>OZ024913.1:48416549-49007508 GCA_964017125.1 Flabesymbios commensalis | reverse complement strand
TGAATAAAAAAAGAATACAATTAAAAATTTCTCCGGGCGGGCCTCCCGTACTTCGCTCTGCAGTGAACTATTCTTTTGTCGAGTTTTAAACCGCTCACCCCCCCCCCCCCCGTCAGTGAAAAGCTAGATCCGCCACTGCCATAAATAATATTATTACAGCAGTAATACAATTCGTTATGCAATGTAAAATGTTAAAAAAGGAAAAAATTGATTGTGGTGTGAAAATATGTATTAACTAGCTGGGGTAGGCCCTAGTGTTATTTTGTGTCTACGCTATTTAATTAATATTACTACAACCCAATATAATAAATTGTTCTGAAAAAGAAACCGCTCCAAAATGTTGTCTCATCAGACAGTGTCTTATAGGCTAGTTATTATGGGATCATACAACATAGCTTAAAGTACTAGTGATCAGCTTTAACCTGATAAAAAAACGCCATAGCATAGCTCCAGAGTGCAATGAATAGATTACGGTGGGAGAGATTACCTAGAGTTATAAATAACCTAGCCTTAGAAATAAGTTAATTACAGCCCACATCGTATTTAGCATTTTAATTATAAACTCTTATTTTTTGTCCTTGCTACTTTTTGTACCAGTGAAAACTGTTTTTTCTTCGTTACTTAGTATTACTGTTTCTTTTTGTACGTGCCCCGAGTCCCAAGCTGATTTTAATCTATAAACATAATACGTATTTAGGCATACATAAAAATACATTGCGTCGGACCCCAATCATTATCATGTGGACGTTGACCTTCACTCGTTTCACCAGTGTATCTACTCATATACTGGTGAAACGAGTAAAGGTGACGTACTGTGACACTCACTGATAAGTCAGTGTAACGTTGACCATGCTGTAAGCTAACATGCGTTCCATTGCATTGTGCGCTCATAATATTTAAATCCTACTGAGCGAATCATGACTGCACACCTACTTTAATTGTCATAAAAAAATATAATTCAAAAACACTGATTAATAATATTTATCGCGTGACGACCATTGGGCCTACTATACTCCTCGGAGTATAGTAGGCCCAATAAGCCTATACATATTTTTTGAGAAAATGTCAATGTGGGGCGACTTGGTATAAATGTGAAGCGAGTTGGTATAAATATTGGGCAAGTAATTTGCATAAATGTGGGCGAGTTGATTGGGGCGAGTTGGCATAAATATTGGCCTAGAACGAGTTAGTTGGACGAGTCGGTTTTGGTGCGAATCGACTGCCACCCACCTTCAGTCATCGCCACTAGGCCTATAAAAAGGCCTACCGTATATAGAGAGTCTCTCTATCTATGATCAAGGTTGCTATGATCAATACCTTTTTTGCACATTGAACCAGTGAGTTTAGTGTACCGGTACACATTTTTTATGAACATTGCAGCTTAAGAGATCAGCCGAGTTACACGTAGGCCTATTCATTTTGTAATCATTATGTTTTCTGAAAGTAAAGTAAACAACATAAGAAAGATGGCAAGGTTTGTAAGAACATATTCTATAAAATTAGCATTTAAAAATTATCTGTATGCGAGTTTGTTCTGTTTTACGAAGACTGACATATGCTCCTACTCTCGCTTTGCATGCTGATTCCAGTGACTCGGTTGAATGCATATCTGTCTGTCTGTCTGTCTGTCTGTCTGTCTGTCTGCCTGCCTGCCTGCCTGCCTGCCTGCCTGCCTGCCTGCCTGCCTGCCTGCCTGCCTGCCTGCCTGCCTGCCTGCCTGCCTGCCTGCCTGCCTGCCTGCCTGCCTGCCTGCCTGCCTGCCTGCCTGCCTGACCCTAAGCCAGGCAGGCAGGCAGGCAGACAGGCAGACATGCAGGCAGGCAGACAGACAGGCAGGCAGGCAGGCAGGCAGGCGCCTCCATCCAGGTTGACATTCCATGGACTTTGTCTTGGTTGATTTCAAAATTAACATAAATTTGCATATTTAAATTCATAAATCTTCAAAAAGCTTTTCAACCAAATCACTCACAGAGGTGTTTTGGGTGTCTACACCCAGGTTTTCAACACCAAGAAAGTCGTCTTACTACATTTTGAAGACTACGAATCAATCTAATTTGCATCAATCAACATAAATTACCATAATTATGTAAAACCAAAAACCTTTAAAATGCTCTAACTTCTCGTCAAAATCACTCCGAAAGGTGTTTTTGATGTCTATGGCCAGGTTCTCCACCCCAATGGAAGTCGTTTCACTACATTTTGAAGACCACAGATCAACATAATTTGCATAAGTTAACATACATGTACTTAAACTCAAAAACCTTCAACGGTTCTAATTTTCAACCAAATGACTCAACCTATTTTGCACAAATAAGCAGAAATTAACATATGTAAGGCCAAATCTACTAAAATACTTTTCAACCAAATCGCTCATATAAGTGTTATTGGTGGCAATATAGGCCTACCCAGGTTTTCCACCCATGGAAGTCGCTTCACTACATTTTGAAGACCACAGAACTACCTAATTTGGATAAATTACCATTAATTAACATATTTTAAACGCCAAAACATATAAAATGCTCAAAACTTTTCAACAAAGTCACTCACACAGGTATTTTTGGTGTCTATACCCAATAACCCAGGTCTTCCGCCTGTTTCACTACATTTTGAAGACCACAGATCCATCTAATTTGCAGCATTGGTCCAGAATTTGGTCGACGTCTCCTATTTCCTGGGCAGTGCTCTCATTATGTACAATGGTATATATAATTATACTCACTGATCAATTAGTGTTGGCGAACAGCCGGTCATGTCTTTAGATCGCATGATAGGGCCTAACCATATTTACCTAGCATTTTCTTTCATGGAATACAGTATTTAAACGAGAAAATGTAAATGCAAAAGATAATCAAGTCTACTATTTTCCAGGCTGATAACATGTTCAAATTACCCGTTTACATAACTTATGTAATGTACATGTCACGAACATTGGTACAGTGGGATGACAACCTTATATCTCTTCATTTCAGTCCAGTTTGTATATTTCCAATATTCACACATTAAGTTACCGTACCGTGTAAGTAACTGAAGATTGATTCACTTCACTTGGACAATATAAAACAACAGACGACAAATAATTATAAGAAATGTGTTTATTGTGAATATAAACGTGCACACTCGATTACTGAGACTTCCACTCAAAATCAGCGGCGATTTAAGTGAAAGAAAAATCGTTTTCTGCATTGTCATTACCTAATTGTATGTTTTGTTGTCTTGTGAACTTTCTGTCTCAAGAATAAGACACACAAAGCATCTGCAAAATTAGGAATATTAGAACAGCCATTTATAATTGAGTGAGAAAACAACGTGTATAGTTAGATAAAATAAAAGCGTGATTATATCTGTTGTGAAATAACCATTGAAATAACTACAAGACATATCTAGCATTGATGTCATTGTTTCAGCAGATCATCTACCACAGCTGTTTTCATGAATGACATGTGAATAATATTGTTTTTTTTCAATAAACCAGTGTCATATATCTTAGATATGTCAGACACCATGTTAATTGACATAATTATGTTCGAAGTGGATTTATTATTTAACATATTTAAACATGAATATCTGGTGCAACATTCCAAATAATTATGTTCATTCTCATTGGACCACATTATAAAGACAATACAACAGTTATTCTTATTATTTCAATGTAGGCATTTATTTTTTCCAGGCTACATGTATATAAATACATGATTTATGACCCAACATGACCTTACATTGATACGATGTGTGTAGTGGATACAGTCATCAATGAAACAGGGGTTTTGGTGAGAGTGTGGTGGCTGTACTTGTTAGCAATATACATACAACTTAATACTTGTATAGAACAGCGATATAGGAGTTTTATCAAATCAACATTTTTTTCTATCTCACCTTATGCGAGCGTAGCAGGATTCTCCATCTTCAAAGGCAAAGTAAAACATAACAACGTTCGATAACAATAACTTAGTCGGAGACACACAAATCATTCCTCTCTCGATGACAGGACATCAAACCATAAACAAACCTGTCTCTATGAGACAATCTGCATGTGTTGACTTTCTATACAAAAATGAGTCATTTATTACACAGATGGCATTCGCTAGGTTTTCTCACATGATCCATAAGAATCCTTTTGCGGGATTGAGATGGCATGTTCTCTCTTAACCCGCGTTTCAACTAGCCCCGATCTCACATATGCATGTAGGTCTACACCTTTTAATAGCATGTCGAGGGACGTGGTGAATGAGCCTATATGTAATTGAACATGTAATTGTACAACTAAGCATTTTAATTTATCTAATATAGCCTATATAAATCTTATATTTATATTAATCTAAATGACCTTATATGACACAAATAACCCATTTAATGACCAGTGATCATAATATCCGTTATGTTACAGTGCATGTCACATATTAACATTTGTGCGACATACATTAACACGTCATTAGCTCCGATGTGTCAAGTTTGTTAAAATTACCTTGTATGACCCTATAATGACCTTGAACCAAAAACATGTTAACATTAAATATTTTCTCTTGAGCTTGAATACTCTATAGGCCTAACACTTTAAATGGATCAGCCATGTGGTCGGTATTGCCAATCATCCTGGTATTATGCATGTAAACCGTTAGTTTGCGCACATCGTGTAGTTCGTACATTTAGAAATGATTCAACATTCTCCACACATCTGACACATAGATGCGCTCAGGTCAACATCCCATTCATATAGGCTACATTTCTGAGGTCAGTCTCAATACACACAGAATCTCTTAAGTCAAATTGAAGAAAGTTTTGCGCGTACAAATAGGGATGTTGTTTGTAGTTGACTCAAAATACTCCATTAATATGGCCAAGAGGCCTACTGCATCAAACCAATAACTTTATCAATCCCACCTCATTTTATTGTTGGTAACCATTGATTTAGCAAATACCAGCAAACACAAAACGTTAGCCAATGGTAATTTATTGGTTGGCCAGCGTCGCATTTTTCGGGTAGGCCTATTTTAAATGTTTTTTAGTTTAAAAATGGAATATTATTATATTCTGGTCGCAAAAGACCTAAATTTTTAATGACCAACATTAATGCATTTACTGCTTATAGCTAGTCTCAACTGGCTCTCTGAGAATCAGATTGGTTTTTTTTTCAATTACAGATTACCAGCGTTACACAATATTTCGGTACAGATTCGAAATGGTGGATCTGAAGGAGTTGTCAATTTTTCTGATGTTAAATGGACAGAAATTGAAGGTAAAGATTAATTACAGGGACATTATTTTGTTTGATGACGCTGATGTAAGTGAAAATAAGGTCTTTAAACCATTTTTGTCACTCCCACAATACATCGTAAGTCTTTTATTGTGAGCTGCTATTGTTTTTGTTTTGTTTTTGTATGGGGGGAGGGGGGGTTGATTCTAATAAATAAATATATTTTATTAATTATCCATCTCGAGAGAAAAGTTACTACTTCCGTCACAGAAGGTAATGTTTTGGTCGTGTTTGTTTGTTTGTTTGTTTGTTTGTTTGTTCGTTCGTTCGTTCGTTCGTTCGTTCGTTCGTTCGTTCGTTCGTTCGTTCGTTCGTTCGCTCGCTCGCTCGCTCGCTCGTTTGATCGTTCGTTCTTTCGTTCGTTCGTTCGTTCGTTCGTTCGTTCGTTCGCTCGTTCGCTCGTTCGTTCGTTCGTTCGTTCGTTCGTTCGTTCGTTCGTTCGTTCGTTCGTTCTTTTGATCGTTCGTTCGTTCGTTCGTTCGTTCGTTCGTTCGTTCGTTCGTTCGTTTGTTCGTTCGTTTGATTGTTCGCTCGTTTGTTAGTTCGTTCGTTCGCTCGTTCGTTCGTTCGTTCGTTCGCTCGCTCGCTCGCTCGCTCGCTAGTTCGTTCGTTCGTTCGTTCGTTTGTTTGTTTGTTTGTTTGTTTGTTTGTTTGTTTGTTTGTTTGTTTGTTTGTTTGTTTGTTTGTTTGTTTTTTTGTTTGTTTGTTTGTTTGTTTGTTTGTTCGTTTTTTTGTTCGTTTTTTTGTTCGTTTTTTGTTCGTTTTTTTGTTCGTTCGTTCGTTCGTTCGCTCATTCGCTCGCTCGCTCGCTCGCTCGCTCGCTCGCTCGCTCGCTCGTTCGTTCGTTCGTTCGTTCGTTCGTTCGTTTGTTTGTTCGCTCATTCGTTTGCTCGTTCGTTTGCTCGTTTGTTTGTTCGCTCATTCGTTTGCTCGTTCGTTTGCTCGTTCGCTTGTCTGTCTGTCTGTCCGTAAGAAGGATTATTTAAAATGTAATGAACAGATTTGCTTGAAACTTGTACCAGATGTATGTCTCGGGCCAAGGACCTATCCATTAATTTGGGCCGAGATTTGCAGTCTCTGACTGTCAGACTCACCGTCTAGTTTTTATATTGTAACAATTTAGTCAAGTCTCAACACTCTCTACACTACTCGGTATTTTAGAACATTGTTATTCTAGCTTATAGCTTCCTTATACAGTTCCAGATATATATATAAGCCATTGAGTCAATACAGAGAGCCAGCTGTGACTCGTTGCTAGCTGTTAGGCCTACTCGTTACATGACAAGCAGATCAGGAGAAACTGCAGAGAGACCTATTTGCGTTACAGGACTGGGCAGATAGATGGGGTATGTGTTTCAACCCCTCCAAATGCTCGGTCCTGAGGGTGTACAGGCCAAAATAAAAAATCTGGAATTTCAGTACACCCTTAAAGGTGAAACACTAGCGAAAGTTTCATCAACACCATATCTTGGTGTTTGCCTTTGCGAGACCCTGGAATTGGAAGCCCACATTAACAAAATTACGAGTTAAGCAAATTCCTTCGGAGGAACCTGAAAGCATCTCCCCCTAAACTAAGAGAGACTGCCTATTTCTCCCTGGTCAGATCATTCTTAGAATACTCTAGCTTCAGCAGTTTGGAACCCTTTTAGACAAAAAGATATTGACAAATTAGAAAACAATTCAAAGATCAGCATCAACAATTGTCACCAAAAATAATAGATAAACAGCCAGTGAGTGTGATATCTCTTATTCCTGGGCTCAGAACCTGGGCTGGACTGACTTGAAAACGAGACGAAAAATTATAGACTTGTAAGTATGTTCAAAATTTTAAATGTGCTAGTCAAAATTCCTATCAGTGACCGTTTAATCCCAGCAGACAAAAGAACACGCGGTGGGCACAATCAGGCCTATAAACACCTTAGAGCTAACACATGCACACTGCGAAAAAAATCTTTTTGGCATCGAACTATCCCTGATTTAAATTCTCCCCCGGCAGCTGTCATAGAATCTAAAACAGTGGCAGCGTTAAAGAGTCTGATCGATTAAGTCTACCAGCCTCTTCCCCCAGCCTAATACTCTACATCGGAGGTGCTGCTGGAGTACATACTTCAAAGTTCAAAATATATCCTGAGATTAGCTCCAAGTAGAGGTGCACTATAGGCCTAGGCCTACTCCATTTGCATCCAGTATCCTACCGACGCGAAATTGCATAATTATTTTCTACTTCTTTTAGGATCACTGTGGCGTATCTTGATATAACAATGTAAACGTAGTTTCAAATTCATCTTGGAGATCAGGAAATCAATTTTGTGTTTTTGTATATAGGTGCCACTCCTGGCAGTGTCACTTACCGTGTCGCTCCATGTTAAAACAGTAGGCCCTATATGTTTTCAATATATGTATTCACATTTTAAATATAGGCTGGAGCTATTGTTAACCTGTTGCCATATTGTGGTAGGCCTACACAGTTTGTTTTAATGGCTATAAAATGTATTTGCTTACGTGTAAAGTTATAATGTATAGCAAATAAACAGTCAGCGGAGTGGGGTGTCAATGAGTAGGCCTATAGAAGGGAAGTTTATCACGATTACTATAGAACTAAGAACCCAGTGAATATGATATGAGGCGATTGGGTTAATACCGGTCTAATATGTCTGCTATTGATACATGTAACGTTAGTAACAATCGCTACAATCCGGTACTCAGCCGTTATAACTATCGTTTCATCTTTGGTTACCCAATACTAGGTCAATACAGAATATATACATGTATATTATTGTATTGGCACAGTATCGCACCAATGTGGAAGATGTATCCTGCCAAATATTGAATTAGTTTCATTGAGCCAATGGTGGGCAATATCATGATGTTAGCAGGGAAGTTTCAATTTCACATCATGTTGTAAGCACATTAGCACAACAGTCGCGAAGCGTATCTATAATATATTACAACATATTTAATTGCCCCGTTGTGGTGCCTTACACGGTCAGCACGATCAGCACGTAGGCCTACTAAATGTCACTATTTTAGAAGTTAGGTTGATGAAAAAGTATAGCTCGATCGCGATATAAAAGTTGTTTTCAGAAGCCTGTAGTTAAATTATTTTAAATTATTTTATAGAGTATATTATTTTTGTTAATACAGGACATGAACGATATCTGTCAGCCTTCCGTTTGCTTATGGCGCCAAGCATGTATACAGCGTTCAATGACAATTACTTCATGCAGCAACTATATCCAGGAAAGGTTGCAATCGTGAGGGCAATGGTGGTCACCTTGTCATCTGATGTTTATAACGATACCTCCTCAAGTGACCACGTACCAACCAGGTGCTTCCGTTTCAAATTAGGCAATGTTCAGCTGACGTCCTGTGAAAATTACAACGAATTACTCAATAAGGACACACAAGAGGTTTATCTTTCGTTAAGACAAGTATATGTGATCATAGACCCAGCTACTAAACAAAAAATATCTTTGCATTCTTTTCAACGACTTTTGCAGAATGAAGCGCACGGTCCGCGACTTGTTGTAGCAGTGGAGACTTTCAATCCTAATGCCTTTGTAACATCACGTACTGTATTAAAGGATCACATTGACGAAAATGGTCATATGAACTTCAGCTGGTATTTTCCTCTTAGCTTTGATTGTCTTCAAGAAGTTTTGAGGGGAAATTTTGCAAGTTTTCCACGAGAAAAGGGTGTGTGTATTAAGGAGTTTTGTATACTTTATCAATCTGAATGCATATTTGGTGACGTCATTGATTTCTTCATTTGGTGGGATTCAAATACAAATTATTTTCACATCCAGTGGAGAAATAAAGACAAAGATGTCGCGTATGTTAAAATAACGTTGTTTTATGCAACTACGAAATCTTCTATTTGAATAAATATACGCGCGCCACTAACGAAAATGATGAAATAATTCACCACAATATTATATTCATATCCTATATTATCAGCACAAAATGGGAATCCAGTAAATGATCTTGACATTATCAGCACACAACGGGAATCCACTGAATGCCCTTGATATTGGAATTACCATCTTGGAGCAGTGTAAAGTAATGCATTCACTTTTGTAATTACAATGTATATCGTTATGTCTAAATTTCATTAGGCTTTTATGATACGACATAACTCTTTAAAGATGCCAATTTTACACCTTATTTTCACTATAATGCCTCATATTTACCCAGAAATCACAGGCCACCCCATTTATGGTCGGGTATAGGCGGATCCAAGCCATTATGTGAGTGACTTAAAACATATTTTCAGTGAGTTAATAGTGAGCCACAATTATATAATTTACTTCCGAGGTACTACTTCCGATACAATTTTTTTTAATCCTCAAACGTACCGGTAATTAAGTGTGTTGTTGGCTTGTTGCACAATTTGACTTTGAAAATACAAATATGTTTTCTGAATGCTGACTGAGATTGTCCAATGATAGAATAAGGACGAAAGATAATTTGAACATGTCTGTAGATAGGGGTATTATAAGTGAGGAGGACTGTATCGTCAGCATATTATTATAATAACAACATCTTTTAATATTAAAACATGGATCATCGATGAACATCTATTTACATCATTATAAGTAAGATATCATTAAAAAACAGTGTAAAAAATAAAGATGACAGCTAAGCTCTCTCACTGTCCTGTTTCTGTCTAACGGCGAAACTATTGTTATTTGTCACTATCTACCATAACACAAACTTAATAGCTTGATATATATATATAGATCTGACGACGTCAAATAGCTTGCCAGTGATACAACCCGACATAATTTTGATTAATAGTACTTACATCCAAAACATATCAAATGTTTTTTAGGCTCAACAAAAAGACATACAATTTTTCTTCTTATGCATCAATATATCCATGAGTCCCTTCACGACAAATATGTGATACATGGTTGAGTAACGCACCTGTTCTGAATTCAGTTTGACTTCGTAGTAATTTTCGACAAAATTAGATACCCTGTAATTTAACAAACCAGTCGAAACCTAACTTAACTTGATAAGTTTTTATATAATTTATCTTCTTATTTTTTATATGGGAATACTGCTCCTCACAGTCCAACTTTCTCATAAAGCACCTGTGTTAACAATGTGATTAAACTTGTTGTATAAACTTATTGGCAAAATGTATTGATTGTAGAAGAAATGTAGCCTATTTGCTTAGGACATTGTCATCACCACTAGACTAATTTCTTATTTGCAGCATATTAAAAAAAATTGTGTTGGCGATTTGTGGTACTGTTATCAATGGATCTTTAACTTTGTTGTGCACTTTTTATGTCATTGAATTAGGTGAATAATTCCTGTATTGATATATGTGGCGGCAACATTACTGTTATATCTTTATTCTCATTTTATTTTAAATTCCAAATGGTTTCAATATAATTTAGGTTACGAACGTTTTGTCTCTTAACACAAAGGCTTTTTGGAAATCAGTGCTGGGATTTAATGGCGTCTCATAGAGCAAATTAATGTGGGCCTACCATTTCTTCCGTCTATATGAGTCCTTGTTCTTATCAAACATGTAATCTTTCTATTTTATGGTATTTTGTGGTCTTTTTACAAATACTGTTTCACACTGACAGGTCACAGGCAGTAGTAAGTAAGTAAGCAGATACTACCTTTTGGCTTTGCAGAGCAGTACTATTAGATTACGGAAACTTATATTAGGCCTTCCATAAAGTAAAATCGTTATTATATACAATAAAGGGTACGCGGATAAAACATGTGATCTATTCTGAAATGACATACTAGAAATATTTGAATCATATAAATATCTCGGGCTGTGGTGCAGAAACAGCCACAACACATACAGCTTGATAAGCCCTATACTGTTGTATGGCTGTGAAATACTATCATGGTAGAGAATTATATTACACGTCTTCTGCTTGAAAAATATGCATGGGGTAAAAAACGCATCATGGTCATCCAAAGCGACAACAGTCACTTCCCACTTTTGCTGAAACAACTAGCTCAGACCTAAAGTACTGTGCTTGTCTCATAGCAATAACAGATAACTGCATTTTGACAAAAACCCGCAAACAATTGTCTCCTAGAAGTAGACATCATTTTAATAGAAAATTGGACTACCCATGTGAAAACATTATTTTTTTAAATATTATACCTGGGTTTATTTTGGGAATCACAGCCAACATAAAGAAGGGGTACGTTTATGAATAAAACGTTAAGCAACAAACTCGAGACAAATTTATTGACGACTGGACTGAACAAATATAGAAATAGAGAAAAAAACACTAGGGCCACAACCTTGTTATTTATAGTCGCATTTGCCGACACAAGCTGACGATGACATTCATTTCCTAATGCAGTGTGATATCATCTTTTCGAACTCTATAGAAAGGCTCTTCTCTCTGATGCCGACAAATGTATCAAAAACAAACTTCCTATCCGAAACTGAACAATTTATATATATATCATTGCGATAGCGAAAATCGAACAATTTATTTTCAATGTTCTTGCAAAATATACATTATGCTAGCTCTGAGACAATTGTTGTTTGACAACTGTATGATTATCATTTTGTATATCACATATTTTAATTTTGCAATATTGTAATCGTTCCGATGTGATTAATACCATTATTCGTTTCATCTCATTCCAAGAGCATTCATGACACTTTTCATCTAATGATCAAGCACTGGACATCGACATATATTACGTTGAATTTCACTTAGGATATAAGTTTTTACAGTTTAATAGGGCTCGTTTTACTGTTTTAAGTTCAAAATGCCCCATACTTATCAGTGGCTTCAGAACCAGGGGGTAGGAGGTGCGGTCGCCCCTGCTACACTTTTTTACTGATGGTTGATGGTTCGTCATATCACGTAAAAAATTTTTTTTATATATTTGACGTATCACGCTTTATACTTTTGACATAACTTTTTCCAACCTATCCCCCTTAGATATGACAGGGTGTATCTGTCACTTTACAAAGTGGCAGATGCACCTTTCATATCCAAGGGGCGAAATATGTTGGAAAAAATCGCTTGAAAGTAATCACATACAATAGATTAAACTAACAGTAGCCTAACATGTCAGCTGACCTCTTTCAATAGTGTTCTAAATCATTCTCCACACATAGATGTCGCTCAGGTCAACCCCGCTCTCTCTGAGGTGAGAATGGTTCTAAATAGTAACAACGTTTTGCAAATGCAACATAAAAGTCAGTCAAAACTCATGTCTTATTATATTATTCGGGACCAAAATTGACAGTTTGGATGAACCAAATTAGGTGTGAAGTGGGCTAAGACCAGAGGAAAAACCAGGATCTGGAGAAAGGGGCACCGTGGGGCATTTGCCCAAGATTTTTTTGCTTAAATTCAGGCCAATTTTTTTGCCTTCTCTGCCCATGGCTAATTTTTTTAAAGTTAAAACACACCACTACATTATTTTCTTTGTCCGACCACTACATTCTAAGCCGGGAATGGAGAGTTATTGTTGATCAAGTACAGACCAATTATCATGGTAGGCCTATCCCACTGGGCACATAACGTTGTTGCGACGTTGAATCAACGTCAATGACGTTGATTCAACGTCGCAACAACGTCGTGTGCCCAGTGGGATGGTACTATAATCAGTCAGGTGTGAACGAGCTGTTGATTATGAGGAATCCTCAATCTGGTTAGATGTGGTTTAAGTCAGTTAAAACCCTCGGAGCTCTACATTCTTAGCTGTAGAATGCTGTAGAATGTAGAGCTCATCGGGCTTTATCCTATACGTAATGTGTTTTTTCCTGACAATTCAGGTTTTTGATAAAATTCCTATTTATTAAGGGAGTGGAACGCAAAGGAGAACAAAGAGTCTAATCACAGCAACTCCCTGTCCGAAAACATCAACGTTTTACAATGACATTTTTCTTTGAAAATAAAAACTAACTAATATTCTAAAAAATCAAGATGTGCTATGTTTGGTACATTTCGAGAGAACAATAAAAACATTTTAATCAGTAGGCCTCCCGGTATGTACAGTTGTGAAAAATGGTCATATCTCCCTACTATAATTAGGGCAATTCATGCTGTTTTCAGGATGACCCAGTGCTATGAGCCGAAGTGTGTTCTGGTAACATGTCGCCTATTTTATCATTTACTTTTTCTTTTCCAGGAGTTACGTATAGGATAAAGCCCAAGGAACTCTACATTCTTAGCTTTGAAGAAGGCCGAGGCCTATGCCTACTACGTTTACATACATAGGTAAATGTAAACTTGTAGCCTATATAATTGTTAGGTTTCTACGCCTTACGTAGTGATTTTTGGCTGCTATCTAGAATAATATGTAGGCCTAGTAGGGATTTTATATCCGCATGGTGTTGGTGCAAGGAATATAAGATGCTCCCCATCTACATATCATGGTAATGCTGTTTAACTCTATTTAAAGTAACGTTAGTTATTATGCATATTTTAATTACCCTGTGCTTGTTTAAAAATATAATAACACGCTTAATTTGAAGTGTAGCCTAGGCTACGTATTATCATGATTATGTCGATTTCCGTCTCATTTTATAAAACTAACTCTGTTGGATACCTGTACATACCGGACCCTGTACAAACCGGAATCCTGTTTATACCGTAATAATTATTTGGTCCCGAATTAATGGGGTACCGTCAGCCGCAACTCGCTAGATGGCGATGATAGGCAAGGGAGACTTTGACCTTCTTGTTTACAAGCTTGTTTACAAGCACTGTTCATGCTGTTTACAGTAACACTTTCATCTATAGACTAGACTATATACCGCTATTATCCGCATTTGTTATCGTTGTTACACATTTATAATGCCAAAAAATATTTCGTATGGAAATTGGAGATTGGCCGAATTGAAAAAAGAACTAAGAAAAAGAAATTCGAAGATAAGTGAACGAATGAAAGAGTTAGTTAAGAGGTGAGTAAGAACACTCGAAATAATACTAATCAACCCTCTCCAAACCGGAACCTGTCTACTCCGAATACCGGACTCGTTATTTCCCCAAATGCATAAATTGTATTGTATTTCACCTGTCCAAACCGGAATTATTTTTTTCAGATTTTTTTACAATCGCACTAACGGTTAAACAAGGGGCGGCAAGGTGACGTAACAACCTGCTTGTTATCTGGTTATGCAATGGGGAGGGTGCGAAGTTAGTGCTGGTAACACCGTTTGCGGGTTAGAGGAACGCCTTTATATACTTTGAGATTGGTAAGATATTTTACCAACATATTGGATTACAGAATAATTGGTTAGTAAAATATTGTAACAAAATCGTTCACTAACAAAATATTAAAAATTTGTAACAATTCATAAACATATCCGTGTATTAAACCTAAATGCTAGTAATTCTCACGAAAATTAGACTGTGTTTTTTGATAAATTTATTCTGTTTGTGGTACTTAATGACCAAATAAATCAATAAATAACGGTAGGTAAAACTATTTCATTTATTCTTTCATCGATGGATTATTCATATATTATTTTTTACTTTAAGTCAAGAAATAATTGTATTATCATGTAGGCCTATTGTATTATCATGAAACAGTTGAAAAATAAAACTGCAAACGAGACTTGTCATCATAAAAACAGTTTAAAAATAAAACTCCGTATCGAAAGCACAGCTTCTCCTTCTGCTTTGATATTTAAACTGGCTGATGTCGTTGTTAACACATATATGTATACTCGGTACTAATTTTGCTATGTATACTAGCTATGTTGTGTGTTTTATATATCAATCATGATTGAATATTTATTGTATGAATTGATTATTATATGCTAATATAATAAAACATTTTTTTAAAAATGTGTATTTTTTTACAACAATTTCTTTGCATACATCCACCTATCATTCAAAGACCTACCGACGACACATCCTCAATTATAACTCTCATGTCAATTGTACATCTTTTTTATTTGTTTCTCTCATATTAACATCGATGTCTATGGTTCCACTCAAACAGCAAAAACCCTGTCCAAACCGGAATCTGTCCAAACCGGAACAAAACGTTGTTCTCAAGGCACTCCGGTATGGACGGGTTTTATCGTATATACATGTACATATACAGTGTAGGCTATATATTTTGTATGACTAAAAATCAGCAATGACTTTTAATTGTGTCAATAAGACATCTATCTTATATCTATTTGTATATGTAAATATTATTGTTATTCCAATGTTGTTTTTCCAACTTCCTCAAATTAAACGATGATATAGCCGAAGTTTTCGTGTTTGGATCAAGGCAGCAGATGTCGAAAATAACAATACGTGTTGTACGGATTGGTGACTCGCTGATCTCACCCGCCAGTTCAGTCCGTGGGATGTTTGACACAGAGATGTCAATAAGGGCAAAAATTAACACTCTATGCAATGTAGCACGCTATCACATCAGGTCGATTGATAAAACTCGGCGATACATTGATGAGAAATACTGTGAAAAGGTTGTTCACGTGTGTATCACCTCGCGACTTGACATGAACAACTCACTTTTAGCCGGACTAACAAGAACTCTTCTAGCGAAGCTGCATAGATGTTAAAACATTGCAGCTAGAGTCATCACCCGCACAACGTACCCCCCGGTAAGCTGAAACTAGAAAAAGGTCAGTTTCAA
Source organism: Flabesymbios commensalis (assembly GCA_964017125.1). Classification (NCBI taxonomy): domain Eukaryota; kingdom Metazoa; phylum Annelida; class Polychaeta; order Terebellida; family Flabelligeridae; genus Flabesymbios; species Flabesymbios commensalis. The sequence goes on along the minus strand of OZ024913.1, from coordinate 48,991,649 downwards.
GTTACCTCCCCTAGTTTCAGAATACCCCCCGGGGGGGGGGGGGGCGGGCCCTAGGGTAGTGGTTAGCACCGCTGCCTTTCACGCCAGAGTTCGGGGTTCGGTTCCCGGTCTCGGCGGTTGAAAGAAACAAAAATGTTTCTTCCCCATCCACGTGTGAAAGTCAGTATTGCGGGGAGCCTCCGTGACCGAGAGGTAGCGTGCTCGGCCTCAGACCGCCAGGGCTCGAATTTCGAATTCTATGTCTGGAGGACAGTGTCATCTCAATCATCTCACCATCCTCAGGAGGTTCTCGTGGCCCAGTTTAGCCTATATGTGCACAAAGGTGGCCTAAAGCCCGATTCATTTCATTTCTCCCCCCCCCCCCGGGGGTACGTTGAAATCCCCCCGTATTTTGAAACTAGAAAAAAACAATTTGTATTCCCTCCCCATTTCTGGGGCCTACACACCAAATATAATTATTACTGACTTTTCAAGTACCGTTAGACCTAGATTAAAGTAGAGGATTTGCTGAATACACATGGTGGGCCCATTCATATGCGCAACATGGCCAACGTTCACAAGAGTGGGGCGCTCTGTCAAATTTATCTGTTCAAAAACGCAATTAAAATCTAGTAGACTGTAGCATATTTATCATTTGCATATTTATCATTTACTATATAGTCTAGGCATATAAATAACTATAAATAATGTTATGAATATGTACAAACTTGTCCGATTATGGATCTAGCTCGGGGTCTAACGCTACCGTTCGATTTTTTTTATGCGCCGGAAATGTGGTTGTGATGGCTGGCATCGCTATGTTGTAGCCGAAGTAAGATAGGCCCCTATGCGTATACCATTTGCATTAACCCCTAAAGCTCCCTTATTTCTTAGATTTAACTATTACTATCCCTGGTCATCTACATTAACCCATAAACACCCTCGTTTTGTGCATTAGGCCCCTAACCATGCTAACCCCTCAAGATAAATTTGTTGTTATTTTATCACTAGAAATAATTAGGGTCCTATACGAAATAAACGGTGGCGCCAGTCTTTAAAAAAGGCGGAATAACAAACGTTAGGCCTACATATGCAATCTAGATCACTCGATAAATATTAACGACAGCGCGAGACTATTTTATTTCGTCAGTTTACCCCAGAGATCATAAGGTCTTAATATGGAGAATAAAGTGTTTCCAGACATCGTGCTAATAACATTTTTTCTCGCTAGTGGCCATATAAATCAAATAGTTACATGGAGATTCAAGCGTTTCAAGACCTCGCGCAAACGTTTTTTTATGTTAGTTTCCGTAGGGGTCAAAGGGTTAAATGAAGAATAGAGTGTTTCGAGACCTCGCGCTAACATATTTTCTCGTTAGTCGACATAGAGATTAAAGCGTTATATGAAGATTACCGTGATTTTAAACCTCTTGTCGACATATTTTTTTCCGTTAGTTGTCCTAGAGATCAAAGGGTTATACTTATGGGAATTAAAGTGCTACTAAGAAATGTCCCAATGCCATGTGATGAAAATATAAAATATAATTTATTGTTATCATTGAAAGTTAACCGGTAAAATTGTGGGGGTAATTTGAAACTAGAGGGGGTAACTTGAAACTAGTTTCAGATTACCCAGGGGGTAACCTGAACAGGGGGTAATCTGAAACTGTTACACCGGTATTGAAGAATCTGCATTGGCTACCTGTTACTCAGCGCATTGAATGGAATGGCTCCTGCGTATATTACATAACTACTCGATCCAGCCATACGTGGCAGGACGCTGTTTGAGATCGTGTGTTTAGTCATTTAGGCCTACTGTGTGTTCCACGTACAAGACATGACAGGGCTTTTAGCAAGGCGGCTCCTCTGCTCTGGAATACACTGCTACTATAGATATCAAGTCCGCGCCATCACTGACTCTGTTTAAATCTACGCTAAAGACTCATCTTTAAAAAAAACATTTTTATAAACTTGTTTTGTCCAGCGCTACGAGCAACGCTCTGTTGGAATGGCGCTTTAGAAGAAAATTATTATTATTATTATTATTAATGTTGGCTTATAATAATGATTGAAAGACTGAAACCCTGAACCACCCGATGCCTTTTACCGATGATGGGTCTACTTATCGTTACGGTGCCGATATTTAACCTGTTAACCTGAGCATTGTGTAATAATGGAAGCTAAACCTGCGCGTGTACGGGTACATGATGTAATCTAAGACTTTGAACCAAAGTACACTGATACCGTGTTATTCTTAACATAGGATCTATACAGAATACTCATACAGTCAATCTGGTGGTGATATATAGCCGTACGTAACTTCAGACCTGAACATAAACAGGCATCTTTAAGATACGACTGATCTGTGTCATTACCTTCTTTAGTATTCACTGGATATTTTCACAAAAACAGAATGACGAAGATATGAAAATGTTACTCACGTAAGTTATTCACCCGGAAATAAAAATACCAACGTATAGTGTATGGTCTTATGTAATTTCGTGGGAATCTCGTGTTAATTCTTGTCACCTACGTTTTTCTTGTTCAGAATTTTATGCTGATTCCAAAAAAATAGGGAGTCATTTTTTTAGGTCACCTTAAGGTCATTGTTCGACCCCTAGAGGTCATGACCCCTAGATCTCATTAATTTTTTTATTTATTGTTTTAAACACATGTCTTACTAGTCGTGTAACACATCAAAATGACCGAAATTGTTCAGGAAATATCATCAAATTAAAAAAAAATGAAATAACATTTTGAAACCCTCGAAGGTCTTTTCAAGGTCAACTATTGCAAAGTTTTCAAATATACATATTAGTCCATGGATCGGTCGCCATGCACCCCCCCCCCTCAACTTACTCACCCCCACCAACTTTTTTTAAGCTTTGATATGTCCAAAACATGAAATAAGATGTTACCAGTTAAAAAAGAGACGAACTTTATATTTTAACCGCTTTTATGGAGGTATCCCCAAACCTGTCTGAAATTAAGGGGTGGGGTTGCGTAAGCGTATGTCGTTGGTGTTCTTATTAACCAATCTGCACATGCAATATACCATATAACAGATAATTAAATTCCCGCTCTACTAATACATAACCCATTGCAGTAGAGTAAATAGTCGTCACTCCACATACGCTCAAACATGGTTTTGTTATAAAATAATCAGAATGAACAGCAAACAAACTAGTCAACATGGTAATTAAAAACAACATATTAGATGGTGGTTATTAGCAAAACACAAAATGGCCACCAAAATGTTAAGAAAACCCCATATTTGCTATAGTTTGTCACAGATAAACGCACAATTTGTGGTTTCTGCAAGATTTTTAATTTAATTTAATTTTTTTCTTGTGTCTTTGGAAAGAAATGACCTTTAGTTGACCTTTAGATCCAAGACATCCGCCGTTTTTTATGTATTTACTGTTACTATAAGTAAACTGCTAAACATGTTGACAATAATATGTTGTTTTTGTGGTAACATAGTGGATTAGGACTAAACGTTACTGACGAGTAAATTTCAAAGAAAAAAAGCCAAAATGGCCGCGAAATTTACCTTCATATGAACAAGAAACAAAATGGCCATCAAAATGGTAATTTAACCTCTTTGTTTAATTTGTGGCACGGAATTGCTCAATTTATTGATTTTGTGTGACTTGGGGGCCGAAACAAGCATTTCTGGCGTTTATTGTTCATCGTCTGACCTATAGTTTTTCGTAAAATCCAAGATGGACGTCATTTTGCATATTTACTATTAAAATAATGATGCCATTCTCAATACCAAGCACATCAAAGCATGTTAGAATATACTGTACTTAACACAGTTTCGAATGCCTTACAACCTAATCTACCGTAATACGTAGTCTACTTTTTAGATTTTGAGTAAACAAATGTTGTTTATGATATTATACTTCACGTGCATAAAAAACACTTTTATTTGTCTGTCGGCGGTAACCATTTTGAATTTGAAGGTCAAATAAAGGTCATTTTGATCGAAAAACATGAGACATAAATTTATCAACTCAAAATCATGCGGAAACCAGAAATCGTGCAATAATTTGTAACAAAAATATAGAAAAGATGTGGTTTTGGCGGCCATTTTGTTTTTTGCTTATTTAAAGGTGAAGGACACCAAATATATAATTTTATCCGACAGATTCGAATTCAGCACACACCAATTATGTAAAAACAAGCGGGACGAAAAATATAGTCTTAATTGCAGATCAAAGTTCAATGTTTCATATTTCAACCCAGGATAACTACACACTTTTTTAAAAAAGTCTGCAATATTCTTTCGTTTAAAAATATATGTGCAATGTACAAATCTAAATACCACTCAGTTTTAAGGATATACACATCTGGGTTTAGAAAACATAGGTCAAATATATATATGGCCAATAATTATGTTTTATTAAGTCGTTCCATTGACCATGTTTACTAGTTTGTCTTGTTGTCGATTTTGATTATTTGTATTAAAACAAATGTTTAAACGTATGTGTTGAGATAACTGTTTAATCCACTGCATAATGCAATACGTCTATAGAACGGATATTTAGTTATCTTTTATATGGTATGTTGCATATGTAGATTGGTCAGCTACTACTGCAACGACAGACGTTTGCGTAACACTAACCCCTAATTTTAGGTTTGGGAGTACCCCCACATAAGCGTTCAAAATAGATATTTCGTCCTTATTTTTTTACTGGTAACATCTCATTTCATGTTCTGGACATATTAAAGCTTAACAAAAAATATGTGTGGGTGAGTAGTGTGTGTGTGTGTGGGGGGGGGGGGGGGGGGGGTCGCACGGTGACCAATTCTGGCCTATGAACTATATGAGCGTTTTTGGGTTATGACCTTCCAGAGACCGGAAATGACCTTCAAATCTTCAGAATATTTGTTAATTATGAATGTTGACTATTTCGTGCCAATTTCCTTCAATTTGCTATATTACACGACTATATTATCTTGAAATAAAAACGTTTTAAAAATTCCCTGTGTGTTTTTAGGATCATGACCTTTAAGACCACGGACATGACCTTTAGAGCTTCAGAAAAAAATGACAACCTATTTTATTTTGTTCAGTAATAATTTTTCTTTAAATTGAACATAGGTGTCAAGTATTACCATGCAATTCCCACGGGACCACATTTACTGACATAAGACCCTACACTAGTAACAGTAACTTGTATTTTATCGACACACCACTCTGACAATCAGCAACGTTACAGTTGTGGCACATAATTATGTTTAATGGAGGGTACTGTATAACCCGTCGCTCACAATATGTTCGCTTTTTTAGAGGCGTGATACCCATAACCACCCGCTGTATCGTGTTTGTAAGGCCCGTTCGGAAGGTTATTTAAATATTAAATACTCATTGGTCACCCTCTGGCTCAAGGCCTATCCCTGTACAAAACGTGAAGTTGAACCATCAATGGCAACTTGGTTTGCATAGCCATGACATACACACATACATGCCCCGTTTTTTGTAGGCGAAGGCTCGGTAGTCCTAATAGGTTTAGGGCCTAGGCCTACCTAGCCTATAGAAATAAATGAAGTGAATCGGGCTTTAGGCCACTTTAATGCACATAAGGTTAAATTGGCCCAGAAGAACCTCCTGAGGATGGTGAGATGAGTGAGATGACACTGCCCTCCAGACACAGGATTCGAAATTCAAACCCTGGAGGCCTGAGGTAGATGGGGAAGAAATATTTGTGTTTCTTTCATACCGCCGAGACCGGGAAACGAACCCCGAACTATAGCGTGAAAGGCAACGGTGCTAATTCCAAGGCCACCCACGCACCTAGCCTATAAAAGGAATAAAGCCCGACTCAATTGGCACCATCAATCTCACGAATTGACCTTAAATATGTTAGAAAGTATATAGTGGAAGCCCTTAAACGTCAATATATGAGACGACGTGTGCACTTCTGGATAAAATTGTGAATTTTGGCATAGGCCTACATAATATAGTGAGATCGCGTTTCTGTATAGGTCTACATTGGTTTAGTCCAGGAGCAATATAGTCATATACCCGGACACAAATCCTAGCAAACCGTTTTTTGTCATAGAAGAGCCCTAGATGCAAAGGTACACATTTAGATTAACATAGTCAAAGTTCTGGAAAATCCACCTCGAGCACGGCATATATGTGACGCGCCACGTCAAAACCAGACTTATGTCGCAAGTTATGATAATTGATTTTATTAGTTGTAATTGAAGTGCTATGTCGCATCTTTCTAATGCAACAAAAATTGTACAGATATCTTAATTATTGACGAATATGTTGATAAAAGAGCCTTATGCTCACTTGAGATGTGTATGGTGAGTGAAACCCATCTTGACCCCAGCATAAATCTATACCAAAACACCCCCAAGGGGTTACAGGGGAAATATAAAGGTTAGAGGGGTAATACCCCCATCAAATCACCCTGATGTCACCACTGTCTGAAATGGCAGAAATGGACCAAAAAACACAACAATAGTCATTTTTGGACCAATGGCCGGTACTTCAATTAAATCTGATGAATCACAACCCAAGTACACATGGTGTTATTGGTTGAGGTTGAGCTTCAAAGGGGTGTTACCCCAAGGTCATGGCAAGGTCATTTCAAAGTCACAACCAGGACAAATGAGGTCACGCGATGGAAATAGCTTATTTTTGTTGTTTTACTCCGATTCTATTCACTTGAGATGTCTATAGGGGCCTAGTGATTAAAACTCATTTAGACCTCAGCAATGGGCCATACCAAAACACCCCGATAGATTACAAGGGTAATATATATAAGGGTTACAGGGTAATATACATAAGGGTTATTGTGATTGTGAATTTTATATTAACTCATTCAAGACGGCACTTTCAGTACATACATGTTTCTGTGGACGGGCCATTTTTTAAATGTTTACTTTTTATGACGTCATATGACACGAGTTATCTCGGGCTTCGTCTTGTACCGTCGAAGTAGCTTGCCCGAGCTATCTCGGGCTCCGTCTGGAATGAGTTAAATCTGATGAATCCTAACCCAAGTACACGCGGTGACATGGGTGTAGGTTGGGCTTCACAAGGGTTCTACCACAAGGTAATCGCAAGGTCATATCAAGGTCACAGCAAGGTCAAATCACTTCAAAATCGGTAAAAATAGGTTATTTTATGTTGGTTTGCTTCATTTCTGTTCACTTGAGATGCCTATAATGGTTTAAACCTACCTAGACCTGAGTATAGAGCCTATTCCGAAACAACCGAATAGGTTACATGGGTAATAGTAAATTATAAGGTTAAAGGGGTAAAAACCCATCAAATCACCCCATGATCTCATCGAGATATGCTCCGGTAACGAAGTGGTTGATGTCTAAGCTATTTTGGCTCAGGGATGTAGATTAAAAAGTAGGTCGAAGGTCATGACCTCCAAGTGGCACATATACACACCCTAACTGATGCTTAATACAATAGATTCTCCCATGGGTTTCCTTTGAAGACCCGAAACATACTTGTTTCTATTTCACATAGCCAATTGATATTCCTAATATAATCAGTTTAATGAAAACGGCTCTATTCTGGATAAAATGACCATTTCCTGTGAACAGCTCTATACATTAAAGTATATTTTCCATCTACCAAACCATCACTGTAGTATCATAAATAAACAAATATTTACCTTTTAATCGCATTATTATATTGACACCAGAAAAAAACTATTGAAGAACATATTTCAGTTTTTTCAAAAAATTATCCTTGAATGACCTTGAATGACATTGAATAATATCAGAATAACACTTATCTGTACAGTTTACACAAATCCAATATGCTTCAGAAGCTATACTAAACATTTTGTGATATACATACATGTAGCCTATATCCGTTCAGGGTGAATCATGTGTATTTTGTTGAAAAAACACCTCATATTTCGACAGTATTACCAATATTGACACATGCCATAACAACGGGTATGAGACAGAGAGGGATTTAGTTACAGTCATACTACAATAGGTATGAACTTTGACCTCCTCTGACCCTAATGTATATATTTTTCAATTATATTTGTAAGTACGCAATGACCTTGCTGTCATACATGTAGATTATTGTTGATTTTGACCAATTGGTATGTATTCGTGAGCCCTAAATGTTAGATGATTTGTTCCAGCCATTCATCATTAGCCGCAATATTTTGTTCAGTGTTTTAAAATAGGACTTATTCAAGACCCGTTGCGATGGTGACGGCCCGGATTAACAATTTGAAAAATAGTGTTTGCGATAGGCCTATTTCATGAAAACCTGTTGAGAATTGACTGATAAATCAGCGAAACCATGCGATCCTGCATAGTTGATCAGTGGTAACTTTTTTTTATATATTGGAGCCTATAGGCTATAGCGAGGGGGGCATTATAAGTGGAAAATGTGCTGGAAATGCACATATATAGCACGAATGTTTCAACAATTGTTACATTGCATATAGCTGAAAGACGCGTGCTTATGTTCTGACATGTTTTAAACCAATTTCAATGGCCATTTCTTAGCGAAGTGGGTTTAGAGTAGGCCTTATACAGGTTAAATAAAGAAAAAAAATGCTGCTATCGTGACATTGGGATAGGGCCTACATATGACAGATGTAGGCTACTGTCTTTTGTATATTACTACGATAGCATTTTTAAATAGGCACCCAGCAAACACGGGGCATTTACCCAAAGCTGTTTCAATGTTGGCACACGTACGTCATCGACGCTTGCCCAACATTGAATCAGCATTGGGTGGATGCCCGTGTTTGCTGCCGTTTACTGGCAGTGGCTAATCGTAGGGGAGAGTCGGGCTAGTTGAGCCAAGGGGTTAGTTGAACCACTCCCTCGCATTTCTACATATGGGATTTTAAGGAAGTTTCAACACCGCCTGGTGATTAACTGTGATATTACTTACATGGCCACGTTGTGAGCACAGATCATTTTGCAGGTAGGGAGTTTTGTGGTTCAAAAATGCATTTTTTCCTGTAGTCAGTAGAATTCAGATATTATAATGTTTGGATTATTATTACGGAAGCAATAGTTAGGGATTCTGTACATTCTTGCTATAGGGTTAGGCAGTCAAATACGTAAAGATAGCCTATGTCAATGTAGCACTCAACTTGGATCATTGAAATGTCACAAAATTTTACATTAAATTTTTACAATATGGCTGTTGTGGGGTAAGTTGAGCCAAATAAGATGGGGTAGGCCTAATTAGGTTGATCAACCGGCTCAATTAACCCCATTTGTGGCTCATCTTACCCCCGTAGGTAAAATATATATTTTTACAAAATGTGGATCAACTAACCCCACTCGACATGGCTCATCATACCCCAGTGGGAATTAATTAATATATATTATTATAGAATGTGATATAGTGTAACAAATGACATTATATAATATGTCAATATAATAAAGACACATAATAATAGTAGCCTATATATCTTCTTAATAAATACAAGAAAACAATGATCCAAGCATCAATATTGGCTATAATGCCGATTGTATTACTTGGTATCGTATTTTGTATTTGGGGTCAGCGGGAGAATGGTTCTATGGTTCCAAGTAATGGGTTGCACTCAGGACTGGTCATGGATAGGTCTTTAGCACGGCTGGATCAGTTTGAGAACACAGAAGCGGACGCCGGCTGGCGGAAGACATCGAAGCGTTCTGTTGAGCACTTCGATTCAAAGACTTGAACTGCAGGAACTTCACTTAGTTAGGCACAATATAGTCTTTATTGAAACAAGACATCATAGCTCAATACCATACACTTTCGTTCACAGAAACTCATGTTAAAGATTGGCAGGTCTAATGACGGTGGTAGGCCCTACTCGTCCCAGCGGGAACTCATAAACTTAATACACAGTCCAAATCAGGAAAACCATAAACTTAATATAATCCATAGCCTGATGGCTTCATTTTAACTCAAAACATCGTCAGTGGTGAAGACCCGAGGGCCTGCGTGCGAAGTTAGTCCATGTTTGACAGAGCCACGCACACAGCAAAGTACGTGCTCCCACGTCGGAGGATTCTGAGCAACTGCCTGAAAACGCGCACTAGTCGAAATCCCAAGAATTTCCAGTCTGAACGCGGGATACATCAACCAATCAGAAGACCGGAAAAACACCCACGCGGCTGTGAGTTAAATATTAGAATATACGTCACTGAAGAATTCAACTTTCAATTTAATCTTAGGAATACTATGTCGTCACAGAAGTTAATTAATATATTGAAAGCAGGTTAGACACGCGCCAAGTGAACCGAGCAACACGAGCCAAAATAGCTCCAGGGTGGATATAAATAGATTAACTCAGCGTGACAATCCCGGAATCGACCATGCGTAATTATTAACATGAAATCTACAAAAACCCGCATATACGACACTTGGGACTTGGAAGAGATTTGTCAACAAATTTGACCCTTAGGCCCTATGTGATGTAGAGAAGTGTTTATTTTTTTACTTTTGCATTTTCTGGACAAAATAACATGTTGGCATGTACATTTGTCGATTGTGAATGTTTATATAGGTGATCAACCTACAATTTTGCTTGGCACAACTTACCCCATACAGCAGGTTAATTGAGCTACTTTCACCACTCTCAGTTGTGTATCCATAACTTTTTTTTAATTGTTCTTTTCCTCTTTCATTGATGTTGTATATATATGTAATATATAGCCATGTTTTAAAACTATCCCAACCATTCTGCGATCACCTGGGAAAACACCAGACAAATATTGTAAAAACTGGCTCAACTAACCCGACTCTCCCCTACGTGATTCTTCATAATATAACTCTACTCTGGCACTCGAAATGGGGGCTCCCATTGACTCCCATTAGGGCCTATAACTTTCCCGTACGAATAGTCACTCCGTTTTTAATAGGCCTAACCCTTTTTTCTTTCAAATTAAAGCTGTTTATTTTTTTCTCATAATAACACTTGCCCACACTTGATGATCAGCTATAACGGAACGTACAGTTTTATGGCCTATCAGTAAACATTGTCACGTGACATTTGGCAACTGTGGCCGTACACACTTTAACTTTTGTGCAGGAAGTGTTTACAAAGTACATGTTTTAACAAAATAATGTCATGTTTTAAACGTAATAAGTTTTTTAAATATGTCAAGGTATTCATTTTGTTATTTGGTTTATTTTGATTGAATGACTTTCCTCATGCAAAACTTGACAAAACATTAAATGATCAATCGACATTCCGATTTGGAGTTGGACATCATTCACCATGTCCATGACCATGTAACATGTTTACAGTCTGTCCAACGGTGGAAAATGGTCCAAAATAAAAGTTAGCTTTTCGGTATCCAGTCAGTCAATTCTCAAACGATTTTTATGAAATTTTGTAAACCCTATTTTTTAGTCATTTGGCATCGATCCTGAAAATTTCGTCAAAAAATATTGGATAGGTCTAGACTAGACCTAGTTCAAAAGCTAGACCATTTGACATGTAGTAAATGTCTATTTATGACGCTCCTCTATAACATGTATAAACCCATTAACTTCCATTCCGGTTTATTCTCAGAATTGCGTTACATGTCAAATGGTCTAACTTTTGAAATACCAAATGAAATTTCGCGAAATTTTCAAGGTTGTTGCCAAAAGATAAGATAATAATGGTTGAAAAATTTTGTGACAATCGCTTGAGAATTGACTGACTGGATACCGAAAAGCTAACTTTTATTTTGGACCATCCTCCACCGTCAGACAGACTGTAGGCCTAGACATCTATTCTGATTCTGATTCTCTCAGTCTCACTCCATCCATTGCCAGGCCAATGCCATGGTCATGCACTCGCTATACCCTGGGCCACATTCAACCAGGTAGATTCAATAAATTGTCCAATAAAATTATGCTAAGCCTTTTTTCCTAACTGCCGACATGCTAAAAAAAATATTTGACCACATTCCACAGTTTTCACTGAGCAAGAAAAATGTTGTGCTAGATCTAGATCAAAATCTGAGCTAAATTATAAAAACGTCCAAAAGATGCGGTACGACAAAACCCCATAATAACCCGGAATAACCCATGGATAATAACCCGGAATAACCTCTAAACTATCCATATAATGGAACAGATCTATGTTTTATGAACAAATTCCCGCTGACGTTATCTGTATCTGTATATTACGTGGCAGTACGCACTATTGTGCTATTGCGCCACGGGAGTAACTTAGCAAGGCCTGTTATGACAGATAATGAGTGCGCTGCCTATCACAAGGTGGCGCATAATCATAATGTCATCTGAAGCTCAGTATCACCCAAAAAAACCTATAAAATACAATAATAACCTATATAAAACTGATAACAGTTTTTTATAATCACGTAGTCGTCAGAAAACAGCTATAAACAACCAAATAACAGCACGAATCGATGTTTTATAACAAATACCAGCTACAGTGATGTTGGGCCTATCACCAGATGGCGCACATGTATCAGGTACGATAACAGGGTTCGTAATGGTGGTTGTCCGTTGGCCAAGACAACCAAAAATAGTCACAGACAACCAAATGTAAGTCTTTGGATCTCCCGCCAATACAACTTGGCCACTGAACACGCTGACATGTACTGTACCGTGACACGCAGCAGCACACAGCACAGTACCCTCTCAAGAGTCCAGCTTGAATCTTGTCTACTGTCATATGTGCGTCTAACTGCGGTCAATTTTGCGTGGTGATTATACAGTAACTAGTTATACAGTTACCAGCACAGTTATTTAAAGTTGGGATTAAACAAAACAACTTTCCTTGAAATGCTCTGCATGTGAGTGATATTGGCAGTGAATCAGTGCTGAAGCTGCTTGGAAATTTGTATTACCGGTAATTCAATGATATCGCAATGCCTACACACATTCATCTAGATAGTGGGGAATCCCCAGATTTCCAGTCCACAGACTGAAGGCCGTTTCCAACTTTCCTGGGGCTGTTCTCTTCATCGTCTGCCCTCCCCTCCCCTGTCATTATTTCATTATGTGTTAGACTTGCATGGGCACTTGATAAGCAATGTTTGATGGGGGAATACTGATCTGCATTTCCAGGGTAGAATCTAGTTTTAAATTATATTTCACTACTAGCATGGATATATATTCATAGTTACTATCTCCATGTTTTAACCGAGCTTTATCCCACTAAGTGCTGGTCCAATGCTGATTTACTGAATCACTGGTGGCCTGACATTGCCGGCATTGCCCCAACGCCAGTTTATCACAACATAAATGTTTAGACCTATTTCAGTCTGCGGTGCCGCTGTAATCGTGTCCATTATAGATTTGCTCAAAATCAAAGCGGCCTTTTGAAGACTAGAGGCCTATTTTGAATACATAAATCAGTGTATCGAGTAACGAAAGTCTTTTACAATGTGTTTTACAAACAAATAGTCCTAATGTAACAGAATATTAATTAGTAACACTAATTAATGCACAAACAAAAAAATATGTAATAAAAATATTGAAGTCTATTAACGCTGCCAATGTTTATAACAGAAAGTTGGTGGTCCCAGGTCGTTTCAATATACATGTAGGCACTGGAACTGATGCGTACAAAAAGGTAGTCTGGTGGTGGCAAAATATCACCATTTCCAAGAATAGGCTAATAGCTAGGCGCCGCCCTTAGCTTAGGTATACGGACAAACAGAAAATCGGGCAGACAACCACATTTTGAGAGTGTGGTTGGCCGCTGGACAACCAGACTTTGGGCCCTTATTTCACGCCCTGGATAACACTTCTAATAAATTATAGTCAATAATAATATATACGACTAAACTAATAGTCGCCTACGGTCATTATACTCAGGAAAATTGTTACCAATTAAAGGTTTATCATTATATAATTGAGGTTATTATTTTGTTTATAAGTTTTTTCTGGGTTATTCCTTGATTTCAGTTTCAGAAGACATGTACGCCATCTTGTGATTGCCTGCGGAAAGACCTAACATCTGCTCGAATTTGTTCTCACAGGGCTGGCCAGGGGCATTTCTTAACAATTATAGGGTTAATAAAAGTTATTATGAGGTTATTATAGGTTATTATAGGGTTATTATAGGTTATTCAGGGTTATTATGGGGTTTTGTCGCACCATTTGAAGCAGCTGAGGACAACTACTGAGCCTGAGGTGTTGCCGCTGTTGAGAGTTTTAGTTTTAGATACCGGTACATTAAGTCCACAAGGGGGTCAAGGAATAACATAACTTTTGATGGATTCTCATCCTTATAGCTACATGTATGAAACTTACATTTTTACCCTCGGTGAGCCCCATGAGGAAGTGCAGGGCAGGCAAACAAAACTTCACCCAGGTATTACCCTGGGTAAACTAGTGCACCCTTTTCCAGGTTTCTCAATTCTTTGAGATTCCCACATTGTTCTCTCCAAACGGTCTTAATGATGGCCTCCAGAACTTCCTCATAGGGCAGTGGACATAGTCTATTTTCATTTTTTGCATTTTTTTACAAAAATTAAAGAAATGGCACCTGTGTAAAAAAAATTATCAGAAGGGGCCCCGGCATGCCTGTTCCACTAACCTATTCAAGCATTTGTTGCAGCTATCATAAAATTAAAGGCGAGAGCTGGCATCGTTTTTCTTGATTGCAAGAAATCTAATGATGGGAACCCACAGAACATGTGATAAAAGTGCCATTCAAAACAAATAACTCTTTTAATACTACAATGATGGCTTCATTTTTACCAGTAATAGTGAGCAAAAAGAACAAACAAACAAAGAAAAATATGTCTTTTTTTGCATTGTATCACAAATTCACATAAATCCTGAAAAAAACACGAAAAAACCCCCCAAATGACGGCTTCGGACGTACCTACAAAAGATGCATCTTAATTTGTGCCCCTGATGGCAATGCCAATGGCAATGCTTTTTATTTTGTCTTGAAAATTTGATTGGTTAAATCAAATAGTTTTTGAGTTGCCATCAATTTTATATTTAAGAAATTTAGCACATGCAATGGGCTTTGTGTATCAGGTAGTCGCTTGTATTCGGCTAGCGCTATATCGGCCTCGCTGCGCTTGCATAGGCCGTTGTAGCACAAGGCTAGTATTCGGCAAACGCAACATGTGTGTATTCGGCAGAGGTGTGTAGGCATATTCGGCAGACTTGGATGCAGACGTCAGCAAATTAAAAATATATATTCTGGCATAGAATTATTATAATTTATGTATACATTCAAACATAATTGACTAAAGGAGTAATTTGAAAAATAAACAAACAGTTAGTGACAGTATATAACAGACGTATCATGTCGCATAGATGCACATTATATAGACCAACTTATAAGATCACAAGGAATTGGAAATGTTCTAGCGCTGACCTGTCTACAGCGCTGAATTGTGTACAGCCGCTGTCCTGCCACGGAAATTATAGGTGCCCAGTTCGAGGTTAAATCGCAATTCGCCGACTTACCTGCAGTGTATATGTCTTAACTACCATATTTGACACATATATGTGAAGATTTTTGATTGTTAGAAAGGAAAAGTATGTTTATATTCATGTTATTTATCCGAAACTACACTTAAGGCTACCAAGTGTTCTCGGGTGAAGTGGGGTGGAAACGCGAGATTTTGTGAGATGACGTCATCGCACGTGGTATCTGCCGTTTTTTCAGTGCTGAGAGCACATGTTTTTGTGTTGATCAACAACTTCAGGCGGTCTGAGCATGCGCCTTCAGCAGATAAATTCTCCTCACATAGATGTCACACTGGCAAAGATTGATCCAAACTATATCGCCGTGAATTGTAGTTGTATTTTGCTTAAATTCAGGTCCAATATGTCACATATCAGCTCAAGAATCACAGATATGTAAGAAATATATTTATTATTTATAGCAAGATGATGTTAGATTGGCCATAGCTCATCAGATTACGTCCAGAAGAGCAAATTAAGATTGGTAGCAAAGCCACTTTGATACTAGATTCACGGCTCTGTGGCTCGCTGCGCTCGCTCAGAGACGTTGTTTACTTGGCTAGAAATATCTCTGCAAGCACAATAGATGTCGACCCGATGTTGGATTGAAGTTGGACCAGCATTAGACTAGCACGGGGACGATGTGTGGTGTTTCCTGAGTTGGCACAGCATTTAAGCAATGTGTTGTATTGAGGTAGTCAGGGCATATTCAGAAATAAGAATGATATACATGTAGGCCTATATCACTTTGAAAAAATCTTAGGCTTAAATTTAGAATTTGTGAAGGCATTTATAATTAATAAAAAGTTTGGGGTAGCAAAAAGAGATGCGGAGGGTGGTGACCTCCCTAACCCCACACTGTATTCGCCTGTAGATAGGCCTAGCGCCGACGAATAGTAGGAATGATGCTTGATCTAGGTCAATGTAAAAAGGAGAATCGATAGACTACTTGTAAATTAAGAGTGATAATTATTGGCACCGTTACTATATATATTTCAATAAAAGCTCGTAATCCAAACTTAAGTAGTTCTAAATGAAGACAGAACACAGTTTTCATATATACATATATCATAAAAATATATTTTTATCCCAACTATTTCATATTATGTTTATATACAATGCATAGTATAATATAATGTGTATCATTATATCCTACAAACACAAAAAATTTATAAAGAATTTGTCAACAAAAACCGGGCCGACACTGTATAACTGTTCATAAACATTTATACAATGTCGGCCCAACGTTTGCCGACGAAGCCAACAACATAGCGTATTTTGAAAAGTTTTGTGTTTGTTTGACTAATATATATTTATTATTATAATAATGTGATAAAATGTAGGCCTATATACAATTATTTTAAGGCTTATACATACAGGTGAACATCGTTATAACATGATCGCTGGGGTCCAATAAGTCAAATCGTGCTATAAGTGAATCTTGTTATACAGGACAGAATTGATCATACAACGATCATAAAAAATCATAGTGGCCATATTTGCATGTTTCTAAGACGTATTACAGCTATATTAATTAATTGGTTTTTGTGGGTGGGGCGAGAGCCCCACTCACCTTCTTATCTTGTTCTGGACGCAGATTTAGGACAAAACGTGACGTCACTTCATTCATAAAACAGGTATTTCATTCATTATTTGGCCTTTTTCGGGGGGCATACTTGATTAAAGCATACTCTTCAGCGTTTCCCCCAAAGCGTCCAAGCGTCACGGCACCATGACGCTTTAATTTTTTACCCTGACGCTTCAGTAAGTGCCGTGACGCTTTAGGAAATTCCATGACGTTTTTAACAATGTCTTGATGCTTCCGTACAACATTGGCATCGTGTTGCGATGTCCAGCGATACAGATTAGATCTTGCAACATTACACAGGCCTACTGCTTTGCCGCCGGTAGTGCGTGGCTCGTCTGTGCGCATGCCCAGTGGTCATATGATGTCACGTGGTCAGGCACTGTTTGCGGGTCTATCAGCATGTAGCTGGCTGCATGCGCCCAGCAAACATGATACAGTATAGTAAGTGTAGACGTTGACGTAATGTTGGTCCATCGTCTGCGACGCTGGCTCAACATTAAAGCGCGTTGTTTCACCTGCCGTGTTTGCCGTCATACATGCCATAGCAGAGCATGCGCCTGGTGTGTCACAATCCTCCACATTGTCTACACGAACCCAATGTCAACACAGCGTTGGTTATTAATAGGCAATGAAGCGTGCTGGCTGAGAGAAGTTGTGGTGTAACTTATGATATTCTAAGAAAGCAAAACAAGTGATGCGACCTTGTTTGTGTTCATTAAAGGCTGGGTCGATGTCACCAGATGCTTGTATGTAATCCAACTTGATTTCTGGTATTAGCAAGTTCTGGTGATAATCCAACTGCGTGGCACTGATCTAAAGGCCTAATGAATTTATTTCTATCTCAACGGGTGAACCACGAACAAACAGCATGCTATTGAACAGATCTGGTATTGACCAATTTCTAAATCATTACGTTATGCCTAGTGTCTAGGCCTATTGGACTAAAGATTTTTTCGAATTCATTTTTGTGAATAAAAAGTTAGTGTAGGCCTGCATTTGTTAATTATTCACAATGTGATTTAATCTAATAGTCTTGTCAGATAAGAATCATCCCAGGCCCCCATCTCATGGTATTTCTCTGAAGATATCATAGTTTGATAGAGGGGCAAAATGGACCTAGACAAAGTAGACACTACATATTTCATTCATCACTGCATAGGCCTCTAGTCCTATTTAAAAATAATTTGCTGTGTACATATATGAAAACTGGTGGTCTATATCACAAGGGTTTTAAATGTCAAACTGGCACTTAGTTTTTATATATCAGTCTACATGCAGAATCAGTGTTTATTTTTTTACCAGCACAGACAGAGGATACAAATTACTGCTGTAAGCCACGAAAATAGTTAATGCATATAAAGAAGTGTTCTGATTAAAATTTCAAGGGGGAGCATGCCCCCAGACCCCCTCGGACTGTGCGCGCGCAAATTGTGCGCCGCGCGCAAATTGTGCGCAGCGCGCAAATTGTGCGCCGTGAGCGAATTGTGCGTTGCGCTGAAACCGAACCGCCAAGTACCATGATGCTTTCTCATTTTTCTGGGGGAAACCCTGCTCTTTCGAGCTTCTTCAAGTGGTTTCACATCTCCTTAAGAGATTTTTTAAGACGGTCCATTTTGTATGTTGTACACACATAGTGATCACGTGGTGCCGTATGGCCATATTTGGCGTTAAGCTGGAGGTAGGTTACACTGCCCACCCTAGACACTGCTACTTCGCATGTTAAATTGTGCAGATGGTTGACGTCATATGTCCCCCGCTCTCAATTTCAAGTAGTGTAGTAAGCTTGTGATTGGCCGGCTGTCTTGCTAAAAGTACCCTGATCAGCTGGCGAGAATATTATGGTGGGGGAGGGTTGGGTGTAGACAGACACCTGAGTGGAACCCAGGAAACGCGAGGATTTGACCCAATGCTGTTTCAATATTGGCCCAACGGCGCTGGACCAACATTAAAACACCATTGGGTCAAGTCTTCGTGTTTGCTGGGAGAGCTGTCCGCATTTTGATACATGCGTGCCGTCTGTGTCTGGTTGGAACAGGCTGAACAGTGCTCTGTGTAGAGGTAGGTGGACAGACAGATGATGAATATTCATTATAGGGTGGACAATTAGGTGGGCTTGTGGCTATTAACTCCTCCCCAGCAAGCACTAAACATTCTTCCAAAGTTAGTTCAATTGTGGGCTAACATCGTAGACGATAGGCCAACATTAAACCAACATCGGGGAATGTCTTGAGTGTTTGTTGGGTCACAGTAGGCTACATGAACAAGTTCAGCAGACACAACACGTTGAATCAATGTTGGTTTGAAGTTGGTACTTTAAACCAACATTGATTCAACGTATTATTGTGTCGGTTTGGAGACAAATTATCGCCCAGTAAAGACAACATGTCACGTGTGATTGTGGGATAGGCCTATTGTTGTTATCCCGAATGTATACTGAATGACCATACCCACTGTCCAGCAACCACGATGCGTTGACCCCTCGCACTGCAGCATACTGCTGGCTACAATGGAGGCTCATCCTGTCATTGGCAGGTGTAGTCCCCTCCACAACTCAATGAGTGTACAGCTGGCAGAGATGTTGTTGACACAGTGTTGGCTAAATGTTGTCTACAGTGAGTGAACCAGCATTCAACATGCAGTTGACGTTGCCCAAACGTAGGCCTAAGCATGGTAATCGGCCACGCGCCCACCTTCATCTGCTAATGGTGATCAACCTTATCAACGGCAGGCCTGGGAAAAAATAACTTTACCACACTGTTCTGTATGTCTGTCACACGGCGATGCTGGCTTGACCGGCTCCTTCTGTATACAAGTGGTTTACCTTGATGGGTGGGTTGTATATTCAGCAAGCGCAATACGTTCTTCCAATGTCCAATTAAAGTTGATCCACCGTCTTTGACATCAGCCCAACATTGAACCAACATTGAGTCAACCAAAAAATATATTTTAATCTGTTAGACTAAGTAAGTAGGCTTAACCTATTAACATAGAAACAACTGTAAGACTTGTAGCAAAATATTTATTTCAACCCAGCTTGGCGGCGCGCTAAAAAAATGTCAAATTTTATTACATATTTATATTGAACAGTTCTTGAAGTAAATTATTTATTTCACGCAGGATCCGCCCGAAATTATTTATTTCAAAAATACCCCCCCACCTTTGAGATTGAATGGTGGCCCGCTAAGGGGTGATAACCCAGCAAACACAAAACATTTGTATAACATTTATACAATGTTCGACCAACGTCCTCGACGTTGGACCAACTTTGTAAAAAATGTTATACAAATGAAAACATTTGTATAACATTTATACAATGTTGGTTCTACGTCTTCGACGCTGGGCTGACGTTGTATAAATGTTATACAAATGTTTTCTGGGAATACAGCCTAATGGCCACTATCGGGTTTGTTAAATTTTCATATCACAATGGAAGTGCGGCGACGTAGGCATAAAGACTTTAATCTGTTAATACCCAGAAAACACGAGACGTTGACCCAATGACGGTGTATCGTTGGTCCAATATCTGCAATGCTTAAACCAGCATTGGCTCAACGTATCGTGTTTGCTGGGTAGGCCTACTACCACTGTGGTCTAAATTAAATGACCCATAGCATATGTTTATTTTGCTTCACCTTAGGGTGTATCAAAAAACAAACAAAGGTAAAACAAAAACAGTCACAGATGCTATTTCTCGTAAACATGGTAAAATATATTTGTTTCTGTGAAATAGTTTCGCATAGGGCCTACATATATAAAGGTAAAGAGTTGATAATAAACTAATAAAATTTTTTTTTTGACCATATAATAATTATATCTTGGCTATTTTCCTCTTAATTCAGCATTTCAGCTACAGAAAGGCTGAAAAGTAACAGCATGAACAGACCCCAACCGTTTAAACTGTTGAACTTCTTTAATGTTCGCCAGCATCACACACAATAGACCAGCATTAGGCTGACATTGGGCCAATCATTATAGGGTTTGAAGGTCTGAAACTGCAAACATTATTTTGTAGCATCGTCTGTGACGCTGGCCCAACATTGGCCAAACCAACAAAATTGGTTGGACGCCTGATTTTTCAGGACAAAGGGCTAGTGGGGCAGAAAATGGTAAAAATCATATTTGACTTGGCCCTTCTTGCCGTATACTTGATCACTACGCAACCGAAGAAAAACGACGAATGAGTTGAATGAGCCTATTGATCAAATGTCATTTCAATGTTGGTCCACTTTCCACGACGCTGGCCCATCATTGAAGCAACATTGTTTTGTTTTTGTAGTGAGATGGTTACATAGACCCCCGCCCCAAACACATGAGGCCTTTGGCCCTAGTTGATACTATTCTTTTATTTAAATTATTAAAATATCAGTAATAAAAACAAGAGACAAAACAAAAGGGGAACACTTATTCATTGTACTGCAGAATAAGACAAACGTGTTTGTTTATAGTAACAGGTGCATTATGACCACACTAGGACGTACACTGTACCTGTCTATGTCACCAGATCACCCCATCAGACACAGCACATTGAGCAAATGCTGGCTTTAGGTTGGTCCACCGTCTGCGACGCTGGCCCAATATAAAACCAACAATAATTTAATGTGCTGTGTTTGCAGGGACGCCAATATTGTATAGGATGTTCGCCTCCTGTATGTGTGAATAAACAAAAAGGCGTGCTGTGGACGGCTCATTAACTCATTCAAGACGGCACTTTCAGTACATACATGTTTCTGTGGACGGGACATTTTTAAAAATGTACTTTTTATGACGTCATATAACACGAGTTATCTCGGACTCCGTCTTGTACCGTCGAAGTACCTTGCCCGATATATCTCGGGCTCCGTCTGGAATGAGTTAAGGCAGGGTATAGTATTGAAGTGATCGGAGATTAGTTATGTAATGTTATGTCCAGACACGATGTTGTTCTAATGTTGGCCTACCGTCTGTGACGCTGGTCCCATATTAGGCCAACACGGGTTCGATGCCTCGTGTATAAGGCGGAGACAGTATGAGCACTACAAACCAGGGCTCGCACTGGTCCTGGAAAGTCCTTGAATTTAAAAAGAAAAAATCCAGGCCTTGAAAGTCTTTAAATTTTGTTGAAAGTGTTTGAAAGTCCTGGAATTTTAAATAGTGAGAAAAGAAATTGCAAAAATGATTTGTTTTTAGGGTCTAATACTTAATAGTAAGGACAAATTATTTGGTATGTAAATTGTCTTTTAAAAGATATAGAAAATATAGTTTAAATTTGTAAGTGGGAAATAAATATTGAGTTATTGTGTTCACTTTGAGTCCTTGAAAATTCTGATTAGGTCCTGGAAAAGTCCTGGAAAAGTCCTGGAATTCTGTGTCTTCATGGGAGTATGAACCCTGACAAACGCAAGACATCACCGTTAGCACAGTGCTGGGATGACGTCAAAGACGTTGGGCCAGCGTTGAACCAGTATAGCATGAACTTTCGGGGGTTTGCCAGACAGGTGTCTGTCTGGAAGCTGTGTCATGTCTGGTGACCCCGTGGATGCTAGTGGATAATATAGTAATATTTGAACAATGTACAGAGTATCATTACCTGGAAACATACTCTCTATGCCTGGTTATATTAAACAGCACCCATTGCTTAAAAGGGTTTTTTTTTTAAAGGTATTTCAGTATTTAATTTCCGTTCATTAACCTGTTAACTGGCAAAAAGACAGTAGTGGAACCACGGCCCATCGATCGTGCAATGTCGGGGCGATGCCACAAGGGTTACCTGTAATGTCACACATGCATCTGGTCTCTGGTAATTTCGCATGATCTGATGATAGACCTGTACTGTTTTCTTTATCTCTCTTCATGTCATACTGATGCGCTATTTTATCAGATAATAACGACGATATGCATGAATTATAATGCTATCATAGTTTATTACATTTATAGCACTTTTTAGTTACAAATAATTGTTCGTGCTATAATCTGCTGAAATTATAACACGATATTTACACAATTTCTGCTCTAGATAATTAGGCCTACACGATAATTGGATGATCAAAATACCACCTGTCAAAAATGACTCGACACCATGCTGGTTAGACAACATACACAGACCCAGTGTTGGATCAACATTGAGCAAATATTGAGAATGCCATCTCTGTTAGTTGGAGCACTGTTGTGTGAATGCTATGACAAGCACGCGTGTTAGCGATATCACATAATCAGCGGCAATAGGTGGGAGACAAAATCTCGCTACCTGTTTTATTACATCGTGTAGGCCCGTGTACAGCTGTATTTTATAACATGATTTTCTCGAAAAGAACCTAGAAAGGGGGTCCTAAATATTGGGGCCATGACCTTATCGTGTTATAACTGATCCTTGTTGTAATGGTTCGTGCTATAACGATGTTCGTCTGTATTGTATAATAATAATTATAGGCCTACATATATATATTATCATTTCATGCACAAGCTTATTCATTTCATGTAGGCTACAAGTCAATTTCATGCACAAGTTAAAATTGAGATACAACAATTATCATCAGGCCTATATTTACATAGTATAATAGTATAATAGTAATTGTACATATATTTTTCTTTCAAGTACAAGTTCATTCATTTATTTCTAGAAAAAAATAAAAGTTATGTTACCTGTGGTTATTGTTATGGTCCGGGCATTGACATTTCTCTTTATCTGATTTTTTTTTTACCCTTGGCAGCAGAGATGAGTGTGGCATACTGTCCATCAGTTGAAACGATTGTTCGAAATTGTTTAACAGCACTGGTTATGAGGAATCTGTTTATGTGTTTTAAGCGCCGCTTCTCACTTCTCCTCTCCCACACTATGTCTGACACAGCAATTTTTTTAAATTTATCGTCAACATGAATTTTCCCTGGAGCCCCTGAAAAAGCCCATGAACATCAATGTATTTCTACACATATTATGTTGTGTAATTTTTTTATCAAGTCTAAGAGAGGTTGGCTAGTTCAATTTACTACCATTTTAAGAACATGATTAAGAGACTCGCAGTTGTTGTTTGTCCAGTTTATTGGAATATGTTCATGAGTGGCCAAGATGTATCAATTTGATTTTAATTCAGGAGTGAGGTGTTATTTAAAATAGTCCTTGAGGAATTCAGGACTTTTCTGATTAATTTCGTTCTGAATGTTTTGTAAACGGATGTCAAAAACAACTTTATCGCGAGTCTCTGTTACACCATTCGTACCAAACTTGAT
The DNA here is from genome assembly GCA_964017125.1 of Flabesymbios commensalis. Taxonomy (NCBI): domain Eukaryota; kingdom Metazoa; phylum Annelida; class Polychaeta; order Terebellida; family Flabelligeridae; genus Flabesymbios; species Flabesymbios commensalis. The sequence goes on along the minus strand of OZ024913.1, from coordinate 48,967,467 downwards.
GACATTAATGATTTCTTATCTCTGTCACACAAACCTACAGTTTCTTTCAGATAGTCCAGTGTGTTGCATTTCAGATGGCGAAGGCAAGCTGCTCGCTCGGTTTGCGTACACCACGTTCATGTGACTAAAATTAGCATATGGCGTGTTGACACACAAATTCAGATGGCGACAGTTTGAATATAATTTGGCGATACAATCATTAAAACATGTTATTTGAGAGTCCTGAATGATGCAGTATGGCCACATATATGCGGCATTTTATATCATAATTAAACTGAAAGTCATGTTTTTGGAAACTATATATCAGAATATACTTTGATGTGGGAACTTTCAAATATAAAACACTTATTGGCGGAAAATATATTTGTTTTGATTACAATTTTGCATGTCCCATTGCTTAATATAAATATCAACTTCAGTCTAATGCAAAAAAATTACTCTCAATAATGTTCAGAACCACAGGGTTCTTGTTTAAATTTTTGTAAAAAAATGCAAAAAGTGAAAATTGTCTATGTCCACTGCCCTATGAGGAAGTTCTGAAGGCCATCATAAAGGCCGTTTGGACAGAGCAATACATGGTGATTTCTAAGAATTTAAATTTAGGTACAGAAAGGGACATGGAGCAATGGTTAGAGCGTGGCGCTCTGCCAATGTCGCTGCCTGCCATGCCGTTTCGAATCCTGCTTGGTGCAGGATTTTTCCCTCTCAATCTTGGGACACTGTGATGTTGTGTCTTTGGGCAAGGCACTTCACCAGGGCACGAAATAAAGATTGTTGGCCTGGATCACCAGGTCAACTTTTCAGGTTGTCTGCAAGATTTTTTTGTTGTCCGAATTTTGGGACATAAAAACATGAACAAACAATATTTATTTAAAAAAAAAAAAAAAAATCTAAAACAATAGCTGATGATTCCGTTCAAATCTCCTGCTTATTTCAGGTTTTAAAGGGTGCACAGAAACAATTATTAAATTTGTGTAAATCTTTATCAATTTTCGACTGGTTGTCCTAAGGAAACCCTGACATTGATACTGGGTTGTCTAACAGCTAAATTATTGTCTCGGACGCCCTGAATGCCCATATTTCACGCCCTGTTCACCCTCAAATGCTTCACTTGACTCAGGTGAAAATGAGTACCTGGTAGGACAGAGATGGCAATGTGTACAATAAGTTCAATGCAGGACTGTATGCTCTCCGTGGAGTTGAAATGGCATACGAATGAACAGGTCCAGTGACCAGGGGGTAAAAAGTAAAATCGGATGATAATTCTGCAAACTTGATATCAGACTATAAACCTTTACTTTTAACCGGGGAAGGCTGCACTAGTCTGCCCAGGGTAAAACCTGGGTTAAGTTTTGTTTGCCTGCCCTACGCTTCCTCATGGGACGCACCGAGGGTAAAAATGGAAGTTTCTTAGCCATAAGAATGAAAATTGATCAAAGTTTTTCTTCCATAACCCTCTTGTGGATATAAAAAATAGGCTATGCCCAAATTTATGATTGTTAATGTGCATATGATATGTGGTATATGTGCTACTATTACTGTATTGCAGGGCACTTATTGCGTGCTCTGATGTATCTAAAAACTAAAATTCTCAATGACATCCATCTCCGTAGTTTGCTTCAGCTGCTTCAAAAAGTTCAAGTGTCTCTGTGATTTTTAGCTCATCCGGCCTCTAGACCCAGCTAGGTTTGTTTAAAAGAGCATGTGCCTGTGCATAGAATTTCATAGGATTTCAGAAATTTTAATTCGTAGGCAACTTGCCTTAATTAAGGATGATCTTCTGTGTCATTGACACTCTGGTTTGGATTCTGTATCCCTGCTGAAATTTGCAACATTGTGGTCACAACTTTTGGACGTTCGTAAAATTTATCTCAGATTTTGATATAGCACAGGATTTTTCTTGCTCAGATGGAATGGTGTCAAATATTTCTTTTAGCATTTTGTGATTTACCCAGATCAGAGTCAAACATTTATGAAATGATCAATCATCATGTCTTATGACTCATGTAAGTCATGTTGGATGATTATGTTCTGACCTTTGCAACGTGAATAGCTCCAAATAGTGATACCTTTTCTAAGTAAGCATTAACTGAGTGATTGACTTAATGAGACAATGTTATTACATTGTTACTTTCCCAATTTATCATGTTTTTTATCGTACGTGATTCTTCATAATGTAACTCTATGGGCAGCCTCGTTTACGAAATGACAGGCTCCCATTGACTCCCATTAAAACTTTGCCATAAGATTAGCCACTTTTTTTCCGTGGTACAGTCATTGACATTGTGCAGCGTACTGAAAGACGCGGACATGTATATTGCTCTCTTTTAGTTTTCTTCTTCATCATGTTCATATATATTTTAAACACGGCGTCATTCTGTGCTAAAAATAGTGATAATAAATATGTATATTGCACATCTCTCAGTTCTCTTATCTTCATCATTATCATATATATATAACCTATACATGGCACAACTAACGGCTAGATGTATATTGCCTGTGTTTCAGTTCTCTTACTTTCATCACTTTCATATAGCATACACACAGCGTCATTATGTACTAAAAAACGGTCATATATATTGCTCGTCCTTCAGTCGCTTTATTTCATTAAATTGAATCGTCTTTGTGGGCGTCGTTCTGTACTAAAAAACGGTAATATATATATTGTCTGTCTTTCAGTTCTCTTATCTTCATCATTACCATATATGACCTATAGGCCTACATGGCGCGACTATACTGAAGAACGGCCAGATGTATATTGTCCATGTTTCAGTTCTAGAGCTCTTACCTTCATCCCTTTCATAGCATACACACAGTGTCATTGTGTACTAAAAAACAGTCATATGTAGGCCTTTTGCCCGTCTTTCAGTTCCCTCATTTCATTGAATTAAATCGTCTGTGTGGACTGAAACACTGTAATAAGTATGTGTTTAAAATATTACCAGTCTTTTAGTTCTCTTTCATCATAAAATGGGTTTAAAATTATAAGCCCATTCACCATTAGTTCAGCATATTAAATGGGTCCAAACTAATAAGCCCATTTACCATTTTATAGCTCATGATATTAAATGGGTCTAAACTAATAAGCCCATTCACCATTAGTTTACCATATTAAATGGGTCAAAACTAATAAGCCTATTCACCATTAGTTTATGATATGAAATGGGTCAAAACTAATAAGTCAATTTTGGCGTCATTTTGTATTGTTTTCCCCCCCAAATATCTGCCATCCCCCTTTTTGCTTGCGCTAATGCCCAAAATAACGCCCTTTTGTAAGAGGATACTTCCCCATGAGACATCTAGAAGTTTAAATTACAAAGGAAATAATTACGTTTGGTTCTTATATATTACTCTTATTTTAAGCCCGTTCCAATATTAAATACCCTCTCAAATGGGCTTAAAACAGGAGTAATATAAGAATCTAATAATCTTATATATTTTGGGTGAAAAAAGAGGTTTGAAATGATTCATTCTTGTTTCATCTTTACCATAATTTCGAAAGTATTAAAATCTCCCTACTGAATACTCATCCATCATAACACTGTACCTGTTCTCTTTTTAGGCAGAAAACTGGTGTTGAAACAATGGCCAATGCTGGTATCAGTCATTGGCTACAGAGTCTTCAACTTCCACAGTACATCCATTTATTTCACAATGCAGGCTACACATCTTTAATTCAATGTGCCAACCTAACAGAAGTTGACCTGGACAAACTTGGCATAATCCTTAGTGGTCATCGCAAGCGTATCCTCTTATATCTTCCCAGTGATCCAAGTGATTTTCCACCAGCATCTCAAGATAAACCTCATTATGTGAATCTAGATAATAAGGTAGCTGAATCCCAGCACCCTGAAGAACCTATTTTATGTAATACTGCACATAGTTCATCAAATGATAGTCTGACTGATGTTACTTGTGCTGAAGATTTGGAAAAAGATATTTACCAAGTTCCCCCACATCCATTGCCAGTAAGACGAGGTGAACATTATGAGAATATTGACTATTCAGAGAAGTCTTCCCCTGCTCCACCAGCTCCTAATCTACCTCCTAAGCGTAAGACATCAATGGAAAGTATTGATGAGCGACTTAGTATTGTCAGTAGTAGTGTGTCTGATACTGATTCTGCTGCTTCATCACCATCTCAAGGCAAACGACCAATACCTATGCCTCGCCGTACATTGGTTGCCAGTAAACCAACACCGAAACCCAGAAACTTGTCCAAAGACTCGTCCAAACCTTTCATCTCCTCAGGTGTATCACCTGTTAATATTGGTCCTGCCATTGCGGAATCACCCGGAGAAGGTACTGTTGAAGAGTCTCAAGATGAATTGAGCAATTTACAAATGGACTCTGGCACTCGGATAAAATCTGATACTCGGATCACTAAATCTGTGATAGGTAATATTGATAAGGAATTTAATGACTGGCTGAAAACTATTGATAGCCCAACTCATGAAGGGACAGTAGATGATAAAGATTCAGGTTCACAAATGTATGATAGTGATGCACTGTCAGATACACAAAAGGAAATGAGCTCCTCTAAATCTGAATCAGCCGACAAGTTATATTCCTCTCCTCGTTCTGAAAATGTGCCAAATCTAATTTCACCAATTGCTTCTTTTGTACCCCATGATGATTCTGTACCCGAGTCACGAAAAAGTGACTCGGCTTCAGACATTCCCTCACTTATCACTTCAATAGATGATTTGAACTTATATGATGAAGCTGAAAAATACAAAAGGCCTGTACATAGTCAAACAGAGGATTTCTCAGAAGAAGCAGAATACATTTGCATGGCAGCAAAGACTACACCACAGATTTCAAAATTAGAAGAAATAAGTCAGGCTCCATTACCACCAAAACCTGTGCCTCGTGGTCCACCAGTGCCAAAGTTTGACCGTCATGTTCCACTGCCACCAAAATGTGACGGTGAACCACAGGTTCTATACCCACCAAAACCCAAACGTGAGACTCGCATTCCACCAGTGCCAAAACCTGAGCGTCATGTTCCGGTGCCCCCAAAATGTGAACAGAAATCCCAAGTTCCATTGCCACCAAATCCAGAGCATGAACATCATGTTCCACTGCCACCAAAATCTGAAGATGAACCCAAACTTCCATTGCCACCAAATCCACTGAAAGTTGAACGTCAAGTTCCTCTTCCACCAGCAGATGATAGCTTTGCTCTACGCTCAACTGGGGATGAAAAGAACATTCAGTTAAAAACAGAAAATATATCAGATATCATTTTGGCTAAAGCAGATGAGAACCTCCTTTCTGTGACCTCAACGTCTGGATTGGATTTAAATGAGAGACCAGACAGTATCTATCAGAAAATGTGGGAGTATAAATCTTGTCATGAACCTTTATCAAATAGTAGTACGCTGACCAGAGATGACTTTAATGCACCACCTCCGACATTTGCTCCTCCACCTTTACCACCAATTATTGCTGAATCTCCTTCACCATCTCCCATTGAGCCTCCAGCAGTACCACCAAGACTACCACATCATATGCCATTTTCTACAAAGTCTTTTGACAAATCTAAAGATGATGCTGATTCTTTGCCAGATTTATCAAATGATTCTTTTGATTTTGGTATTTTGGCAAAGTCAAGAATTCAAGCTCCTGACACATGCAGTTTAGGAAATAGTTCATTATATGATTCCCCTCAGCAGTCACTGGATGTAGAAGATACATGTTTCAAGAAGGTTTCTGGAACAGATGAGAAGGCTGATGTCGCCAGTAAAAAACTCAGTTTCATTTCACATGGACGACGAGAGTCGGAAGAGAATTCATATTCTGGCATACCATTTCGTTCTTCTAGCAAAAATTCTATTGCAAGTGCAGATATTTGTTCTCCGGCTGCCACTTCATCACCATTTTTTCTCCCTGACCATCAACCGGGTAATCCTTACCCGTTTTCTCCCAAGTCAGAATACAGTATGGAGAACGAATCCAGTGGTGAGTTTATCCTATACCCTTGTACTGCTGGAACCATATGGTTTTAGGTTTTTGGATCAATAGAAATATTTCTTAATAGTTTTTTGTAGATACTTAGTTAATCTAATAATTAATCCAATATTTGGAGATTTGCATAGATATAACTTTTTTTTGTCATGAATCTGGATAATTTGCGATTCCAGCTTCGAATGAATGAAAAATAGAAACAAGCAATTCAGCAGGACATTACAAAAAATTGTGTCTGCTCATAAAATGTAAAATCTACTTGATAACTTTAAATGACAGAACATTTATTAATTCAGGGCTCGTGGAGTTAACCCTTTAACCGCCAAATTATTCAATCTGAATTTTCACTCACTTGAAGTTGTGTCTCGCTGACGCGATCCACAATTTCAAGTGAGTGAAAATTATTCAGATTTTAGAAAATGGAGGTCAACTGTTTTCAAATATTGCTGATTGATGTCACATTTTATCTTTAACATGTTTCAAAGGTGGTGATAATGATGTGATAATATAAAATGAATACCCAAATATATGCGGCACCGGCGGTTAAAGGGTTAATAATTGGCACAGAAGTGATGCATAATTCTGACAAAAATATGGAGCAATACAAACATTTGTATCTCGTGGGCATCATGAAATGAAGACCCTTTTTATAGGTCTTGCTATTATCATCCAGAATTCATCATGCTTTATTACAATCACTTACTAGTATTTGGCCTACGTTACACATCAGTCAGAATGTTCCCTACCACTTGTCCAGAGTTTTCAATTGACCAAATATGGCACCACTATGTAGACCTACTGACACAATATTCTAGTTCAGTCACTGACAAGCTTCAGGACTCACATAATCGCTATACCTATTATTGGAAGTTGATGTGAACATTCCGGACAATGATCAGGAAATTATCTGCTTATGTCTTGCCAGGGCTAGACAGCTGATTTAATTTTCTTGCCCAAAATTGTGTGTGGTTTTGTCAGACCATTCGAGACAACCAGACTGACCTGAATGTCCCAAATTCAGGACTGTCTGAATCAGACTTATCTGTACTGTAGCACTCTGAATTTGATATATGGAGGCCCTATACCTGTATACATATAGTACCTGAAATAGCCACCAGATGGCTATTGGGGACTGCCCAAATGTAAATATGTTATTCCCTGCTAAATTCTAGCATCTAAAAATTGACTTTCGCTTGGACCGAAAGACAAAAAATACCAGGTAATGAGTAAGGTTAAACTAAGTGATTAACTGAATGAAATAAAAAAGTCTGGCAGCACTAATATTGCAGTTTTTACAAATTGCCACCTAAATTGCGAGTAATAAGAGCTGGCCTTGATGGCTCATTCAGATCGACTGGGGCTTGTTCAAATCCCTATAGGGCCACAAATTTGTCGTTGTGTTTGTGCATAAACAGTGCTCAAAAATGTTCAAAGGCATGGGAGTGTACAGTGCGGTCTATGCCGTATGGTACTGTACACTATAAAGAACCCTTGAAGTCATTCAAAATAGGAGTAGGGTACTAATATAGTCTCGGGTTCAGGCTTCTTCCTGTCGCGATTTAACCTCAATGTGCAGAAAGCGATGTAAAGCAATACTTACATGCGAGTAATGATCCTTCAATGACAACTGTGTTGGCGATTGTCCGGACTTTGTTTGACCGCCAACTGTCACTACACCTACTTCTAAAACCTATATTGATTTAGTCGGAAGTGTGGCAAATTGGCGACCATTTGTTTATACATGTACAGTGCTTTTTTGGGCCATTACCTTTTTTTACCTTAAATGAGCTACAGCTTCACACATTTTTCTTTACATATATTACAATTTTGGTCAAGCTGTCCTTTCGGAATGATATGAGTGCATTTTGTTTTTAAATGAACTCTGATGTCTTATTATAATATAACTGTATAATACAGTATACTCCAGTCAAGTTGATTTTATACAGTTCTATTATTTATGAAGTTGAATTTATTTTGAACTGAATTTATCCCAATATTTGGCAATGTGATTTCTAAGGCAGTGCTTCTGCATTTGACCATTCTACACAATCTGCATGGGAGAGTGACGACACATTGAGTGATGGTGGAGACTTCCTGGATTATCCACAAATAGAACCACCATCCCTTGATAAACTGAAAGCTGCCATTCCTATAGTACCAGCTGTACAGGTTAGCCACTAGCATCTTATTTTGACTAAATATTTAGTTTTAACATGCATACAAATTTACCATTAAATTTATGTTCTTGTTGCTGTTAAATGCAGAATTCCTCGCACATAATGTACTCCTGGAACTGGAGTTAATTTATTTTTAAATCATGATGTAACATTTCAAGTAGACCCTCATGAGCAACAATTAGACACAGCATAGTAAAACTTGGCGCATAGCTATATAACCCTCAGGGCTTGGCATGGCTGTGGCATGGCTGCAAGATGACACCAAGGTAATTTCAAGGTCAAAGCTGATTTTTGAATGTATGGCAATCACATTATTGTGAACTCTGGCGGCTACCGAGCAAAGAAGGGTATATATCCTGAGTGTTGCTTAACCCTTACAGCGCTGGGATTGACTTTAGACGTCAGATTCTGACGACTGAAGTCTATCCCCGCACTGTAAGAGTAAAATATATTTCTAATGGCCGTAGACCCATAACATACGTATTCAAATGAATTGGAAAGAGCTAACTAAGACATTTATGACTATTTCAAACTGAAAAAAACCCTTTCACCTCTCAAGGTTTTCATCAAAAACCTTAAAGCACTGAAACATTTTTATGTTCAAGAGACCAAAGGTTTTTTCAATTCATCATCATAATTGTTTCAGTTAGCTCTTCCCACTTCATTTGAATACCCATGTTATGGGTGTATGCCATTATAAATATTGTATTCTTTTAGTATGGTGATTGACTTTAGACGTCAAAATCTGATGTCTGTATGTCTACAGACATCACATTCTGAAGTCGGTCTACAAGGGTTAACTGGATCACAGATATAAACAGGGATGCATTTATATAACCATAAATAATTCAAAACATGTGATTGACACAGTTTACAAGTGCACATTTTCATGTGCTGAAGGAATGCGATACTTGTGTTTGTCTGTTGCTTAACATGTCTCACAAGACATAATGAATGCAATTTATGAAACATACACGTAGAAAATGACTGTGATTTATGTATACCCTGTGAGCCTACAGTCCTAAATTTACTTTGAAATTATGCAAAAAGCGTTTCAGTGGGCTGGGCATTTTTTTTCCTGATCTTTAAAAAGGGACATTCCTGAATGATATTATTATGTTTCTTCTGCTGTCACATTTTAAGGTGAAGCACTCTTCAACAGCTGATAGGTCAACTCGAACATCAACAATGAATCAAAATAAGGTACACTTATCTATGTGTACGTATATATATATCCAAATAAGGTACACTCATCTATGTGTACGCATATATACCAAAATAAGGTACACTCATCTGTGTGTACGCATATGTCAAAAGAAAGTACACTCATTCATGTGTACATGTACGTATATATATCAAAATAAGGTACACTGATCTATGTGTATGTGTGTATATCAAAATAAGGTACACTCATCTATGTGTATGTGTATATATCAAAATAAGGTACACTGACCTATGTGTACATGTACTTATATATATCAAAATAAGGTACATTCATCTATGTGTACATATATATATATATTTAAGAAATGAAATGATGTACAGGATTTCGGTTATAGATAATTGGCGACAAGGCTGTTGTATGTTAAGGCTCTCTAGTGGAGTTTACTGAAATAAGCATTAAATTTATATCAGTTTCACCTTCCCAATATGTAGTTGATACCTGGACAAAATATTATATACATTAGCATGAACCTCATTTTTCCACCACTACAGTTGCCACGTGAATTAATTTAGCTCTAACTTATACATGTACATGTTATAGCTACAAGTAACTGATACATTTTGTACATTACCTTAATGTATTGGAAAATCTTCTGCTATATGTATTTTTTTACCCTATACCTTCTGAGCTGCTATATGTATTTTTTTACCCTATACCTTCTGAACCATTTTTGTGTAAGGGGAGAACAATGCCTATAAAAGAGTCAAGGGGGGGGGGGGGGGCGGTTATGCAGAAAAATGTCACATCTGCAGCATTAGAAATAACAGTGATTAAGCTGTGTATTTGTGTACCTACCGTTTATCAATTAAAAAATGTCAAAAACATGTAATTATATACAATGTTTTGAGAAACAATTATATCATCTAGCTATGGAGGCTTTTTACAATAGACTATTACCAGTACTTAATAATATGTTATGACATTAAAATGGTTTGTGTGCAATGTTAGCCACGTTTTATGCACATATGTCATGTGCATAAAAAGTGGCTGATACATGTATGTATGTATAAAGCGCTAAGAAACTAATTTCAATTCGAATTGATGAGTACCGGTACAAAAATAAAAAACTTAATTATTTTTCTGATTGCTCATTTACCGCTATCTCAGAAATGTGGGGTAATACCGGTACTCAATTGACTTTAAAAGCTACCTCTAGAACATGTAGAACTGACAAATTAACATTTTTACTTGCTTGCCAAATTTTCAAATTTTCTGTATATGCACTTCACTCTTGATTGAACTCATCAATACAAATGATTGCAACATGAATAATCAGACATTTTATATTACCATCAATGATTTAACTGGAGAATGCTTTTCCGAAAAACATCAGCTCTTATTTTGAGCACTGCATTTAGTTAAGATTTATTTAAGCATCAGCATATTGTATGATATTTGTCATAATTACATTTGTTGGAAAAAATGTTTGTATCAAAATTCGTTAATGTATCTCCCACATTGATTAAAATGATTTGAACAAGCCTGTATGATGAAAAATACTGTTTTGGTATTTTTTGGACAAGTAGAATTATGATGTACATCAAGGGTAGAATTAAACTTTGGCATACACAGGACTGGTAAGTTAACCCTAAGGCGCTGAATTCTTTGTACAGCATAATTTGACATCTACAGATGTCAGATTCTGATGTATAAAGACTGTCCCCACACTGAAAGGGTCAAGAAAACCCCCATTCCTTGAAAATTATACTTGAACAAACCCTAAATTTACCAGGGCTTTGGCATTTTCTTTAGACCTAAACAAAATTAGTTTCAAATCTAGTTTCTAATCCGACTAACCCTATATGAGTGCAGACCATATTTATTTTATTGCACAGGTAACATGGTTAAGAACAGCCTGTCAAGCTGATTATTTTGAGGATAAAGTAAGAAAGGATGATTTTATGAAATAGCATGAATTTGATTGACAGCAAAGATGACAACACTCACTAAGTTTTAGTATGCATACATGTAACAGTTGTGAGTCGCCAAGCAAGTCTTTCATTTTTACTCATCTATAATATTGGTTAAAAAGTAAATTTATAAGTGTCTTTTTCCTTGTGACAGAGCCAAGTAACCAGCAGGAAGGGGTACTTATACAAACTTGCAAGGTAAATAATTAGATCTCAACAAATCAATAAATAAATTAATTAATCAATCAATTAAGCAATCAATCTGAAAAACATATCTGAATGTCTTTTAAGACTATTGCCTTTAATAATGTACAAAATTTTAGCTCTCTTCTTGCATTTATGCACCATATATGTATGCCATATTGTAAATAAAATTCCTTGAATAAAACATCATATAATGCATTAGAATAAACTTGTGATTTTTCATTTGATGTATTATACTTGGGTACTCAATAAAAATATTTATTTTTATTCACTTGGCAATGTGAGAATTGTGGCAGAAATTCACAAGTGGTTAAAGTTGTTAAAGGTTAAAAACGATCTCATAGTAGTATGTTCATACAGTTTTAATTTAGCTATTTTTTTAAATTTAAGACTGTAATACAGAGAAAGCCATAATTCCGATTATTAGAGAGATCTCATTTCTTCATGTTTATGATACAATATATTAAAATGTTTCCTGGATTTTTTGTATCTTTTCAGTAAAAAGAGCAAGCGCCTGGGATTTGTCAAGCGGTGGGTGACATTTGGTGGAGAGGAATTAAGATATTTTGTAAACAATAAGGTAAATTATATTTCTAGATAAAAAAATGATTGCTGATCTGAAATAAACCTGTAATGATAATTAGTTTGGTTTGTAACAAGAATGAACATTGTTATAACATGATCATTGAGGTCTGATAAGTCAAATTATGTCACAGGATAGAATTGACCAGACAACGAAACCAATAGTGGGTGGGTGATAATCTAGTTCTCTGAGCATTATTATCATAGCAGTCATATTTGTAGCAATTACTATTCCAATATCATAATACTGGTAATAAAAATCACTAATGAAACCATGAAGAAAGTTATTCATTGTTTAATAGAACCATAAACACATCCAGTTTTATCATATTCATGTACAGTGTATTATTATTTATAAAGTATGTTAGTGTCTGCTGCTTTGTGTGAGCTACCTCGTTTATTACCAAGCTACCCGGTAGATGGGGTTGTGGAGCTGCATTAGTTGTGCACTGTCAGTTCACACTGTAGATGTTTTACCACAGTCACAGCACAGTCATTGGCCTTTATGGTACATTTGCAGGTACATTATTAACCCTTGAAGCGCTGAATTCTCTTTGTAAAATCCATGGAGACTAAAGGGTTTTTTTCAATTTGAAATCATCATAGATGTCTTAGTCAGCTCTTTCTGATTCATTTGAATACCTATGTTAAGGGTCTACGTTAATTATAAATAGTTTTACAGCGTTCACGATAAAGTGTGAAAGACAGGTTGTCCTGCGGACAACCATTGGTCACTTTTTGGTTGTCCGCCATGAATGAAGGTTGTCCGCGAAAAAATTATGACAACATGTTCGTTGCCGTACACTTGATCTGTATTCGATAATGTAAGTTCCCCTACTAACACTGTCTTAAACAACTTATAATATCCAATAATATCCAGATTTACAAGCGCCCCTGTTATATTCCTGGCGTATAATGCGACGCCATGTGACGTCTAAGCACTATTAAAGTAAGATTTGAAGCCTCTGATAACATGAAAAACGTCTGCCCCTGTTTATCGTGCTACCTGATGTTTTGGCCGTTACCAGTTGGCGTCTACGGGTCATACAAATATATGAGGTATGGATCTTGTTCTTCTATAGTAGCGCCGAGACACAGGACTTGAAACATGCCTAAAATCAGACAATCCAACCATGGCATTGGCCCATTAATGGTGTTACAGCATTGAACAAATGTTAGCGCATATATATGTATACACGATGTCCCTTCAGAGATGATATACCACCATTTGATCAAGGGCGGGCTAAGGTCGCAAGAGTAGATGACGTCATCGAGACGGGCAGTCATTCTGAGACCTACACACTGTGTGAAATTACATGTAAATTTAATCAGTAAGGCCTTCGTCTTTGTAAAGCATTTATGAATACAGCATATCGCCGACACATTTCTATTATTCTAATGTATCTAAAAACAAATGCCATATTTAGATATCGTCGTGCCCAAATAAGAACATCCAAGATAAAATGCGATGGTAATTGCGTCATCAAACGCGTCGTCTATATAGCGGGCCTTGGCTGCATAAGGTTGCAGCCTGTATTAACACACCAGTGACATCTGCTATGAGCGTTCACTAGTGGCGGCGTGAGAGGGGATGGGGGCTTGCACGTGCATTGAGCGCTCACCAATGTGGCCTGGCTTAATCAGTGTTAATGACGACGCCGCGGCCGATTGCGGCCGTGAAATACAGAATAACATTTTAGTGCATATAAGAATCGCGCCCCCCAACTTCGTCTCCGCGTTTATTAGGGATAATATGGAGTATGGTAGGTAAATTTAAAGGCTGTCCGTCGGAGAACCCTACAAGCTAAATATGGTTATCCGTGTCAGACTTTGGTTGTCCCGGAGGAACAGAACCCACTTATTTCGAACGCTTTTTCACTCTTGCAGTGTGGGGGTCGACTTTAGTCGTCAGAATCTGACGTCTACAGACGACAGATTCTGACGACTAAAATCTATCCCCGCGCTGTAAGGGTTTAAGATACTTTTTGTTAAATCAAATGTATACTTTTAAAACTGATCTGCTTTGAACATGTGTCTGATTTCTTTAACTGTCACTGTTATTTTACCATGTGTTGTAGACATTGATATCCAAACGTATTATTCCTGTGAAGACCATGCATAATGTTGAGCAAATAACAAAGGTATTGATAAAAATATTTCGATTGTACATGTTTTCAAAGATAATAAAAAAATTATAACCTTATTTTTAATTCTATTTAATTTATATTCTAATTTATAGTAAATAAATATTACGATGTGTTAAAACAATAGTGTGCTAACTGAATTTTTTTTTTTAATGGAAACCAGCTAAGTCACCTATAACACGTATAAAGTTTGAATTTATTCCAAATTCAGATTAAAAAGCAGATCAAGTCGACTTAGCACTTTGTTATTCTCGTGAAGAGGAGCACATATCAGCATCAGACCAACACAGGACCAAGTAGACTTGACACATTGTTTTTCTGGTATTACATGCCTATGTGCTCTGTTTCTGGGACAAAAAAGGTGCAAGTGCCCTTAGTGCATTGTTTTTCTGAGACTTGCGGAAACAATACAGGAGAAATGCCTGGATCATTGTTGATCTCGGAATAATATCTGCATATTCTGTTCTCCTGGGGTAACAATGAGCTAAGTCAACTTGGTGTCTTGTTGATCCCAATTTTGATTCTGTAAATATTTTGGAAGGTGAAAACCACTTCACATGATCTACTGTCAAAGTCCAATCGATGTGTGTTTTATCAATGTAAGTCCAAGTCTACATGCTGATAAGTGGATTTAGCAGACTGTCTGTAGTTCTTAGCAAAACAATAAACACAATTTTAATGTCAAGTCGACTTGACCCACTGTTGTCTTAGACTATCGATTATATCTTTTCAGGCTGAGCAGCATGGTTATCGCTTTAACCTCACAACCATCGACCGGGTTTACCAGTTTGCTACAGATGATGCTGGTGACCTATTTTTTGTATATTCAATTAACCCTTTGCATGCCAGTGACACATATTATGCAATATCTGACATATCTTTTCAGCAAAAGTAATTTCATAAAAAATGATGCAACTAAACAAAATGAGAAAATTTTAAGACTTTTCTTACATTTTATTTTATTTGACGATTTTATCCACTGCAAATTGCAACAGCAATTCACATCTCACAGTTAATGAAGATATGATTTTGTACATTTTCACCAATTTTTTAGCATTTCATTTAAGAATTGTTTTTAAAGGTGTGTAATGCATTTGTAACCATAGACTTTACTAGACAAAAACTGCCCAGAAATTTTTATCATTGTTTGTGCAACACATCACCAAGATTATTGCTCAATAACAATTTTTTTAATATTAAAATTCGGAAAGAACAGTAGGTGATGCCTGTCCCATCATGAACCTATCTGCCTGTCGTAAAAAAGATGGGCATAGGAGCTCCTAAGAGACTATGGTTGTATTAGAAACATCAACATGATTAGAGGGCACTTTAAAATTTCAGCACATTTTTACTTAATCTATATATTCACGTCACTACTATTATAATATTGTATCAATAAAAAAAAAGGGATAGATAATATAGACACTTTTTTTTTAATTTTAATTAATAATGGCATTCAAAATATAGTTCAGCTTTTTTTGTCTTTGGATTAACAGACAATCTAGCTCTATGGACAAGCTTGCTGATGAAAGCTATTATTGACAGAGGGGTAAGTGCATTGCTTAACATTTTTTTCATCTTTTATATTATTTATAAAAACTATCATCATGTTTAAAATCTCCAAATAAGTTGATCTGCAGGTATTTGAATTAAGATAATTTATATATGCATTTAAATGCAAACATATAAGTGGGCCTACTGCCAATACATGTAGTAGCTATGGGACACAACATGTCAATGCAGCAGCATATACAGCTTTAAGTCAGCCATAAGGGGTGGGTTATTCTGCAAATCATTTCCCAAAGTGGCATTTGTAGACAACAATGAGACTACAGTCTTGAAAGGCCACTTTCCTTGCCCATGGCAGGCTTTACCGAAGACCATTTTCCATAAGCATCTCCTGGTAAATGTGCCTTTTGGTTATTATAACCTTCGACCTACTTTTTGACCTAAAGCTCTTGGCCAAAATAAGTGTATTTTAATATTGCTGATATCCGGCAAACCGTTCTAGATAGCTAGGCTATTATTTTATGTAATATGTGTAATATCTGGAAAACAGTTCAAGATAGTTAGACCATTATTATTAGACAAAAATGTGCGGTTTCAGGGGGGATTTGCCCTGAAATATTTCAGCTCAATTAAATACAAAGTGGCTGATTCGTGCCATTATTGACTTTACTATGTGTAATATCTGTCAAACTGTGCTAGATAACTAGACCATTACTGTAATGGGGGAATATAGCTTTGTCCTCTTGTTTAGCTTCTGTGATCTGACAAAATCATTATATTAAAATAATGGAGATATTGACTGATCATAAAGCTACACAAAATTACCTTTAAAAAATCTGTAACAAATCTGTAACGTGGTTAGCTCTGGAGATATAACTCAGAAAACTCAAGAGAAATTTAAAGTCTGAATTTGCATTATTAGAAAATGGCCTTAGAAGGTCAAAAAGGCAATTTGTAAATTTTTGTAAAAGAGAACACAATTGAATTTTTTTAATTTTTAATGATAAATGTATAGTTTTAACGTTTTGTAAACTTTATAAGTAGATGCCAGCGATATCTTCAGAATTTGCTATAGTGACAATACACATGGCACTGTGGATGACTGACTGTACATGTATACTGACATCTGCATGTACAGACAGCCGTGTACTACACACACTCACAGCATACAGAGCATGCCATACGATACCTTCCCCATACTGTACACCCACGTTGTAGCTATTCTGACCATACACTGCTAGCAGTAGCAGGGTAGTATGCCTATTTAGCACTGTACATATACTGACAACTTTCTTAGGACATGTGCACCGATGCAATACAGGCTGGCGGGAGGCGATCGGTCAAGTGTTACTCAAATTAACTCGGCCTACTGATCAGGTATATTTGTCATATAACGAGCTCTGGTCTATACTGCACATTAAGTAATTAATCAGAAAAAAGGTGCGCGTTTCAACAGCCAGCCATCATTCCACATACTGCATGTTTTCATTGTCACAGCTATCATCAACAGTTGCGTCCACATCTCTGTATATGAGGTCTCAAGACGTGACCATTGTTATAAAAACATAATGTTCTCGTTGAATGTGATTAAAAACGAGGCCAGCAACCGAGTCACTATCCACTCATATGACGTCTCCCCACTCTCCCACCCTTTCAGGCCTCTATTACAATAATTGGCTAAATGGAAGTGGGTGTTAAGGGGGTGATTTTATTAATGTGACTTAAAAAAACAACTTTGTCTCGTTGTTTAAGGTGTCAAATTTGGCGACATAATTCCTATTTAAAGGGGTGCACTTAGTTTTCGAAAACAAGTGCATTCGCTTATATTTGAAAATAAAGCAATTTAAAACATCCCTAAAACATGTGATTTTCATTTATAAGTGCATGCACGTTTATGTGCATGTATGTAAAATTAATATGTAAAAATTAATGATCCATCTAATCAATTTACATTTTGAGGGCCCTAGTATTGTTAGGCAATATGTGACTTACAACAGATTTTGCCAAATCGGGTTACATATGTCAATGTCACCCACCTTGCCCTAAATGTGGAAGGGATATGAATTTGAAGTGGACGGGAATAAAACTCATCAATCTATCTCCGTTACATTGAGATTCTCTTTATAACAATATGTCTCCATTAGCATATCCAATTACTCCCAGGTATGCATGTTTCTCTGGTCCAAGTCTGGTGCTGATTTGGAGCAAATTGTTGCAGTGACAAATCTCATTTGACGTATGGACAAAATTTAAACATAATGACATAAGCTCTGTGGAAAAAAGCACTGTACATAGTATAGTCTAATTGCTTGAAATTACCAATGTGAAAGAACATTGGGCTTCAAGACAAGCCTTATAATTATATCATTATTTCACCATGTTTCAAAAAAATAAAATCTTCAGAAAGTTTCATCAGAAAGGCTGACAAAAATGGATCATTTTGAAGAAATTATTGATCATTTACTAACTGGACATCTCAAATAGATATATTTGCAGGAGTGGATGTTTTTCTTTCAACTCTTCTTTCAGAAACACAGTTCTTTTTATTTTGATTTGGATCAGTAAAAATATTAGGCTTTATAAACCACCATTGTCTGGGTTTACACAGGAGAAGAATAAATGTTCAAGATCTTCACGCAAGGTACATTGGTCAGGAACGCTTTATGTAGATAAAATTATTATTAAGAAAATATTTATTTACTAACGAATAGTGTCATACATTGTAAAAGACCGTGAGTGAAACAAGAATTCATAGGCTGATAAGGACTACAATTTTTTTTTTTATATATGTGTAGTTGCTGGTTCCTGGTCTGTTCCTTCAGAGCACAACATTCAAGCTTTTATAATTTATTGTGGAATATTATACATATAGGCTTTAGTTGTCAAACATACATCAATAATGCATAATTAATACTAACTATGGCACTTAAGTTGTGAAAGTGTTATGCTTGTATAATATAATATATTTAAAATTAGCATGCTGATATATCTGATGTTAATCGCATTACCATATACAAATCTTGATCGCCTGGGTATAGATATTATGTGTGTGTATACATGTAAGTGGAAATATTTGGTAGATTTACAAATCTTCCTTACCGTAATATACATGTACTGCCAGCCTGGAAAACACAAAACATGTGACCCAATGTTCTTTAGATATTAACTCGCTTTCTAAAATGTTAGTTAGGATATTCAGATTATGTGTTATATTTATCTCCCGCCCTTTTGGGAAATTACCCTTCGCCAAAGTCCATGTAAGCATTATATGTTCATCAATATACCCGATGAAACAAAAATCATGGGTCCATCTCCCCCATAGCTTGGCCAATTTGGAATACAGGCAAACATCGTTATAACACGAATCGTTACAGCACGGATCGGTTATAACACAATAAGGTCATGGACCCCAAAATTTAGGACCTCTTTTCAAGTTATTTTCCAGAAAATCGTGTTAAAAAATCCAGCTGTAGACCTACACGATTTATTAAAACAGTGAGCGAGATTTCGTCGCTGACTTATTGCCGCTGATTATGTGATAACGCTAAACACGCGTGCTTGTCACGGCGTTCACACAACAGTGCTCCAGTTAACAGAGACGTTATACTCAATATTGGGTCAATGCTGGACCAGCGCTGGGTTCTTGTAAACTGTGCTAGCAGCATGGTGTCACGTATTTTTGCCAGGTGACCTTTTGATCATCCATTTATCGTGTAGGCCTAATTATCTGGAATAGAAATTGTGTAAATATCGTGTTATAATTTAAGCAGATTATAGCACAAACAATTATTTTCAACTAATTTTCATTTACAAAAAAACATGCTATAAATAGTAGTAATCTAAGATCGCATTATAATTCAAGCACATTGCCGTAATTATATGCATAGGTATGGCATGAAGGAGATTAAGAAAACAGTATAGGCCCATCATCAGATAATGCATAATTAGAGACCAAATGCATATCTGACATTACAGGTAACCCTTGTGGCGTCGCCCCGACATCGCACGATCAGTGGGCCGTAATTTGACCACTGTCTTATTGCCGGTTAATGAGCAGGAATTTAACTACTGAAATATCATAATTTGAAAACACTTTTAAGTCATAGACCTGTGCTGTTTAATATAACCAGGCATAGAGAGTATGATTCCGGATAATGATACACTGTACATCGCTCAAATATATTACTATATTTATATTACTATATATTATTCACTAGCATCCACGGGGTCAGCAGACATGACACATTTCCCAGACATACACCTGTCTGGCAAATCTTAAAAGTGCATGCTATACTGGTTCAATGTTGGACCAGCATCTTCGACGTCAGCCCAGCACTGATCTAACACATGCTTACGGCAATGTCTTGCGTTTGTTGGGCTCATACCGTCTCCGCCTTAAACACGAGGCAAATTCAAAGAAAATGACTGTCATAATAATTAATTAATTACCACAGCCATTTGATATGACTTTAAAAGACAAAATTGTGTAGATCAGTATTAACACTTTCAAGCCTGAGTTTACCATTGTCATCTTCATCCACTACAAGCCGCGAATTGCTGTCGCAATTCTCGACTTGTAGTGGATGAAGATGATTTGAAGTGAGTGAAAAATTAAAGAGAATTACCATGTATTGGCAAACCAGTTTCATGAAAGTTTTCATTCAAAAACCCTTAGTGTTAGGAAAATCAAGTCTGTTTTCAGGGATGTAAAATGATGCTTTATTGCATCATGAGGGCTTAAAGGGTTAAGGGTAAAAAAGTGTTTTTTTTGAAGATAGGCCTACCACTGCATACCTTAACCCTTAAAGAACTAAAATAACTTTACCCACTTAAAGTTGTGTCTCCCTACTGTTCAAGTGGGTGAAAATTACTGATATTTATTTTATTTGTGACTAAATATTTGCAATTTTTGATGTTTAGATAACTATGTCATTGGCAATAACAATGATTTAGCTTACCAATAAAACATTAAAAACGGCTATGGTTTTGCTTAGAGGTGTAATATAAGGGTTAAACTTAATTGGCACTGAGAGCACTGGGGGGACAATGTAAGGTGATCCGGCTGTATCACACTTACCTTTCAGTTCCATGCTAGATTAACAGATTATCTAGTTTTATTACTACACACTATGATAGCATGTAATTAATTCTAACATCAGTCTTTTTGTATGATTTTAACATACATGTACCTTAACTGCAGTATGATACAATAACGCTGGGTTATTGTTGTAACTTCAATACAGTATGTTTTACCACTTCACCAAATTTCTTACCTTTATCGATTTAGTTCATTTTTCAAGCTTATAATTTTTCGAGGGCAGGGCACAAATCTGATTTGAGGGCACTTTTATATACAAAGTCAGGTGGGCAACTCATGTTTCTAGTTTAATACCTTATTAAGAAAACTGAACAATTCAATTTTAATGTACTGTATCCCCGTGTATAAAATTAGCATGTACTTATATATAATATAAGTGAAAATTGTATCTTTTAGGTGTGTTTTTGAATTGTGTTATGTCCGAATGTATGCACTTGTTTTTCTAACTCAAGTGCATCCGTGACCCCTGTGAATAGGAATTATGTCACTAAATCTATAGCTTAAGCAAAGTTCTCAACTTGAAGCTCTTTATAGATTTCAGCGTTTGATAATCCAAGTTAAACATCAAGTCTTAAATTATGGCGGCAGGAATAAATTTTAGACGTTCAAGCCATGTTGTGACTTCACTCCCCAAAACTTACATCGCCTATTTATTCTCTTATTGATATCCATCTAAAGAAACCCTTGTGGACTACTAAACCCACTAAAAATTATGCTAAAAAGAACGAAAGTGTGGTCCACAAAGGGTGGGAGAATGAGAAAGTGACATGGCAGTGGCCTCTGAATGGTTTTGTTATCATGCTTTTATAACAATTACCAAATCTTGAGATTTTTGGAGCTGGGACACTCACAGAGGTGTGGACGTGACTGTTGATGATAGCCATTAGCCACTATTGCTGGGGCGATGCAACCAAGCAGTATAAGGAATGATGGTTTTTTAACCCTTACAGCGAGCGTCGATCCCCGCACTGTAAGAGAAAAATATATCTAATGGCCGTAGACCCATAACATACTAGTAGGTATTCAAATGAAACGGAAAGAGCTAGCTAAGACATTTATGATTATTTCAAATTGAAAAAACCCTTTGGTCTCCATGGTTTGTACAAAAATTGTCAGCGCTTCAAGGGTTAAAGAAAAGCATGATACAGTACATTTTGAGGGCATGGTACCCTGTATTGATGGGATATTATAGGCACAGCACCACGTTTTGAGGGGAATGGCACCAAAAATATCATACTGATTTTACAATGAAGTACACCTATAAAAGAAAGTCATTTAATGAAAACAGAACATGTGAGATGTGGAACTTAGAAAATTAAAAAATGCTTTAATATTTAAAAATATGCACAGTATAACACCACAACCTGGCAGATAAGCCTATTTCAAAGGCTAGCTCACATGTACACTCATGTTTTGTGGTTTTGATGAGTAAAATGACCATGACATCATGACTCACAAATGTGGTGAATTTCATTTGTCAGCATATGACCTTAAATATAAGTGTGACTATGACAGAGTGGCTACAACTTTATACTAATGCAGTGTGCATACCGGTAATTGTTTTTTCAACATTTTCTAATAGATATTTGAAGTCTAGTTTCTAGGTTATTTTGATCCATACATCTACCAGGAATCAAAATAGACTAGTTAATGTACCTTCAGTTCTATTTAGATCATTTGCTTTGTGAACAATCAATTACAAATGCGGAGGTACTAGTATTTTTATTTTCAATTGATTATAACATTTTCCTCAGCATTTCATTGTCAAACTGTTATCATTGTCATCATATAGGCCTAATTCAAGACTGCCCTTTTGATCATTGAATTGTCAGTATGTATTAAATTATTTCATATCAAATAAAAATACCAATATTCAGTGATTTAGTTTTTTAATGCTATGTATGTGCTGCCTGCCATTTTAGCTACTATCATTCTGGTGTCAAGTTTTGAATAGATTTCTAAATTAAGTAACACTTTTGTAAGTTTTAATTTAAAAAAAATATTCCAAATATTTTTCCAGTGAAATGTGTCAATGAAATTATTGATTTCTTGGAAAAATTGAAGGCCATCTTTGGCTGTGACAAACCAGTCCACATCTGTAAGACTCTGTGCCACATGTATTTAGCTACTCTCCTATTGGCTAGAAGATATCAAGACTATTGGTTGCATCATAGCGCGAGTCCACATAGACATGAAGAATACTGCTACGCTACAATTTTTATGAAACTGGTCATAGGACTCTCCACACTGCACTGAGATGTAACAAAATTGTGCAATTTTAGTAAAGATCATTGGTTGTTTCTGAACATCTGATGTCTGACATAAATTGCTACTGGAGAGCAAGATACACAATATTGAAGCTCAAGCAACAACCCTATTTTTTATCTTGTTCTTTCAAACTCAATGTAACATGTTTCAAGCAATAAAATGTGTCTTGCTATCTTTATTTTTCCAGCGATGCTTATGTTGGATGATAAAAATCGTTAACTCTGATGTCAGATAAAAATTTAATATTGTGCAGTCTGATTAACCAACTGTTTTCACAGCAGAAAAAATTAGTCTAATGAGATTTATTGTACTGATGCACCTAAGATTGACATCACTATTATTCAACTGATTTTACCATGTGTGCAACCTACAAAAAATAATATCATTCTTATTGTGAAAATAAGGTAGATACCCTTTTTTGAAAATAAGGTAGATACCCTTTTTAAATGCAAAATCTGTGAGGTCAGGTATGCTGATTGTTCAAAGGTTAATATTCAAGGAATTGCTCTGACATTTACCATTTGTGCATTTCACCAATACCTTGTGCAAGTTTGGCAGTTCCCATGATTATTGGTTTTACCGATGCCATTTTGAAATACAATCTTTATTATCCAGCTGATTGCTCTGACTTTCTTACTACACACAACCCACCATACCAATAGCTTGACCTATTTCACAGAGTGCTGCTTCATAATAGCTATTTTAAACTAATTAAGTTAAGTTGTAGGTGTAATCCTCTCTACATTTTGCACCAAGAATACATAAGACATGTCTTATGTATTTTGCACACACCCATAATATTGATTTGTCGAGCATTGTTAAAATATAGAGACTTTTATTTTGAAGATACAAAATAAATTGTAATCTAACAATGTCTATTCACACTTCCTACGATTCACTCTTTTTTTTCAAGGTATTTTAATATGTGCATATATACTCTAGTAATTTTACGTTTACATTTGCTGTGGTAATGTTATTGCACACTTGTCTTATTTTTCAGCCCACTGGAGAAATAGAAGATGGTCTTGATTTGGCAAATCCAGATAAAAAGGTTAGTCTGGTATACTGTCATATTTTTGTTGTTATTGCCGTGTCAACATAAATAAATAGTGCCCCTTACAAATGTGTGGTATAGTTAACACTTTACAATAATGAACACACTGAATCATGCAATATGTTATACAAAACAAAAAATATCAGTAGCTTATTCATCAACTGTTAATTTTAATGATGTGCCTGTTGATTGATTAATCATCGATCGTTTAGTACATCAATTATGATTATTGATTATAATTATCAATAATCAATTATTGCTGATATATTGAACCATGGACTGAATTGCAGTTCCTTAAAATATTAGCTCACGTGTTCTGGATAATATTTCCTTGGACCAATATCTCCTGTAGCGTGTTTAAATGTCCCGCTAGACACCCATATTGTCACCAGTATAGCAGCCTATGTTAAGTTTTTATTTTACACAATGTACGCTTAAATATGTGTACCAATCTCACAAAAACTTCACTCAACTGATTAACTGTAATCATCAGTTGGTTAGATCAACCAATTATAACTGATTATCGATTATGAAATTCTATGCAATTCCCATCAATAGTTAATCATATTTTTATATGTTGTCATAGGGATTCCTGAAAATGGAAGATTGTAAGGCTAAACGATACCTTGCTATCAAAGCTGACAAATTTTGCTTCTACAACACTCCTAAGGTAAGTTATCTTACTGAAATGTTTATATAATGAGAGCTTTTTCAAACTACTTCAAAAACATTTTTATGTATCCTGTTCAAATTTATTACACATGTTACTAAGAACTAGTTCTCGTACAAGTTCAATGATGGCTGGAAAAAAATCAAGTCACTAATTAAATTTATCTTGTGGGCGTGATAACTTCAAATGTTTCTTATGTGTCCTCCTCAAGTTTTTAATACATGTTACTAATAACCAGTTCTCAAACAAGTTTTATAATGACTCAAAAAAAATTAAAATGGCCGATTTATTGCAATTTTTCACTTTTTACTTGTCTAATTTTACCTTGTGGGCGTGATCAATTCAAAAGTTTTCCATGTATCCTACTCAAATTTTGTATGCATGTTACTATTAAACAGTTCTCGGACAAGTTCAACTATGACGAAAAAAAGCAGAATCTCTGATAAATTGTGATTTTTCGCATTTTAAGACACTAATTTTACCTTGTGGGTGTGATAGCTTTTTTATGTATCCATCTCAATTTTGTACTGCATTTTGCTAAGAACCAGTTCTCGTATAAGATTAATAATGGTGGCGGGCTATTGTCGAGTGTGCTTTGTTGATTTTGATACTATCTAATATGGTACATTTTTAATTGTAGGATTTCTGTGTCGGTACACCAATACACTGCGTTGATATGAAACTAGCATCTGTAAAAGACTCTGGAAGACTTAAACTTCAACTGATGACTCCTCAAGTCAGCTTCATGTAAGGCTTATCCAGAAAACAAATTTGATGGTGGATTATCATCTGCATTGTTGGCTTGTAGATGTCTTGTATATCCTGAGTAGTTGTATCTGAACTTTAGACAACAGTGGTTCAACATGTCATGTTTGCATGTTGTATGTCTACACCCTATTGGTGGAGACATAATTATTGTTTTTGCTGTATTTTTTGTGTTTTTGAGACCTTATAGTTAAAGTTTGAATATCGATATACGTGTATTATCATTATAAGTAATTCTAAAGAGTGTATTGATTCATAGATGAAATTTAAGTTCATAACTGCACATATTAATAACCAATGTATTAGTCCTATTGACTGTGTGTGATGTTACAGGTTTGATTGTGAGAGCCGTGATGAACTAGAACAGTGGAAGGCTGCCTTTGAGGAGTCTACAGCTGAGGGCTTGTCTGATGACAATGTAAGAATTGTATTGTATTAAAATCATAGTACAAGTATCATTGTCTTGGCGAATTGTACTTGAAAATAGTTTATTCAACAATAAGAAAGTTCATATGTAAATAATTATGTTATTTTTCAGCAAAAAGGTGGATGCTTACTGTTTTTTACATTGTCCGTCTCCTGCAATTTAATATTATCAGCGGGCACTAAAATTCTAAATGTGACTGACCAATCAATTACTTGTGACATCTCCAGCTTATTATATACCCTAAATATAATAGGGAATTTCAGAGGGAATTGAAATAAGTCATTTTTTCTAAAAATTGAAAAAAGAAGCTTCTTGAGATGTGCATTATATCACATAGTATACACTACAGAATGTCAGGACAGGCCAGAACCATTATCGCCCAACTTGTCTGAATTTTTCTATTGCACCAAATGTGGCGTAATGTTCATTAGTAATCAGCGATTTGTGACATTTTCATACAATATAAGAGGCTTCACTTAATTGCTATTAACACTGATAGCTGTTCTGGACATTTGAAGCATGAAGACATCGTTTCGGATAGCTTTAGTGATGAATTATATCCTGAATTTGAGGCTTGCTTGTTCTGACTGGCTTCTACTGCAATTACATATTTTAAAATATGGATGGATCCCTTGTTTTGGAAATGACATTTTATTACAGATATTCTGAATTTGTTTCAGAACAAATAATCTTTTGTTATTAATAAAATGATCATCAGAGCACTCACAGCTTTGTTTACCGGTGTCACTACATGTACCTTTGCTGTTTTGTAGTGCACAGACATTAAGGTGATCATGATTTTCGGGGGGACATTGTGACCAACATGAATTTAAAATATAACATGGCACCCTGCTTGCAAAATTACTCATATCAGATTTCTGAATAACATATACCTTTGTAGATCCTCAATGAGGTTGTTGAGAATCACAGTAATCGTGTGTGTGCAGACTGTCGATCACCAAACGCCCATTGGGCATCAATTAATCTGGCGGTAGTTCTTTGCAAAGAATGTGCAGGTTAGAATAATGTTATTTTATTATAAAAAAACATTGGTGTGCAAAGCAAAAAGGCAACAACTGTTCACTTTTTACTTAAACAGTTTTTTTTTTTGCTTCACAGAGATGATCACTTTTCAAAATGACTATTAGTAATGACAATAATAATGTTTTATTTTTGTGTTATCCAGTCCCCTGGAATAAGTGGATGATTATCTTCCTCAGGAGGCTGTTTTAGCCTACAAACTACACCACGCTCATTTACATATTAACCCTTATCCTTCTGATCATGACTATTGTCGTTTTTCATTTGTTTTATTTGTCATCAAATCACTGATATTGGGAACAAATTGTGTGTTTAACCATCAGGATTTGCAAAGGATAGATTTCAAAATAAACAAATATGAATAATAAGTATGAGCAGGTTAATAGCTGGTAATTATGTTTTTTCTGTGTCAGGTATTCATCGCCAGTTGTCAATGCCTACTTCTAAAATACGCTCCCTCCGCTTGGACTACAAGGTGTGGACACCAGGACTTATAAATGTAAGTTAAGAGAAACATTAATTAATTATTGATTTGAATTCTGGTCATTTCCAAGTTTAAGCACTACAGAAAGTCCTTATACTACTTTTTTGACTTGGTATGGCAAGCCTTAATCACATACATATGCATGCCATAGCAAATCAAATTTATAGATTTATTCTAAGACTATCGTCCCTTTCTGTATATCAATTACTGGAATATATGCAATCACTTAATGTTTATACACATAGTCATCCGATTTTGTTTTTTACTTTTTAAAAGATGTTGAAGGAGATTGGAAATGATCATGCCAATACATTCTGGGAGTGGAATATAACAGAGGATGATCGTATTCGACCGAAATCTGACATGTAAGTTTTCAGTATTATGACCATTTTCCTTACTTTGTGTGGCTACCAATTAGATCATTGTGGAGTAAAATAAGTAAGTAAGAATCTGTTTTCAGGCCAAATACAGTACTCTCATGTATACTGTAGATCTGGTAATATTTGCGAGGTTTTAATTTTCGCGAAGTAGACAAATTCGCGAATTCAAGAATCTTGTGAAAATTATTAGTATAACAGCACTACTGAAGAAAATCGAAAATTGGCAAGAATTTAGACACGCAAAAATTACCAGATCTAAAGTATGTTGTGAGACCATCACTACATTAGTTTTAAAATGAGTCACCACATAATACAATGCTCAGTCTCAAATGAAAGGAACTGTTATTGGACTGACTTGGGAGATTAACCTTATTTGGCCTCCTAATTAGAATAAAAAAAATTGAAAACATTAACAAATTGCCAGTGTTAATTACAGTAATGTGCAATTGAAATGTGTCAGAGAATGCCAATTTATGTTATCTTCTTTTCGCATCTGCCAATTTCGCAATAATACTTTTTAGCATCTGCTATATTCATTTTCTTAAATCGCTAAATGCGAAATTGTTTTTAGCATATCGCTAAATGCGAAAATAGTTTTTAGCAAATCCCTAAATGTGAATGAACCACATTGCTCAAGGCTGCGGCTAATGCTAAGAAACTCTCGCCGAATATTGCATGTATTGCATGTATTGACTATTGTATTGACCTGATTAGGACTAGCAGTGACCAGTGTTGACATGACAACATGCGCAGACAATTCCCCACTGTACATGATTTACATGATTCCGGTAGTGGTATCAAAATAGCTTTATCAAATCAGAACTTTAAAATAAATTTCAAAATAGAATAGCATAGTAAACTTAGGAGGTGTGCATTGCCATTTAGAAAGCCTTGGCTTCATGAAAACTCGCTGCAGACCTTCAGTGGAACTTGTGTGTACAACCCGATCCACATTATAGCAACGCCAGCAGTGCCTACAACGTGTTTTATTGGCTAGGCAGATGCCAATTAATAAATACCCCTCTAATGCACTACAGAAAATGCAAATTCTCTTCGCATTCGTTTTAACGTGACACATTTCAATTGCAAGGTACTGCACCTAGCAATAACAAAAGTGTACACGTATGTGGCAGCCATAAAACATTGACACATCTGCCCTTTTTACCCTAGCAGTCAAATTTGATATTCAGTGACCTTGACATAATTTCAAGGTTGCCAAGTCACGGGAATCGAAAGTAGCTTCTAAGCGTGTTAACTTCATAACACCTGAACTTGGAGCCTTCATAACCACATGTGCCCTACACTAATCTTAAGATCAAGTTCGATGTTTAGTGATCTTTACCTAATTTCAATGTCACTAAGGCATGGAAACCAAATTGGCTTGTTAATCGCAATAACTTCATAATCTGATAATGCCTTAACTTAGGGCCTTCATTTTTAAACCACATGCATACAAGCTAGTCTTAAGATCAAACTCAATACTGCGTGACCTTGACATTTTAAGTTCAAGGAAACTGACAGACATTCTGTAATTGTAGATGTTGATGGACAGAAGGTACAGCTTAGGGGTCCTGCTGACAAGTAATGGCTATTTTTAGACATAGCATGATATTCCATGAGATTAAAACTGGTTGCAGTTAATATAGAGACAATACACCCTTTTCAATAACAACACGCCACACAGTGAGCAACGCTGAACTGTTTCAATCAGACAACTGTTACACACTTATCAATGACAACACGCCACACAGTGACCAACGCTGAACTGTTTTAATCAGACAAACTGTTCTCGTGCAAGCAGTCTATAACCTGCCATGTACACAAGCATAATAACATATTTGATTTGATTTGATTTGTCCTACATAATTTTTTTCATTAATTTCTATATTGTAGCTTATTAAACTTATTACACTTGTGAACCTTGCTACATGACCTTGTTTTTTTAAAACGACAACAACATGATATTTTATTTTAAAATCAGCCAGTATTTCTCACATAGTTTTTTTATTTTGTTGTCATAGGGCCAGTCGACAAGATTTCATTCTTTGCAAATACTCAGATCTGAAATTTGCCAGGCTGCATCCCCTGCACAAAGATGAGGCAGCTTTGAACAAGGTAAATCCTTAGCATCTGATTAATTGTTAGTTTTACTGAAATAAATTTCGCAAATTGTCTTATGTTATTGTAATTGATTTTGTATATTTAAATGCTATATTTGCATCATGTTGATCAAGAATTGTTTTTTTATTGCACTGATCCAGTTTGTGCACAGACTTCTTCTGATTAAACCTTACAAAGATCAATGTCACATATTTTCATAAACTCGGCATTCAACATTACCAGTATATTGATAATTTCTAACATATTTTTTTTTATAGGATAATGTTACATATCAATGATATTTTGTTTGTATTATTTTATTCATTCGAAACAGGAATTGCTGACACATCTACTACAAATTAATTTTAAAAAAAATTCTGGCAAACGTATATATGTATGTCCCGGCAACACAAGGGTTAATGCTGAATTGAACAGTAATTTGATAAGATATGTTTAAAACGCTATGCATATTTATTTTCAGGCCCTGTGCAAGTCCGTTCAGTATGGTGATGTACTTGAAACAATGCAGCTGGTTTTCTCCGGAGCAGATGTGAGTATGATAGATTACGCTTGATCAACCTTAGTCATGTATTTATCATGTCTCAAAATGTATGAACCTTGACACTTTGTATGTTTTATTATCATTGATCATTATTCAGACACATTATTTAAAAAAATAGTGTTATTTAATCCTTTATGCTCTCTTCTTGTATTTATGCATCACATAATATATTCGGAATAAAATTATTTGTATAAAAAATGGTATAATCCACTAAAATGAGGACACCAATGTTGGTTTAATGTTAGCCCAACATTAGGTCAACTTCTCGTGTTTGCACAATGAGGACGCTCTCAGCTTCCATTTAATATATTACACTGTGGTATGTAACAAAGTAACAAGTAGTTTACATTCATCTTAAGTTGGAATTGTCATGTTGACCCTTGTCCTGCTATGACTGTATAATATGGTATTAAATGAGTTTCAAACAAACAAAATCCCATTTAATAGGTATATTTGTTTGTTGTAGATGTAGTAAATTATAAATTGTATTTTCATCAAAATAATTATTTGAAGCAGGAAATTTGTTCAACATACCTCCAAATAGATAAGAAAAAGAGTTTGATGTAGACAAACCAAAGTAAATATATTTGGGGCAGTTAGTTTTCCCTGAAAAATAATGTTAGAATGTTAATATTAATTTAGAGCCTCGAAGCAGTAATCTCCAGTATAATCTGCTTTTACACATCATACCTGATTTCAATCATTATAAAAATAACTGCCATACATAAAATGTACTAAGTTAATAATAAAAACATAGAATTCTATTTGAATCTTATTTTTAGCATGATACTGTCATACACTTTTCACATTAAACCATTTTATTTTTATAGATTCTCTGT
This sequence comes from Flabesymbios commensalis, assembly GCA_964017125.1. Taxonomy (NCBI): domain Eukaryota; kingdom Metazoa; phylum Annelida; class Polychaeta; order Terebellida; family Flabelligeridae; genus Flabesymbios; species Flabesymbios commensalis. The sequence goes on along the minus strand of OZ024913.1, from coordinate 48,936,058 downwards.
ACTACCAGCGAGTACACGACAGAAAATAACACTCGTGAGTATATTTCAGATTGTTGTAGCATATTTTTTGGTAATAATGTTATACTAGGTAATAAATTATATACTGTAGTTGCCAGACTATACGGCACAATTTTGTTTTATTTCGAAGTCCTTGACCAGTGCATAACAGTTGCACCCTATTTGTGCCAACACCACTGATTATTCAGTCTGACTGTCTGCAGGGGTTAAAAAATGCATCCTGCGGATGGTAATCTGCCTTGAAAATTTCAAAAACCTACGAAATTTAAATTTTCAGCCACTTGAAGTTGTGTCTCGCTACCGCGATCCACAACTTCAAGTGACTACAAATTTGTGTTATTTGTGAAAGTTAAGTTCCATTATATATCAGTGTTTCAAGATTGAAAGCATATTTTATTTTTAACAACTGGTTATACAGGTGCTAACAAAAACGCAGACTGATAAGGAAAATGTAAGTGTTGTAAAATAATATTGGAAATTGTTTATTGATCTACTGAATGACCAGAGTTGCCCATCGCTGGCTCAGCTCACTATGGACGTCTATAATCAGTGTAAGGGTTAAACAGAAACTTACATATAAACTTGTACATTGTAATAATGATTATCTCTCTCTCTCTTATATTATAGCTTTAACTCTGGCTAAGAAGTCACGCCAAACACTACAAATGGTAGGTTTAGTTAAGCTGCTGACATGTCTGCCACCAGTTCAAAATACAATGTTTTGATGCATATTGAAACTATATTGTTCAAATTTAGCTGCTATAGTGAATAATAATGTATTGTGAACACTTTCAAAATGTTCTAATAATACGGATATATTGTACAAATATAGAGACCAGTCTGATGAAAAATAGATAAATGAGTAAATGACAAGTGAAAAAGTGATATGGGGCAAAGGTAACCTTTGACAAATTTTAAAACAAGAAAAGTTTTATACTTAATCGACTAACAAAACACAGCTTGTATTTTTGTTTGATCAACTTTTTATTTAGTTATATGTTATTGCAATTACTGAATAATAATAATAAAAAATAGGAAGTAGCATTATACTTATGTACTCTTCTTATTGTTCTAAACCTGAGTGATATATTTATACCCTGTCATGCAGAGGGAAGAATTTTTGGCCCCAATTGTTTAAAAAACAGCTGTGCTTTTTTTACAGGAGTTTCTTCTCCAGAATGGAGCAGAAGGGTCCGGGAAGTTCCCCACCAACAACAATTCTATCATTATGAGGGTAACTATCTATCTGCATCATCTTGGAAATCAAGAGTACCGGTGCTCCCTGAGTACAGGTGGCATGTAGTTACAATCATCATGCTATCTAATAGTAGTCTTGTTTTAACCTTCATGATGCTGAATCGCTTGCACCTATTGTTTGCATTCATTTGAAGCTGGAAATTATTACTGGTTATGAAAAAGAGACCATCTGCAAAATGTAATTAATTGATTAATTAACCATTAGAATACTGACGTCGACTACAGTAGACATCCTGCGTTTTTGTCAGCACCTGTTTAACCAGTTGTTAAAAATAAAATATGCTTTCAATCTTGAAACACTAATATATGTTGGAACTTAAATATCACAAAGAACACAAATTTTTATTCACTTGAAGTTGTGGATCGCGGTAGCGAGACATAACTTCAAGTGGCTGAAAATTTAAATTCCTCAGTGCTATAAGGGTTAAGCATCTAACACAAACTATTTTATGTTTTTTAGTATAATTTTATTTTATGAGAAATGTGTTTAAAAACATATATACTTGAAGTTGGTCTAACGTTGGGCCAATGTTAAACCAACATCAATTCAACACATCGTATACATAAATGTAGACAGTATCTATCACACTAGAGTTAAGTGACAGTGTATGGGTTTTTTCAGGAAAGAGTGTCTATGATAGCACCAAGCCGGGCACCAACTAAGAAGGGTTACCTGTATAAGACTGGTCCAAACCACAGAGGAGGTAAAATAGAAGATATATTACTGTAATAGACGGATCATACATTCTGATTATTGTAGAACTCATGAATTATAATAGAGTGAGACATTTTTGTGCTTTCACATTTCAAGAGAACCTTGAAACTTGCACCACTATCTTGAAACTTGCACCACTACTTCTCTGCTGTCAATCAGAAATTATAAAAGGGACAAATAATTTTGCCCTGGTAGCTGCACTATTTTTAGCTTCCGCCGTCACCGTAGGTGAGACGGAGGGAGCCATGGATTCTACCTCCGTTTTTTTTTTGCCTCTTCTTTTGCCTATAACTTTGTAAGAAAATAAGCTAGGATAACAATTTTTGGTGTGTGGGTTACTTCCAGGTGGCTAATGGACAGGTTAAAATATTTTTAATCTGAATTCAATACGCAAGGTTGCAGAGGAGAAAATGATGATGTTACGGCGTTGGGCCGTCCGTAAACAATTCGTTTCCGGAGCATATCTCTGAAAGTACTTGTCCGATTGTCTTCAATTTTTACACACAACACCCCTAGGGTGTCTAGTTGTGCCTTTTGGGGTATTTGAACTTTGACCTACTTCTGGTTTAGAACTATGACCTATTTAGACGTTTTGACGCGCACTTCGTTTCCGGAGCAGATCTCGAAAAGTACTGGGCCGATGACAGTCATATTGCACATACATGTTCTCTAAGGTCCCTAGTTGTGCCTTTTCAGGTTTTTGGACCTTGACCTTGAAGTTGACCCAGCACTTTGACCTAATTTATAACATCGGTAAATCCTACTGAAAGATTTTGCGGAATATCATGAGAACCGCTCAAGATAGCTACACCATTACTATAAAACAAATTGTGAGGTTTCAGGAGAGGATGCATCTTGTAAAATTTCAAGTCGATAAAATTAAAAATAGCAGCCTATCGGCCATTATTCACCTCGACAGGCCTGATATTGCGGAATATCATGAAAACCGCTCAAGATAGCTACACCATTAATATCAAATAAATTGTAAGGTTTCAGGAGAGGATGCATCTTGAAAAATTTGAAGTTGATAAAATTCAAAATGGCCGCCTATCAGCCATTATTCACCTCGACAGGCCTGATATTGTGGAATATCATGAAAAACGCTCAAGATATCTACACCATTACTATAAAACAAATTGTAAGGCTTCAGGAGAGAATGCATTTTGAAAAAATTCAACTCGTCCAAGTTCAAAATGGCCGCCAATCGGCCATTATTCACTTTCACATGGCCGTTATTTGGTAAACCGTGCTAGATGGCTAGACCATTACTATAAAACAAAATGTGTGATTTCATGAGAGGATGCATCTTGAAAAAATTTGACTCGATAAAATTAAAAATGGCCGCTTATCGGCCATTATTCACTTTCACATGGCCGTTATTTGGTCAACCGTGCTAGATGGCTAGACCATTACTGTAAAACAAAATGTGAGATTTCAGATGAGGATGCATCTTGAAAAAATTTGACTTGATCAATTTTAAAATGGCCGTCTTTTCGGCCTTTATTCATTTTCACATGGCTGATATTTGGTAAACTGTGCTAGATGGCTAGACCATTACCTGATTACTATAAGACAAAGTGTGAGTTTTCGGGGGAGGATGCACCTTGAAAATTTTTAACTTACGAATTCAAAATGGCCGACAATCAGCATTATTTACCTCGATAGGCCTGATATCAGGTAAACCGCGCTAGATAGCTAGACCATTACTATAAAACAAAATGTGACGTTTCGAGAGAGGATGCCTTTTAAAAAACTTTCGACTCAATCGAATTCAAAATGGCCGCCTATCGGCCACTATTTACTTTCACATTGCTGATATTTGGTAAACCGTGTTAGATAGCTGGTCCATTACTATAAAACAAAATGTGAGATTACAAGAGAGGATGCATCTTGAAAAAAAATTGACTAGATCAAATTCAAAATGGCCGCCTATCGGCCATTATTCACTTTCACATAGCCGGTTTTTGGTAACCGTACAAGATGGCTAGACTATTATCATAAAACAAAATGTGAGATTTCAGGAGAGGATGCATCTTGAAAAATTTTGACTTGATCAAATTCAAAATGGCCTCCTATCGGCCAATATTCACTTTCACATGGGCGATATTTGGTAAACCGTGCTAGATGGCTAGACCATTACTATAGAATGAAATGTGAGATTTCAGCTGAGGATGCATCTTGGAAAATTTTGACTTGATCAAATTCAAAATGGTCGCCTTTAGGCTATTATCCACTTTCACATGGCCGATATTTGGTAAACCGTGCTAGATAGCTAGACGATTACTATAGAATGAAATGTGAGATTTCAGCTGAGGATGCATCTTGAAAAATTCTGACTCGATCAAATTCAAAATGGCCCCCTATCGGCCATTATTTACTTTCACATGCCCAATATTTTGCGAACTGTGTTAGATGTTAGTCCATTACTATAAAACAAAATTTGAGGTTTCGGGGGAGAATGCACCCTAAGTTTTTAACTAATTTATATCGAATTCAAAATGACCGTAAATCAGCTATTAGGTAACTCGATTGGCCTGATATCGGGTAAACCGTGCCAGATAGGTAGACCATTACTGGGATACTGATTAGGATCATTAATTTCAATGGAGGTTTGCAATCTCTGACAGACTGTCTAGTTCTTATCTTACTCTTATACTGGGCTTTTTAGACCTAGTTGTCTTGCGTCTTGATTTTTGACCTATGCTAGGACTACATTAATAACCCTATACAAAATTGCTTAAATCAAATTCTAATTCGGAGCAGGAGCTCCTGGACTTATGTAGTCTTGTTTTTTTACATGATCTAGTCTTCCTTGATTATGCCAAATGTAACACACTTGCTATTAGGATGGTGAGGAGTGATGAATTCTATGTAAAAAAATTAAAATTTAATGAAAGGTATGATCTGTTAATTTAAATTTTTATCTTATGAGTGTTTTCTTTCACAACAGACATCGCTGGTCTTTACATAGGCAAAGGGTCAGTTTTAACTGTGTGTTTGCTGTAGTGTGTATTACCTAATTAGAGCTCACAACTTGTGTTAATTAAATATTGTAATTAATTATTTTCACTTTTTTCTAAATGTGTCTATTGTTTAGCATTATTTTACACTCTTGTATGATTCATGTCTTTTCCAGTAATTATGTGTTTTTGAGTCATGGTGGGAACTTTTCAATATTTTCACTTTCTGAATCTTAACCCTTTACTTGCTAGTGATGCATATATATTCGCACAAAAATGTTCACAATCGTGTTAATTTTCCTGAAAAAATTTATTATTCAACCAGTAATAAACAGCATCTTCACCATCGTCACTCATTGTGCTGATATCTACTCAGATCAGCTCTGCCATTGTTGTCGATAGAGTTGAGCTGAGCAAATGTCAACAGTATTATTGTACAATGTGAAACACAAATCACAGTGACTGAATACGCAGGTGAAGGGTTAACCCTTTGCCTGCTGATCGGTTTTATTAGCTGATTAAATCATGTTTATTGGGAACAAAATATGTGTTTATGCATCAAGATTTGTAAATGTTTGTTTTCAAATTTAGCAAATATCAGTAATTTTCAACCACTTGAGGTTGTGGATCGCGGTTGCGAGCCACAACCTCAAGTGGTTGAAAATTTCAATAAATTACCCTGGCAGGATAAGGGTTAACAGAGGGATGTTATGAGAGGTCGCCAAATTATCATTTTGTATTGTTTTTACAAAACTTGAAATGCCTAGTGATATTTCCTTAGTGATAAATAATAAACACATACAATTATTCAGGGATGTGGTTTTTCACCCCTTTCTGATTCTTTAACTAAAATTGATTTAGTAATCTTAAATCTTAAATAAGAATGATTTTGTATAGCCTAAAAATCTTCATCCTCCGATTCAAAATTCTGATAATTTTATTGTATCTCAATCACATCCCTAATTATTAAAATTTATAATACCAATGTAAACCATTTAATTCATCATTCCTATGATTTGATAATTACATGCTAAAATAATGCCTTTATGTTTTACAAGTGTTTTGCATGAGGCATGTTGTACTCCCCATACATTTTTGAATAATTTTTAATAATTTTTTTATTTTGTGTTGTATGCAGTGTATATGATTAACTAGGCATGTTTATGACAATGATAAAACTCATGGAAGTGTCTTCAAAGTAAATAAATGAACTCATGTTTTTTACAGAATTCTTGAAACGATGGTGTGTTCTTCAACATGCAATTTTTTCCTATTATGAAAATGAAAAGGTAATTAAGCATCACTAATACATTATGTCGGAATGCTTTTAGTTTTCAGCATTTTAGCATGTTATTTTTGGCTCTGAGCCATAAAAGGTCATTTTCCAAGATGGCCGTCAAAATATCTTGTAAAGGCAATATGGATCACATTCTCATGATCTGATTAATTTGGGGGAAGAATCCAATAAAAACAAAATGGCTGATAACAACCATCTTGAAAAAATCGAAATGGAATGAGGTTAGGGTCTCCAACACAAAAATTCTTGGGGCACTTTTTGTTAGGGGGGGGGGGTGTAAATATGTCAAGACAAATGTAGCTTTATAAATCATATACTGCTCATTTATGCTATGTATATTGCTTTAACACTACAACCAAAAAAATCGTTTTTATTTTTATATTTTTTTGGTTTTATTATTAGCAAAATATAGCAAAGGACACCATTGAAGGAAAAGAGATGCTCACTGTAGTTGCTGCAAATCACAACAGGTGAGCAAGATCAATACATTATTAATTTCTGAAATCATCATTTGTTATATAATTGAGCATTCCGATAATGCTTATATAATATTGTTCAGCATTTTTCCAGTGCTGGTATGGGCACTGTCTGCGAATTGATTTTGGTCTGACTCAAATGTTAACCCTTGTGCTGCTAGGCCTGTATATATACGGTTTCAAGCCAGTTACAAACCAAATTAAATGCGATTAAAATTGTACATATTATAGTATAAGGTGATCAGTTCATCAAATAATTCAACCTGTAATAGTAACATTTCCCGTTATTTAAAGCTGGAATTTAAATAAAAAATTAAAAAAAGCAATCCCACAACATTAGCATTATCAGTTTTAGTTATTTTCACATATATGACCAATGCTTCTGAGAAGCTTTTCCCCATATATTATTTTACTATCGACTCGAAGTGTATGATTTCAATTATGCCCCCCCCCCCACTCAACATTTTCTGGCTATCTTTTGGGGGAGTTTTTGAAATGTCTTCAGAGGTGAATATTTTCATAAAACTGTTTTAGGAAAGTTAAACAATTTTATAGGAATGAAGTAGGTTTCAGATTATAACCCACAGTAGGAGCAAATTTACACGAAACCACTGTTTTGAGAATAAATAACCTGCACGCTCTGATTTCGAAATATTTCTACATCAATCATAAGGTTTTTCTTCCTATGCCCCTTGATTAATATTACACGTAAATATCATATTTTGTGACTGTGTTTGCTGTTAATTTATGTATACAGTGAATCTTCATGCATTGAGAAAAACGCGGATCCTTTCTAGCAATATCTAAGAACCATTAAAATTTCTGATTACAAAAAATTAATTTGCCCTCTCGCAATTTTGCACTTTTGTTTAGCCTGCATTAATCCGACTCGAACAAAGCCATCCAATGAGTAAAAAGTAGTGTAATAAATAGGGTGAAATGGCTGGGAACAAACGAGACATGTATATTTGCATGTTACGCATTAGTGCAAGTATTTTCCTAGTCTATTCAGTTCCTTCTCACCAGACAACATGTCATATTCCCCTCTCCTATTGCTCGACTAAGAGAGTGAATCCAGTAATGGTTTTAATGTTTTCACACCAGATAATCTGTTTAAATTTCTATGTTTATAGAGAAATTTTAGGAAATCAGGTAAATGTATATATGCACTCACAAATTGTTATATTCCTCATATTCACATCAAAACTTGTTTTATGACGTTACTTGACTTTTTGCCAGAGATCGTTACGAGTTTGAGCTTGGCACCACTAAATCTGGAGGTAGGAATTACTTGTTCGCTGCAGAATGTGAGGGAACACGCAAAGAATGGATTGAAGCACTAGCAAAAGTGAGTAAGCCTATCCACAGTACTTCTTTTGACCTCAACATGTGGGACTATTTGTGATACTTTTAAGCATTATTGTCAGGATGCTAATAGTGTTTGGTACTATTCCGGCGCTAGCGAACTTTAAATAGACTCAGGTTTCATTTGAAAGGAGAAATAGCTGGCTACTAAGTAAAGTTGATTAATAATGCTTATTATGAGCATAAGTACTTTATTATTCATGCCAAATGTTACTTCCTGGAAATGATGTTGCTAAAGACCTTTTGGCTCATATTATGTTTCTTGTGTTACTCATGTAGTAGATAATGTTTCGATTTGTATGTAATTTGGATTACGTTAACATGATGTCAGTTGTTGTTGTTGTTGTTGTTTGTGTTTCATTTTCGTTATATGCTAAACCTGACTTGGGATTTTTTTCCAACAACACAGAAGAATTAATAGCACACAATTTGGACCTTTCTAAGTGAAACATAAGCAGTATTTTTTCAGAAATGTTCACAAACCTCTGGCTGAAGCTTACCACCTTCTGTCTCATAAAAAATGATCAGCATAATATTCCTTTTTAGCATACATGTATATCTCTTAAATTGCGTAGCAACACTGGAAGTGTTAAATTCATTGTTGCCAACATTTTGTCTCCTTGAATTTTAACTCTTCAAGGATTACAGCATTACAACACTAACCTTGTGATGCTGATGTATACATTTTTCTTTAATACAGCTAGATATTATGATAACAAAGCATATTTTTTATCTTTTAAGAGTATTGCTCCCATTGCTTCCCGACGACTAGACAAAATCCAGGATATAGACCGTGGAGGTGTGGTTTTTCTGAAGTTTGGAAATACAGAAGTAAGTTACTATAATGTATATTTTTTGCAGTTGAAAATGTTAATGAAACTGGCACAAAACAGTATTTTTCTGACGTGGGTTTAACCTTACACTGATAAGCACGACTAGATGGTTGTAATTCTTTTTTCAGCAGGTTTAATGACAGACATTTATGTTATTGGGAATGAAATGAGTGTTTAAATATTTGAAAATGTTTCAAATAAAACAAATTTCGGTATGAGTATTTTTTAGAACCTTTGGCAACATTACTCAGTTTTCTGAGCGACATCTTCAATAGCAGCAAATGTGAAGAAGTTAAAAAATGATAGACAATAAACAACAAACATTTAGAGGAGCATTATTTTTATCAATTTTCAAACTGAAAATTTGAAAAGGTTTCATTAGTCCCTTAGCACCTTGTGTCACTGGAACAAAGGACTAAAATAGACAATTATTAAAATAATGCTTAACACATACAAATACATGTGTTGATTTATTTGTAACCTTTGACAAGTGGCAGGACTGATTGGCCTTTTCCCTCATACATAATCAGTGACTCGGGTCACTTTTGTTACAAGAATCCACTATGTCATTGTTTAATCAATGATTTACTTTTTTATTTGTTAGTTTCATTTTTCTGTTTGTCATTTTTTTAGGAATGGAAGGTGACCTGGATACATTTAGTAAATAGAACACTTTTTGTGTATAAAAAGGTTGGATTTCTAGATATTTATGACATTTTATTATTTTTCTAATACAATTAAGTAAGTTTATTTTTTGCAGCAGACTAAGTAAATGGTATTTAACCAGCAAATATCTAAATATTATGTAATGTAATGTTTATATTTAAATTGAACTTTTAATATCATCTTAGAGATCCTAAGACCTATAAATACTATACATTTTTAATACAGCATTCTATCATCACATTGAAGTACCTGAAAAATGGAAAATGCATTTTTTTCAAACTTTGTGTAGTGTCAATTCTTTTTTATAGGAGGAAGATACATTTGACGAAATAGATCTTAGAAAAATTCAGAGAATCAGTAAGTGAAAACTAAACAATACCCGTATAGCATATTAAAATCTCGCAATGAAGAAGTGTAAAGTGCTTTTCAGTTGTTATGTGTCAGATTATAAATGTGAATACTTTCTAGTAAGTAATTGTCAATGTATTATTTATAGTTTATTAAAACTAAATTTGTTAACCCTTGTGCTGCTGAATTGTTTGTTCGTTTCTATTTTTCATTCATTTGAAGCTGGAATTGCTAACGCAATTTCCAGCTTCAAATGTCGAAAAATATTACTTTTTGTGAAAAAACTTTCAAATTGAAAAAAATTAATAACAGAGCATCTCCCACAAACTATTTTATGGCTTTCAGTGATATTTTATTGAAACTTGCTCGAAACTGGATATATTTGATCCCAGCAGCAAAAGGGTTAATATAATTCACAGCTTCGCTTATTGCTCATGTCCTGCTCTTTTGTTTGCTGCTATTTTACATTCATATGAAAATGGAATGCTCACACTATTTACAGCTTCAGATGTCAAAAACATTTTCATTTTATTTATGAAAATAGACCTCTTTCAAATTTAATTATTTTCATCTACACCCCACAAAACATTTATATGCGGTGTATATATACAGGCCCAGAGTCTTGTCACAACTTTTTAACTGCCGTTTTCCTTTAGGGCACTGATGTCGACCTTCTATCATTTTATTAACTTTTGTGTCACCAGTTTCACCTAATTTTACAAATTCCCAGGTAATTTGGATCGCGAGACACAACTTCAAGTGACTGATAAATTAAATTGAATAGCTGAGAGTTCTAAAGGCTAGCAAATACTATGAGTTCAATTTTATAATGGTGCTTGGCATATAATTGTAATATGAATCTAGCTCTATTTTGTTTTCAGTGATGCTTCAGCGATTAGATAACAGTGGTTGCAGTCATGCTGCTTTGGAAGCTAGTGATCCATTTGTTATATATTTACCTATCAGGTAAGCCCACACCAACTTGATCTATAGTGATTTTTTGAATCACCAGAACTTGAAAATGCATTGTTGCGATAGCACCTCTAAAATCACAATCAATGTCTAGATTTTTTTTTGTTCTAAACCCACAGACAGTTTACACAATTCCATCTAATTTGTTTCATTCTATGTTGGCTTTTACACTGCTAATCATTTACAAAAAGAACAATAGGGAGCATGTTCCTGATTGATCAGCCATTACACATTTTTTTAGAAAAAAAGGGAGAAAATTACCCACTCGCTTCTGTGTGTCAGAACTAAATATCATATTGGTGTGGCCTAATGCAAATTTGGAATACAAGTTTTAGTATATTTATGGACAATTTTGTATTTCCAAAGCAATGACTTTAAAGGAATGAGCCTGCTTTATAAAGATAACTGATCAAGAGAGATATATTTTGCAGTGGTAAAGGTATACACATACATGCTACTCTGCGACGAGAAACAGATTCTTGGTATAATGCATTGAGGAGAGTATCAACAGTGAGTATATGTAGTATTGATACAAATTCAGTAACTCTTGATTATAGGGAATGTTTTTTATCTAGATATTCAATTTCACAACTGGGATCACACAGTATTATTGACCTGGTTAATTATGTGTATGTGGGCATTTACCTACCTGACCAAAATATTGCAATTTAGTAGACCCCTATTTGCCAAATTTTATATGAATAGTCTCCTGAATTCATTCAGAATAACAAATACAATTTGTGCTGATAGGCCTACTAAATTCACAAACTAGGTGATGCAGATCTGAACTGGTCGCTGCCGTGTTTTCATCATATTATTTACATGCGACTAAATTACACACATGACTGATGCATTGTCGCGATGTGTTCTGGATTAATTCACACTAAAATTAGCTGAACCAAAAGCATCACTTGACACAGTTGATTTCAGACACCTGACAGGATGTCAATCATTTGACTACTTTCAGACTTACTATAAAGAAAGCGGCAGCGCCACTACACATACTCTAGCATAGCCAACTGTAGCTATTAACCTTTCCATTCCGAATATCTTTTAAACATAGATGTATATTTCATTAAACTATTCAGATATTTGCATTTTTTTGTTGTAGTGTTAAACAAAAATACTATCCTGAATTTAAATTCAACCATAGATAAGCTTTATGCATCGTATAGCCTGCACCAGGCCTTTGAATGAGTGAATAGTAGAGGGTAATACATCGGGAAGTGCACATTTAACTTCAGTCAATATTTTATTTTAGAAAAAGCAGTTTGAATGTAAAAATATGTGGTTATCCACACTTTCACTTTTTGGCTTTTCAGCACAGCCATTATGTGAAATTAGGAATTATCGTAATCTTTTCAGCATATTAGCGATTTCTATTCAGGTGTGTGGTTCTACATTGGAAGAGATGCAGCTAACAACTGATGATATTCCTGTTCTTGTTGACCGATGTATAAACTTTGTGGATCTGCATGGTGAGTTATTTTGTTATGCGCCATATATGTGATATGTCTTATCATGTAGTACACAAATCCAAATAATAAACAAATCACTTTGACTGTATGAAAAAATATGACCTGACTCTAATTACCATTTGATCCAGGCTTGTCATTAGAGGGTATTTATCGACTAAACGGTCAGCACTCAAAAATCACAGGGATATTGGAAGAATTTACTACAGGTATTTTATTCACTCAATTGCTTTACTTTGGTTTTAATTTATTGGTATACATTTATTAGACCTCAGTTAAATTTAGCTGCGCATCCATTCATTGTCCACCAACCATACTATTTCATGTCACTGTAAAGAGCACCAAACTTCTCATTCAGCTGATGAAACATTTCACCCCTGTATGACCTATATGACCTTGATTTAATTTCTAGCTGCAATTTTTCTAGGCAACACAATAGATTTAACATTCTTTAAAGTACCGCTTTGGAATTTATACCATATGTAAATTTTACTAATAACTTGCACAATGTTTTAATTTGGCCAAAATCCCGCAAAAATGAAATTATTATGACTGTTGAAAAATAATGTAGAATAAAGGATTTTGAATTATAGCACATTCTATTAAACTCACTGGCAGAAGTGATGCAATTGTCAATTAGTTATCACTTTTAAATGATGACTAGACGATGTGGCCTTTTTCTGTGGCCAGTGGGTATTGTTCATTCATGCTAACACAAGGAAATTTGTGAATATACTTACATATAAATGACTAGATCACCACAGTGATAATATAGATTTCTGATGCAATATTTTTCACAGAAATTATTTTGTCAATACATTGCACATCTACTTGAATCCCAGCAAGCAGAAAACATTTGTATGACATTTATACAACGCTGGCCCAACGTCTTCGACGTTGCCCAACATTGTATAAATGTTGTACAAATGTTTTATTTTTGCTCGGATGTATGCTGTTTGTATCAGATGCTCGTGATGTACATTTGAGTGCAGAGGTGTATCAGATACATGACGTAGCTACAGCTCTCAAGAGATTTTTTCGCTCCCTGTCTGACCCAGTGCTTACCAGAGAACATCACAATGAATGGGTCAGCATTGCAGGTAGGAAACATAGCTTGCTGACAACACTGTACTGCCTCAACCATTAAATGATACCGCAGTAAATTATACATTGCCTTGGTTCAGTGATAAAAGCAGTCTATACAATTGCAGCTTTTAAAATGACTTGCTTAACTTTTGTTTAATTCTGTAATTATGCCCCTAATTTCATCAACATGAATGTCAAGTTGCAGAACATGCACTGTTTCTATCAAAAAGATATCAGAAGCATAAAAACAAGGAAAATAGACAAATATATTACACATGTTAATACTGACATAACTAAAATGTTAATTGAGGCATGAATGGTAAAATTTAAATGCCTAAGTGTTTTATATTCTTTTTAACAGGTCAACCAGATATAATGACACGACTGCAGCGTTACAAGTATCTCCTTGGAAACATTCCAGATACAAATTACAGTACTTTGAAGAAAGTGATCAGTCATCTCAGCAGGTAACATTTTACTTAATCCGTTGGGGACCAGTCCTGGATATATGCAGGATTTGCTTGGAAATTCTTCCCATATATTTTTTTTATCACCATGCCATAAGCGGCCATTTTCCAAGATGGCCATCCAAAAAGCTAATGGGCACAATTTCTCATCAACCGTTGAATGGATCCCATTCAAATTTTATAGGGTGGTTCTCTGGGTATTTTTGATGATCTGATTAACTTATGGGGAGAATTTATTAAAAACAAGATGGCTGACGGAAAACATTTTGAAAAAATGGCCGCCCAAGAAGCTTGTGAGCGTGATATCTTATGAACCGTTGGTTGGATCGCATTCAAATTTAATGTGGTGGTTCTCTGGGTATTTCGGATGATCTGATTACCTTTTGGAGAAAATTAATTGAAAAGGAGATGGCTGACGAGGACATTTTAAAAAAATGGCCGCCCATTTTATGCAATGGTTCTCTAAGCATTTCTAATGATCTTTTTTAACTTTTCATAGGAATCCATTAAAAACAAAATGGCTGACGGAGGACAATTAAAAAAAAATAGCCACCCAAAAAGATGACCTGCTTAGCTTTTGGTTAATTTTTTTAGTACTTTTTACTACAACAGGGTAAAGAAATGTAACCCTTATCCTGCTCAGCTAATTTATTTAAATTTTCAGCCACTGGAGTTTGTGTCTCGCTACCATGATCCACAACCTCGATTGGTTAAAAAATACGCAAATTTGCTTAATTTGAGGCCAAACATTTACAAATATTGATGTTTAAACAGTCATTACATTCCCAATAACAGTGGTTTAATCAGCTATTAAAACGGATTGAAAACGACTATAATCTTGATTAGCAGGCAAAGGGTTAAGGTTAATTACTAAAAATATAGAAATATTTAACATTTTCTATCCAAGACTGTGTGCTTTAAAACTCTTGATATTTTCCAGTTGTAACAGCTTTATTGTAATATTCATAATTTCCATATATGAACATTATTATTACAGAGTTGTTGAACATGAATCGGACAATAAGATGACAGTGGTGAACGTTGCTTCTATATTTGGTCCTGTGTTAATGACCTTAGACAAGGTATTTTTTGCCAAGCCATCATGTACTTTTTAGAGATCAGATATTTACGAAAATATTTGTTTCATATTTCCCTCAAAATTTGCTATGAACACACTGTCTTGAATAAGTTGTATTAGGTATTGGTACACATTATTATTGAATACCAGTATGTGTTTTTTGTTCAGTGAAATGGTTTTGTTTTCAGGAATGGGACAAAAGGCTGGGCTATGGTCAAACCAACCAAGAGATCGGTGTAATAAAAGACTTGATTGAAAACCATCAAAGCTTGTTTGAGGTGAGTTTTATCATCTCATAGAAGCTGCTGAATTCAATATAATTTATTACTTTATTGCTGTATCTTATAGCTTACAATGCATATCGGTGGTCTAAATTAATTTCAAGTCACAATGATTCGAACATCTTGAAAAGTAAAACAATAAAATAAACCAGGGGATAAACCTGTAGAGATGGTCTCATCTTATCACAGGTCATCACATGCAAGCCCGAGTCTTCAGGCGAGGTCTTGATGTGGATTGTTTTCATATTGCACACACACCTCCCCCACGGGGTGTAGATGTGCCTTTTGGGGGATATGACCTTTGACCTAATTTTTTACCTTCGTTTTTAGGGCCGTTATTGACTTGATTTAATGGCGCCTGGATAGGTTTCGTTTCGGGACGATATCTGGGAAAAAGTTTGCTGGATTGTTTTCATATTGCACACACACACATTCTAGGGGGTTTAAATGTGCCTTTTGGGGATTATGACCTTTGACCTAATATTTAGCTTATCCAGCCTTTAGGCCTAGGGTGAGCTTATGCCATTGTCTGTCGTCTGTCCACAATTCACAAGAAATGCTTCTCCTCCCTCAATTCTTATCCGATTTCAATTTTGTTTGAAAGAACTCGTGCCTGTGCATAGAAATTCTTCACGAATTTCAGAAATTGTAATTCGTAATTAAGACCTAATTAGGATCATTCACAGGAAATGCTTCTTCTCCCTCAATTCTTTTTGTTTGGTTCTTTTGAAAGAGCTTGTGCCTGTGCATAGAGCTTCCTCACAGATTTTAGAAATGAAATTCGTAATTAACATATGCCCTTATTAAAGATGAGCTTCTGTGTCATTGACACTCTAGTTGACCTTCGATTGTGAGGCCATCACTGACTTTAATTGATGGCGGATGATAAGTTCAGTTTCCGGACGATATCTCGTAAGTGTTCGCTGAATTATTTTCATATTGCACACACATATCCCTTAGAGTTAGGTTGTATAGATGTGCTTTTTGAGGCTATGACCTTCGACCGAAGTTTCAACCTTTGCCTTTGAGGCCATTATTAATTCTATTAATGGCGGGGAATATCGTTTGCGTCAGCAATTTTGTTTTGATTACCCTCCCCCTCAAAAGTATGCTTATTTTATTTTGTCATTTTGATTCATTTTAAATATCGTTTTTTTTTTGGAAGCAAGTTGCAAGCAACTGAGTGAAAATTACAAAAAAAAAAAAAAAATTCAATGCCTATATTTTTTCTTAACACTGTACATGTTTGTTTAACGATTTGAAATTAAGTAGATGGATAGTATCTTATTGAAAATGTGCCCATATGATGTTTTTTCAGGTAAAAGATGAGGAGCGGGAACGTGAGAGAAAAATAGAAGATGCCATTGAACGGATACAGAGTCTAAGTAATCAGGGCCAGGTAAATACCATATTTTCTGGTGTATCGCCTGCTCCGGAATATAGCCCGCAGGGGGTTAAATTAGCCAACAACTGCTGCTTTGATAATAAATACCCGCATGTTCCCCGTTCACGCCTCCGATCTGTGATCCACTCTCAACACTACAGTTGTGACGAACATACTGCGTCGGAGGAGTAGGCCTATAGCAATATAAAATCTGATATGTTTTATATAGTACTTAACCCTTTCACTACTGGCAGTAATGTCCCCCAGAGTACTGGGCCCAAATATAAGTCATATAATTAGGCCGTCGTGGCGACGGCCCACGTACTTTAGTGTACCCAATTTAGGCCGTCGTGGCGACATCCCCATGTACTGAAAGGGTTAAGCCAACAATGTATATTATTAAGAAAACATGTTGGGGTCTATTATTGGTCGATCGAAGCCATGTTGGTTGGCGAGATAAAGATCTATGCATTAGCGTATATCACAGAGAATGTATGCGTGCCGATCATCAGAGCACACGTCACTGTATTGTAGTTCTCCCGCTGTTGTATAAAATGTCATTGCCTATACACATCCCAACAAACATGATATGTTTACCCACTGTTGGTTTATTGTTGGACCAGCATCATAAACGGTGGACCAACATCAAACCAACGTTGGGTCAATGTCTTGTGTTTGCTAGGATATCCCACATGAGACGATATAACACTGTTTCGTCTGTCTCATGTCGGAAGACATTCCGGGTCCTGAACGTTTGAAATTTACTCTATTATAGGAAATGTAATTGTTTTGTCTTTTTAATACCGGTAAATTCATATTTTGCCGACTCGTTTCTATCATTCCAATGCAGGGCTTCCAATGTTTCTAAAGACAATTTTATATATCATTGTGCCCACATAAGAACAGTCAAAATCATGATAAATTATTTGCAAGTTGACCGCGAACCGTGGCTGTAAAATGTCCCACCTTTATTGATGCAATGTCTGATAACCGAGTGACGGCTAACTGTGAGAGTGAGGGATATGTGTGTATTTGCTGAGTGACGCCCCCATGCCCCCCCCCCCCCCTCATCCGTGAAATACAGAAAAAACAACCCATTTAGATGCGATATACAGCAGAAGAAATTTAACAATATTTTGTCATTTAAAAATGGTTCTCTTGCAATTTCGGACTTCAACAATGTATAACCCACAGCAGGCCTTCCAAGGAGTAAAAAATAGCGGGTTATACACTTAAAAATGCGGTAAACATCTTCTCCGGAAGGAATTGTTCTCACATCATTCTTAGTTGTGTACACTCAGCCTTGAGCGCTCCTGGGTTCTCACATCATTCATAGTTGTGTACACCCAGCCTTAAGTGCTCCTGGGTTCTCACATCATTTATAGTTGTGTACACTCAGCCTTAAGCGCTCCTGAGTTCTCACATCATTTATAATTGTGTACACTCAGGCTTAAGCGCTCCTGGGCTCTCACATCATTCATAGTTGTGTACACTCAGCCTTAAGCGCTCCTGGGTTCTCACATCATTCATAGTTGTGTACACTCAGCCTTAAGCGCTCCTGGGTTCTCACATCATTTATAATTGTGTACAGTCAGGCTTAAGTGCTCCTGGGTTCTCACATAATTCATAGTTGTGTACACTCAGCCTTAAGCGCTCCTGGGCTCTCACATCATTTATAATTGTGTACAGTCAGGCTTAAGCACTCCTGGGCTCTCACATCATTCATAGCTGTGTACACTCAGCCTTAAGCGCTCCTGGGTTCTCACATCATTCATAGTTGTGTACACTCAGCCTTAAGCGCTCCTGGGCTCTCACATCATTCATAGTTGTGTACACTCAGCCTTAAGCGCTCCTGGGTTCTCACATCATTCATAGTTGTGTACATTCAGCCTTAAGTGCTCCTGGGCTCTCACATCATTCATAGTTGTGTACACTCAGCCTTAAGCGCTCCTGGGCTCTCACATCATTCATTGTTGTGTACACTCAGCCTTAAGCGCTCCTGGGCTCTCACATCATTCATAGTTGTGTACACTCAGCCTTAAGCGCTCCTGGGCTCTCACATCATTCATAATTGTGTACACTCAGCCTTAAGCGCTCCTGGGTTCTCACGTCATTCATAGTTTTGTACACTCAGCCTTAAGCGCTCCTGGGCTCTCACATCATTCATAGTTGTGTACACTCAGCCTTAAGCGCTCCTGGGCTCTCACATCATTCATTGTTGTGTACACTCAGCCTTAAGCGCTCCTGGGTTCTCACATCATTCATAGTTGTGTACACTTAGCCTTAAGCGCTCCTGGGTTCTCACATCATTCATAATTGTGTACACTCAGCCTTAAGCCCTCCTGGGTTCTCACATCATTCATAATTGTGTACACTCAGCCTTAAGCCCTCCTGGGTTCTCACATCATTCATAGTTGTGTACACTCAGCCTTAAGCCCTCCTGGGTTCTCACATCATTCATAGTTGTGTACACTCAGCCTTAAGCGCTCCTGGGTTCTCACATCATTCATAATTGTGTACACTCAGCCTTAAGCGCTCCTGGGTTCTCACATCATTCATAGTTGTGTACACTCAGCCTTAAGCGCTCCTGGGTTCTCACATCATTCATAGTTGTGTACACTCAGCCTTAAGCGCTCTTGGGCTCTCACATCATTCATAGTTGTGTACACTCAGGCTTAAGCGCTCCTGGGTTCTCACATCTTTTATAATTGTGTACACTCAGCCTTAAGCGCTCCTGGGTTCTCACATCATTCATAGTTGTGTACACTCAGCCTTAAGCGCTCCTGGGTTCTCACATCATTCATAGTTGTGTACACTCAGCCTTAAGCGCTCCTGGGCTCTCACATCATTCATAGTTGTGTACACTCAGCCTTAAGCGTGCCTGGGTTCATTCCAAACAAAGTGACTTTGAATGATTGAGATGTGATCAGTGCCTCTATTTTCAAATTAAAAAGTTGATCAATCTCTTCAGCTTCAATTAAATATTTTTGTTTTTATTTTTGTTTCAGGCAAAAGCAGCAGGGAACTTGAAAGTTTCTGTTTATCTAAACAACAAGAATGGCAAGGAGATGCTGATCGAGGTTAGACTGGTGTCTTACCAATTTTATATTTTTGTTTTGAATCGTTTAATAAAATATTATGAGAACTGTGAGCAAATTTGCAACAATGTGTAAGCTGAATATTTAATATTATATTTCCCGGTTGCCAAATTTAAGAAGTAATGTATCAATATTTCATTTATAAAGTGACTGTCTTGGAATTTTTTTTTGTTTTCTGGTGTATTGCCCGCTCCGGAGTATAGCCCGCAGAGGGTTAATTTTACCAAACACTGCTGCTTTGATAATAGATACCCCGCACCGTTGTATACCCCGTGTGTTCCCCGCCGATCTGTGATACACTTACAAAACTACATTTGTGACGAACCTACTGCGTCCTAGAGCTAGGCCTATATATCAATATAAATCTTATATGTTTTAAATAATACTGACGAAATTGTATATTATAATAAATTAATAATATTATTTCAAAACAGTTTGGGGTATATTAAATGCCAAATGTAAGCCAGGCTGGCAAGATAAAGATCTGCGCGTTAGTGTATATTACATGTACGTTACACTGCCCGCTTGTCTAGGGACTATACACAATGCTCTGTGTACATGTACGCGTGCCTTGCATCCGTGTCAACACTTGTAGTTCTCCTGTTGTTGTATGAACACAATGCATTGCCTGTACACATACACCACACAAGACGATATAACACATTCCCTGAATGGCACGCAAACGTCTGCCACTTGCTGGTGACGTCATAGACCAGTCACCTCATCTCGTCTGTCGGAAGACATACTGGGGCCTTAACATTTGAAATTTAGTCCATCATGTTAAATGTAATTGTTTGGTCTTTTTAATACCGGTAGCCTATATTAACCCTTAGGACACTGATGTCGACTACAGTAGACATTCGGTGTTTTTATTAGCACCTGTATAACCCCTAACAATCAGTTGTTAAAAATAAAATATGCCTCAATTTTGAAACACTGATATATGTTGGGACTTCAATTTCACAAATAATACAAATTTTCAGTCACTTGAACTTGTAAATCGCGGTAACGAGACACAACTTCACGTGATTGAAAATTTAAAATGAATAACTCAGTGCGCTAAGGGGTAATATTTTGCCGACCTGTTTCTAATCCATGCTAGTTCCCACCTGGCCAAGTGCAGTAGGAAAAAAAAAACGCACTTCGACGCGATATAAGAAGACATTTAACCATGATTATAAAAAAATGTCCGGACTTCAACATTGTATAGCCTGCATTCGTTATATGCCCCGCACCAGGCCTTCCTAGGAGTACAAAGTAGCGGGTTATACACAGAAAAAACGGTAATGTGCAAGGACAAAAAAAACACATTTGTTAATTCTTGCAGTAAAACTTGTGTTACTAAAAACAAGGTTATTATCTTCAATTCAGTGCTTGTTCTTAGACTTAAAAGGGGCATAATTTCAGAGGTACAATATCACACCTTTTATGATCAGTCACAGTTGGGAAAAAATACTGTTTTAACATTTACATGATGAAATTAATTTTATTACAGTGGCTATTATTGGATTGGTAATATAAATACAGACACTAGACAATAAAAAGAGAGTACAATTGAAAAAACTAATAAATATAAAAAATAAGTAAAGTTAATTTACTGTGCAAAGCATATTGTCAGGAAATATCCCTACTACTACCCTCCAATTATTTAAAGTCATGCTGGAATTAGAACTAGTGCCATTTATTTTTTTGTACAGAAGGGAAAGGGGGTTAAATATGACATGACATCAATAAAATACAGCTATTTAAAAGTAATTGTAGGTTTTTATAAACAATTCTTAGTTGTCTACTTTTAATTTAATTTCTCATTGTACTGTTGTATATATATGTATTTATGGAATGTATGATTTTCGCTAGGTATCAGGTCAAATGACTGCTGAGGAACTGCTAGATGAAGTGATAGCAAAAGAGAGTCTAAACGTCCAGAGTAAACTGGGTGTTTTTGAAGTTATCTGTGGTAGCTCTCTTGGTGAGTGCTGTTCTTTTTTCAACTCCCGCTTTTATCCGGTCTTTTACCTTTTCTTTCGCCTATACCTTTTATAGTCCAGGAATTTTAGGCATATTTAAGGGTAAAGATGGAAAAAAATAATATAAAGCTGAAAATTTCAGGACTTATTTAGATGGTCATCCTTAAGGACCTGTCAAAAGTCCCAAAGTGTCCCAGGAGTGAAACAAGTTTTTTTGCACAAATCCAAAATAGCCGCCAGAGACCATAAAAAAATTGCAACATACGAAGAAATTATATATCCCTTTGTAATAACTCTTTTTCACTTAATTTTTCACGGGGAATTCTTTTCAGGTCTTCTTTTTAAGTTTTAAAGCCTCATTCATGTTTTGTTTGCAAAAATCCAAAATGGCAGCCTGATACAATACTGAAATTGTAACTTATGAAGAAATTCAAATATAGTCCTCTGTAATATCTTTTTTCTGCATAATTTTTCATGAGAAATTTCATTCTGGTCTTATTTTAACATTGTAAAGCTTCTGTCATTGCACAATTCAAAATGGTCGCCACTAGGGAAAAAGAACAATTTCAGAAATTATGTCTACATTTTTTGTTTACATAATTTGTTATTTGGAAACATTTTCTGGAATGAAGTGTGGTAATGCTATGTGGTCTATTATTTCAAGTGGATGAAAATTACTATTTGTTTATTTTGAGCATTGTCACGTCTTGATGTTTAACCCTTTCAAGCCTGAGTTTACCATGGTCATCTTCATCCACTACAAGCCGCAAATTGCTGTCGCAATTCTTGCCTTGTAGTGGATGAAGATGACTTGAAGTGGGTGGCAAATTAAAAAAATATTATTATTTTTAAAATAGTTTCATACAAATTTCGTTCTGAATCCCCCAGGTTTTAGGAAATTAGGTAATTCTTCAGAGATGCAAAATGATGCTTGGATGCATCGTGAGGGTTTAAAGGGTTAAACACTAATTCCCAATAAATCTGATTTTCCCTTCTAATAAAGCATAATAAAATCTATTATAGTCGTAATTAATTTGTGAAAGGGTTAAAGCCTTTCAGCTCTTATGTCATCTTTATGCATTGCATGGTATGTTTTGAATAAACTTATTCATTCTTTTTTTCATTTTACATTTTTTTATTTTCAATTTGAGTACTTCTATTTGCATAAATTATTTCCACAATTTATTCATTTATTATTTGCATAAAAAAAAACATTCTTATTGAATTAAAAATTGTATGCCATAATCCATCAAATTAAGAACGTTCATTTCCTGTTTTTCTTGAGTATTTCATAAATTCAGCTCATTTTTATTAAGCTTGTGATGTTATTTGCTATTAATCAAAATTTGAATTAAAATTTAGAAACTTACCTGGGTGTTAAGAGGGTTAACCTAATAAAAAATATCAAGATTCTGCATTGAGGGTTATATACCTATGTTGATGTTCAGGCATTGATTATGTTTTTATTCAGAACGGCCAATTCACTACTCTGAGAATGTGTTGGATGTGACACTGAGATGGGGTAGTTGGCCAGAAGAATTTAGAAAAGCTAACTACCTCTGCATCAAAGACAATTATGTTTTCAGGAATATTGTGGTGAGATTGTTTTGTTCATCACTGTAACTGATAATGAAAAATATTAGGATTATTGATAATGAAATGCTTAGCTATAGTTTGAATATGATGATAATATAAATATAAATTATATATCACTTTAATAATTATTTGCTTGATGTGTTAAGAAAAAATAGAAAAATATTGGTACCCCATACAATTGCTATATTTTTATTGAAGCACTTAGCAATATTTCTATTTAGTGATATGAGTTACAATAGACAATGTTTGATTTTTCAGTTTGAACCTCAACTCTCTTTGTTCAGTGAACTTCGGTTCAGTGAAAAGAAAAGTTTCAGAAAATTCTACTTTGAGTTCAGTCAATATCGTATAAGCTATCAGAGAGATACTAAGGTCTATCATTTTCATTATTCTGTTCCTTTTACATGTTTTTATTTTCGATTAAAGTACTTCTATCTGCATAAGTAATAAACGAATTAACTTTCCACTATTGATTGATTTATTATTTCAACAAAAAAAACATTCTCACTTCAGACAAATGCTCCAATTCAGTCATGGAATGTTGAAGATTTAATGGTATACATCGGCTGCCAACCAAAGAGAAGCCCACCATCAAAGTAAATTAAATTCTTTTATCAACCAAGCATCACTCTTTTTCTACTTAGCTGTTTGATCATTTGTTTATCTAGAAAAAAAAACAAATTTATACTCATTGGGTACAGAAATGCATTTATTTATTCACATTGTATCCAGTTTTGCCCTTTTATATCATTTTTTATACTGTATATAATGATGGGCATATCTTAGGAGGAAGAAAGTGGGTGATAAACAGCTCATACATTATGACAATGTGAGCTTCCCATCTAGCAGTTATTCTGTCGGTCATTTAAAAACAAGTATTGTTTATTAAGGTGATGATAAAAGATTGCTGTATGTTCGGCTTATTATTCTACTGCCATCCTATCACATACATGCACTAGATTTCACTCTATTATTCCGCTTTTCATCTTAATTTAGCCTCAATTATTACTTTGTTCATGACTCGGTATCAGCCAGCAGTCATGCGTCGGTGAGATACTCATTTAACATTTTTTTTCTATCACTCATCAAACTATGTATCAAATACAATATATTTGATAATACATTTAACAGGTGGAGTTTCACCTTCATCACGAGAAAGGACCCAGTGCAATGGTAAGTGTTTCTTCATTGCGTTGATCGAGTCTACTGAAAAATATTTGATGATTCTGAGCGCACAAATTTTATCTGTTCTATTCTATTGTTTTGTATGAGGAAAAATTATTAAAATTTCTACCTCGCACTTTCCATTTTTATTTTATATCCCCGTATTTAATTTGCTTTAGCTATCATTTTGACTTTAAAAAAATATTTCATGCCTCGTTTCATGTCTCTAGACCATGGCTGTCATTATATTGTCAAGTTGTCTGTCAAGGTAAAAGCTACCGTTCCAGCGAGGCCGGGTAACGGTGTGATGAATGATATGTTCTTTTGATGGGGCGTTGCAGTTCCTTGCACCATATATTGTAATTTCTGTTTGGATTCATTTATTAATACCTAAAATATAACAGTTTGATGTTTTTTTTCAGTACCAGGGATATACCGTTTTTTGGGCATACTGTTTGTTGTAATACTGCAGAAGAACTTTACAAATGGCTCTCCACTATATTACGTTCTCAGGTAGTAGGAATCATATATAAATGTTTGTAGCTTATTTGATGTACATTTACTAAGAAATGCAAGTGATGCAATGTATGTATGACCAATAACTTGTATCCTTATTCTTCAAATTATTAACAAATAATACATCAGCAAAGTAAAAATTATATACTTTCATCATTAGTAATTATGTAGAGACATGCTGTTTCACTTCAATCAGCATTGGTTGCGGTGTGCACACTTTTCATTTCCGGAGCATATCTCAGAAAGTACTTGTTCAGTTTGTCATAAAAATTTTCACACAACACATCTATGTGGTCTACATGTGCCTTTGTGGGTAGCTGTACTTCGACTTACTTTCAGTTCCGTACTATGGCGGCCGGCCCCGATGGCTCATTCGTATTGAATGGGACTTGTAACCTGGAGGTACCAGCTAAGAACTTTGAATCCCGGTCGGGCCAGATATTTTTTATTGTGGTTGTGCATATACAGTGCTCCAAACTATTCAAATGCCATGGAGTGTAAAGTGCTGTCTATGGTACTGTGCACTATTAAGAACCCTTGAAGCCATTTGAAATAAGAGTAGGGCATTGTCATGGCTTCAGGCTCCCTTCTGTCGTGATATTGCCTCAGCCTCGATGTGCAGAATGCGACGTAAAGCAATATTCACTTCAGTACTAAGGTCTAATTAAGCAACCCTTGCCGAGGCGGGCTGCTTACTATATTCCACACGGTCCGCTGCCTCCGCCGCCTCAGTTATTTGTTTTCAAGGTAGCTACTAATCTATCAACTTCTGCTTCCTCATACTTCACATATCCATCACATACCACTTGGGAATTGTTTTGGTGACATTTTGATCCCCATATCATCAACCCTTTAATTACTAAGCCACTAACAAAAGAATGCTTTTTAGCGCATTCCAGGAAAAAAATTCCATCATTTAATTTGGCAAATATGTTCAGCTATGTCAGCCTATGACCTGATCAACTTTTGGGGGCAAACAATTTCAAAATGGCCGTTTAGTGGCTATTTTGATTTTTTTGCTCTTTACTCAACTCGGATCATGGATATAAAACAAAATGTAATGTCTCACACAATGATGACCCATGACAAATTTCACACTATTAAAATCCAAAATGGCCACCAGTCAGCCATTTAAAAACAAAATTCTCATTATCTTGGAAATATTGCATGATAGAGCTCTGATCTATGAACTTCTGTTTCCTCATACTTCACATAGCCATAACATAACACCAGGGTTTTTTTTGTGTGACATTTTGATTCCCATATAATCAACCTTCTAATTACTAGGGCCACTAACAAAGAAATACTTGTTAGCGCGTTTCTGGAAAAAGTTTCCAGTAGGTCTTTTAAGCGGCAAGTATGCACAGCAATGTCAGCCAATGACCTGATTGACTTTTGGGAGCAAACAATTTTAAAATGGCGGTCTAGCAGCTATATTGCATTTGAGTAATTTTGTGATATTTATGCAACTCAAAAACAAAGCAAAATAGCTGGACTCATTCAGGGATAACCTATGACAAATTTCACAGAAAAAATAAAATATAAAATGGCCAACTGGCGGTCATTTTTAATTGTTTTTTCTCATTATCTCGGAAATCTTGCATAATAGCTAAAGCAGTAATATAAAATAAACCTTGAGAAATGTTCTGATCTATATCAAATTTGAAATGGCCATCAGTACTATTGTGGCCTAATGAAATATTTTGATACACTTCGTTTTCCAGAGCAGATCTGTAGAACTACAAGGTATATTGCAGCTATACTGCACCTAGGTGATCTCAAAGGTGGATTGTGTTTCATTGTGTTTCATGTTGTGCAATATATTCAATTCAAAGATTTTTGCAGAATATGATAAAACCTTCTAGTTTGCTTTTGTACGCCCCAACTGATATTTACCATACAGCCTTGTTGGCAGAAACAAGTTCATTACAAAAAAAACTAGCAATACAAACGTGGAAACCAAACACAGGATTTAATTAAAGGTTCAATTTCTCGTTTGATATAAACGCCTTATAATATATATGTCTTTGTTATTATAGCACCAAGATGGTTTGGAGCCAGGTGAAATCAAATCACATCCAAGACCACCACCCACCCCATCTGTAAGTTATGCTATATACCCAGTAAAAGATGCACCTTAATTTCCACTCTAATGGCTGGTAATAACCTCTAAAACCTTTATTAACCTCTATACAAATATTTGAACATTGTCTGTGATTCATTATACTATAAGAATTTACACATTACTGTTCATGTTTGCAACAACCATTCATCACAACACTCATCTATTTCAGTTGTATTACTTTTTTTTTATTTGCTTTATGGAAACTTGCATAACTATTTAAGTGACTTGTGTAGATTAGTATTCTGTTTGCCTGGAGGGCAATTTTTTTGACGTGAAGTAGGCTACATGTGCCAAAGAATTAATATAAATTTACAATAAACAGTTTACTAGGCCTCATCCAAATTTGTCGTCATTTAGTGAGTCTGTCCGTCCCTCCGTCTGTCCTTCACTTTTAGCATCATGACTTGTTTTAGCGTTACTGGAATGCCCATTAAACTTCACATACAGGTTAATAATGACTGAAGCTTGATTGTGTTCACATTCAACCTTTCTGTGACCTTTATGACCTTTGATTTTTTTTCTATCAGCAAATTTTGTCATTAACGCAATTCACTCAACAATTTTTCATGTATCGCTCCAAATTTTATAGCATATATCTATTTCACCAATAGCTCGGACAATTTAAAAAATGGGCGCACATCAGGCAAAAATAGGTTGTGGCAATCAAAATGCCAGACTGTCTGCAATTATTTTTTATCGTGCGTAATATCTAGAAAAAACGTGTCAGATAAAATGTATCTGAGCATTATTATAAAAATATATTTGCGATATGCCCTGAAAAATTTCAACTTAATCAAACTCAAAATGGCCGACTTATTTATAATTAGATTAATCATTAGTTATATTAAATTTACAAGGTTTTGCCTATATTTTATAAACTGGTATGTTTAGCATTTTCATTTTCTAGTCTAGACATGTTTCTTACTGCTCGCGGCCATTTTGAATTGAATAATGTACACTATATCTATGAGACTAAGTAGAACTCCTACTGATTTGAAACATGATGGATGTAGATCTAAAAATGAAGCTCCTATCATACCTTATTAGGTGATGTAAATATAATTAATTATGCTAATCATAAAATGTACATAGGCAATGAAAGATAACATCCCTCATTTGCTGACCCCTTTGACCATGTAGCATTGTAAACAATTTTTCTGGTTTAATATAGTTCAATTAAAGTGGGAAGTACACTATTGTTAAAAGTACATACTTGTAATATCCATAAAAGTAATTGTTTCTTTACCAGTATCTCAACTGTTTCAATTTTAGACTGTCAACCCTGTTTTCATTGCAATAAAAACAAAAATGTTTTTAAACCCCCACCTATATCTTTCCCAGCCCTTTACAAGATCAAACATTAATTTTCTAGGCCTTAGGTTTTTCAGATACAAGGTACTCAAACTAGAGACATTTTCAAATACATGTCTTGGCAACTTCAAGCTCTAAGAATTTCTATTTGTTAAATATTTGGTAATTTTAATAAAATTTACAATGGAAAATAAAGCAAGATATCATTTCGATGAAAATAAATGATAAGAATCTCACCATTTCAATTACATAGCTTCCAGATTATCTTATGAGATGGATGTAAATTTGCTCTATAGATATCATGTTCATTGAATATTGGTATCTCACCCTATTCAGAGGCATAAAAGGTTGTAGGAAGAGCATGGTAAGTCACTCTAGGATTTACAGTATTGGGTACACTTGCAAATCGTATGATATAAGCTTCTCATGATCAGCATTACAACACTTATATTTCTTTGTTCAGCTATGTAAGATTACATTTGCTAATGTAACAAATAACGCTTGTGCTCATTATGGCAAAAAGTTGCAAATTGATAAAAATCTGGTGCAAGTTTTCTTACTTAGATACTAACATCATGATTTGTTTGTCATCTGTCCTAAAATTGTATGCCAGGTTGTTCTGACGTCTATTGAATGCAATAGAGATATAGTTGATCAATCACAATCCCAGCAGAGGCAAAATATAAGTGCACTTGTTTGAGAATATACAGCCATACCATACTGTCCATAACACCTAGCTTTACTGATTTTACCATCCTTGAAGTAACAATCTTAAATTCGCTGTTCCCTTTAATGAATCAAACACATAAGTAAGTATAGCAAACATGTTTATGTGACTATAAATACACAGGAAATGGTCAACCTTTTGTAGATGTAGGGAATACTTGATAACCTATCGCTCACAATATATTTGATCTCTAGAGGCATGTGGCCTACGTGACCATCATCACTTCCCCCACATTATGTTAGCTGGGCCCATTGAGTTGTTCCTATCTTGAAGCATAATACAATGTGAATAGTATTAGACCTCTATGTCATTGTGTCAGAGCTCAAGTGTCCCATGTGTAACTCATAAGAGTGACAGGAGATATTATATTGTGTATTCTAGAGTCACTACAATACAGGTTGTAAGATGGGTATGTACATTAATTCGAACATTATTATGTACATCCCAGTGCGATTAAATTCAACAACATACAACATTTACCTTTCAATAATTAAGTACACTGTATTTATTTGTGACGATTTTCAAATTACACGAACTCACTAGAATTTTGCTTCTGCTTTTGATATCTTTATAATGATATCATAAAGTGTTTTAAATAAGCATTTCGTTTTTGTTATGTTTCCTTTTTGGCACCACTAGGTCTTCGGTAACTATCGATAGTTTAGATTTGTAATAACCATTGACAACGTTATTCACATTGTGTCATACAAAATGCTAGTCTACAATGGTGTCACATTTGAAAGTGTGTATTAATACAGACTACCGGGTAGCTTTCAACTGTGCTACGCATGGGTAAAAGCTAGTTTGGATGGGTGCGTGTAGGCAAAGTTGGAAATTAGGCTTCACTGGCTTAATGAAATGAAATGAATCGGGCTTTAGGCCACCTTTGTGCACATATAGGCTAAACTGGGCCTGGAGGACCTCCTAAGGATGGTGAGATGATTGAGATGACACTGTCCTCCAGACACAGGATTCGAAATTCGAGCCCTGGCGGTCTGAGGTCGAGCACACTACCTTTTGGTCATGGAGGCTCCCCACAATATTGACTTTCACACGAGGACGACCGGGAACCGAACCCCAAACTCTGGCGTGAAAGGCAGCGGTGCTAACCACTACCCTAGGGCTCCCGCCCAACTTAATGGACACAGACACCAGAAAAATAGCAATAATAGGCCTATCCTCATGAGTCATACGTAGGCCCATAAAACTACCTCTATGGTAAGCCTAATAATAAGGACAGTGTGTGGATGTATGACTTAAAAGGTTTTAATTGAGCCTATTATTACAATTACTGCGTGTCAACGTTAGTTTAATGTTGGGCCATCGTTTACGATGCTTCACCAACATTGTGTTCGAATGTAGCACATGTACCGCAAATGCAAAAAAACACAGTCACGATGATCATGATGATGACCCATTGCTGAGTTGAGGTTGAGCCAGGGCTGCAGACCTTGGGACAGTTTCGTAGACGGGCAAACATCAAAGACAGTGGGCCAACACTAAGCCAGCATTTGGTCAAAGCCATATGCTGGCCTAATCACTGTAGCATAGGCCTACTTCCCATTATGAGGCAATGCACTGAGCCGATTTTCGTTAGGTATTGGACCATCGTTTGCGACGCTGGCTCAGCATTGAGCGGGCATTGGGTGAGTGTAGCCTATGGCGTGTAGGCCAGAACCGAAGTTAGGTGGGTATATCGAGTGTATGTGTAGGACACTATATAATGGCACTGCCATGACTTACCCATATGCCAGAACTAGTGCATAATCTCGCGTCAGCCCTCGCGCTGCGCGCTCCTCTAACTAGTACCCATATGCACGCTGGTGACAGATAGGCCTACACTGTATGGCAGCTGCTGTTCTCCACGCAGAGATGGCGCTCAGTATGACCCCCGCTTAGCAATGGCGGACACACCTGACATCACTTACTGACAACTTTTAAGTCGAAGACGAAGTTTAAATGTAGAATTGTTGAAAAATAGACTTATGACATATATACCATATATCCAAGTGTGAAACAGGTGAATGCAGCAGAAGCTGAGATATTGTGCGATGTATGTTCAGGCCTCTCACTGTTGATATATAGATCCCAGATTATGATTGAATACTACTCACAATTCAGTTCAATATTTGTCTCCTTGCAGGTTTGACAACAACTACATGGCTTTTGTAATTATAGATCACCTTAATTAATAAACCCTTCTTTGACTTTCTCTCAGCCTGCATATTAGTTTGTCATCAGACATAGATTTTTTATAAAATATTAAATAAATATCATAAAGATAAAATGTTAAATTTATAAACTTTCTCTTCTGAACCTCTTGAGAATTATGCAAACTTCTCCAAATATTACTGAATCTTAAAACTGTTATGATATAGACATAAAGCTATTGAGTTTGTATAACATTCACTTTAGTTATCTTTTTTACACCATTGCTCTTTTGTGTATTTAAATGAAATAAAAATTGAATATTGTGTACTGACATATTAATTGAATTATGCAGACACTATAATGGAAAAATCTAAATGTATTTTCGAGAAATTTTATGATGTATGGAATAACTGATTAATTTTGTCGAAAAGTACAATGTGCAGAGAGAAACAGTACCAGTTTTCTGACACATTTGTAGGCATTTCGGTTGATTATATGTCCTGCAGTCAGGTTTTTTAGCAAAATAGCTACATGTATTAAGATATGCTTTCTCACTTGACACAAAACAATTTTTCACCACTGAACATAGAGTAAGGATATCACAAACACTTTTCAAACATGAGTTGATACCAATATTAAAAAGCAAGCTTTACCCGGTACAAGTTAGTACATGTTAGTAAATGTGACTAGCTCTATATTACCAACTCGAAACTATCCACACTGTTAAATGTAATGCTTCGGGACAAATGATATAAACAATTCAACCACAGTGCTGATTAGAAATAAGAAGATCAGAGTCTGGATACAGAAGATAGTGACAATTAGAGAATCTCAGTTCACTTTTAACGAGATAATAGCATTGAATGTATACCTAGGTTTAAAAAGAGTTAACCCTTAAAGTGCTAAATTATTTAATTTACTTTTATACTCACTGGATGTTGTGTCTCACTATCGAGACGCAGCCTCAAGCGAGTAAAAATTACTTTAATACGTATGTAAAATTTTAATCTCAACTTATGTCAATCTAACAAATCAAATGCCAATTTTTTCTGCAAATATCCTGTTTGGTGGACAAATAATAAGGCTAAAAACTGGCATAGACGTGATTATCACTTTAACCCTTTTCCAACTAGGTTATCTTATTTAAATTTTGACTCACATGAACTTGTTTCTCGCAAACATGACCCACAATTTCAATGGGTGAAAGTTACTCACATTCGTTTAAACATTTCACACATTTCTTTCCCAATTTACTGATTTAACCTGCTAATAAAACATTAAAAACGACTATAGTCACGTGTTTAGCGCTTAACCCTTTCACCACTGAAGCCCGTTTTTATGTGCTGAATGCTATGGCATTCAGCACATAAAAACGGGCTTCAGTGGTGAATGAGTTAAAGTTTGAGAGTTAACCCTGACAGTGTTTTATTTCAGGTTGACTTGGCGGCTTCAGTGCCCAGCCCAGTGGAGACGCCGTACAACAAAACCCGAACCAGCAAACATTCTATTATACAGCGAATCATGAACAAAAGATGACATCACCACACCCCATTGCTGTACACATTCCCATTCACGCCATTGCCACTGTATAGTCAAGAAACAATGAACCAGGGAACTGTGCTTGTATATTATTTGTCATATTGCCCTGCCGCGTAGATAATGGCAGCCACTGCCGGATACTTACTGAAGTGATCAGTGTACATGCAAGGAAATCAAAATGCCTTCCAGTGTCACCAGATTTAATTCATATTCCAGCACTATTTTACAAGTATATTAAAGATGACCTATCACCTCCCATATGGTATGAATGAAATCTTGCCAAATATGGGGGTGATAGATAATCACCTCTGCGAATCTGTGTGACGTCATAGATTATGTGTGATGTCATACATTGTGACGTATTTCCGAGAAGGTCACATGATAGCCAATCATCCCATACATGTATAAGGGAACAATTGTGCCCCATCTTGTGGCAACTTGGATTTATTTGTCACAAAATTATTCATACTATATACGGGGTGATATTTCACCTTTAATTTTGGGTGCATGTCTTATGTTTTGTAAATTTGTATGCTGTTTACTGTATAATTATTCAGTTTACTATTTAGTCACCTTATTATTTCAGTCACACCTTTGAAACTGCCACCTGCTCCCTTCCGAGAACCAGGTCCCACTAAATTACTGTTTTATTTTGAAGGTAAAATATGTATATTTTTGTATTGCATCTGGTAGTATATTCATACCCAATTATAAACCACAAAAAACATATTGCTGGCTAAACCTTGTATGTCCTTATATTAAGCATAGGACATACACTGCATCGACTAATCGCCAGCAATATGAATTTATCCACTAAAAAATAAATTTACTCATCAGCCCTCATAATATTTATTATTGTATTGTGATAAAAAAAGGTATTTGTATTTGCATATCACTAGGTAATATTTTCTTTTCAAAAAGTGTCAAAATATGATGTTGGACAGCTTTTCTATAAAATTTTGTTAAATTTCCTATTGCCTCAACCCTTGAACCGCCAGAATATTCAATGTGAATTTTCACCCTCTTGAAGTGGTGTCTTGCTAACGCGATCCACAACAAGTGAGTGAAAATTATTCAGATTTGACAAAATGGAGGTAAACTATTTTTAAATTCTTGCTGATTGATGTCATGTTTTATCTTCATTATGTTTAAAAGCTGTGCAATTTGCTAATAAAAAATGTAAAAAACCCGAATATACTTGGTACCAGTTTAAGGATTAATGTTTGGATTTTGCTCTGGAAATGTGTGAACAGTCAGGGAAAAGTTAGGGAAAATTTTGAACCCCGGTAAATATATTGTGGAGATGTCTGTTATTATTGGTCTAAAGTAAAATTGGTTGAACCAAAAAATTCCACACTCTAAATGATGATAAATAATAAATGAAAAAAAGCAGTTGAATAGTGGTTATATTGTACCTGTGACCGTTATGAATAAGGATTATTGACATGTTTAATGTAAAAATCATTTATTTTCATCGCTCAATAAAAGTCGAGTGCTGAAATGGGTTTTTTATAAATCATGGAGACCAAAGTTTTTATTCAGATTCTGACATATAAAGACGGTCCCTGCACTGAAAGGGTTAACTTTGATTACAACATGTTATAGAATACAAGATAAATCAATCATTTGTATATTTATACACCACAGTCATTGTTATTTGTACATAAAATAGAGGTATTCAATATTGTTATACATTTTCCCTCTTATACTTAACTATATATATTTGTACAGTCTTGTTAGATTTGACCAACCACACACATATAATAATTTTATAATAGTATATAAATATATCATAGATATGTATGTTGTCATTAACGTTTTGTATTTATAAGGTGCTCTGTTAATGTAAGCTTCTATAATGTGATTTTTATTTTGCATATTTTAATATGTAAATAATTATGATTATGTGTTATTCATATTAATTGGTGATGAAATCAATAATAAAAATAATAAGAGGCCTATTTTCATGTAGATAAGTGTGCACTGTAAATTAAATATAAAAATGAATCATATAATATTCGTGCATTTGGCTCTGTTTTCCTAACCTTCAAAAGCATTTATCTTCCCTATTCAGATTAACCCTTATCCTGCTGATCACGACTATTGTCGTTTTTAACCTATTTTTTTAGTCGACCAAATCACTGATATTGGGAACTAAATGTGTGTTTAAACATCAAGATTTGTTAATGTTTGATCTCAAATTAAACAAATATGAGTAATTTTTAAGCATTTGAGGTTGTGGATCGCGGTAGCGAGACACAACCTCAATTGCACGAAAATTTGAATGAATTGACTTAGCAGGATAAGAGTTAAATTATTAGCAATCCCGACAATGAATGTCCATAATTGTATTGATACAAGTTGTTATAGAAATGTGCAAAAATTACCAGTACATGTATTAGGAAGTATTTAAAAAGAAAATAGTCATTCCATCTACCCTGTCTGTGTCATAATATTGTGCAGGCTACAATGTCGTAATTAAAAAAAAAATATCATGGCTGCAAATTTTATTGTACCATAAGGCGCTAATGCATATCACCCTACAGCGCAAATTTTTTTTCTTAATACAATGATATCCATTTATTATATACTATTATTATATCTTCACAGATTTTTTGCTTTCTTGCAGCATGAACTACTCTTAAAATACATGATTTGACATGTTTTGTAAAGTGTAAATTGTGTTTAGAGCTTGGTTGTGTTTCTATGTTAAGCTAATCTAAAAGTGTAATATTATTGTACTGTGATGGGCGATATTACTGGATATTGTCTGTACCATGAAACGAATACAAGGTGTCATTTTCACATTTAATATCAATAACAAAACATCGCTCTTTGGTTGATTGGATAAATCCTAATACATGGGCCCATCATATTGACTTAATCTTTTAAGTGCAAAACTACCTGATTTATCCACTCCAGGTTGTGTCTTGCTGACGCAATCCACAACTTGAAGCCAGTGAATATTTAACCTTTATCCTGCTAAATTAATTTATGTAAATTTTTAACCGCTTTCAAGTGGTCGACAATTACTCATATTTGTTTAATTTGAGACCAAACATTTACAAATCTTAAACAGTCATTTCACTCCCGAGAACAGTGGATTATAAAATGGATTAAAATCGACATTTGTCTTGATTAGCAGGCAAAGGGTTAAATTTGACAGATCTAATGCCAAGTAATGGTAATTATGAAAATGAAGAGTCGTCTCACCGTGAAAAGACTTAAAAATCCTACCCTGTATACAGCCATTGACATTAGGATTTTTTAATACTAGACAACCGAGCAAGTAAACTGTGATTTTTGTCTGCCCTGGTGACTTTAACTGGACCTGGAAGTGGTACGTATGGCTAAAACTAAATAAACTTTACCAGACCACCCGGGCGGCCGATGTGGACAATTTATCCGTTCTGGGCCTTTTTAACCTGCCTCGGGCGGCCGGTTGGACGTTAATGTCAATGGCTGCTGTATACACTGTTATCCTTTCATGCTATCTATTATATACTAAATGTTTTATTATTTACAACAATGATCTATACCTATAATATATATCACTTTTTACTAAGAGCTATGATAATTACCATGTTATGTACTAGTCCTCGTTCCATGCACCTAACTTTTACACAACATATTTACGTAATATGTTTAACCATACACAATATTTTACCGTTGTTGAAGGAGCAATTCCAGGCCTACTAAACTGATGAGGTTGAAACAAAATCACATCCGCTATAAAGAGAATGACGCATCTCAACAAAAATATTTAAATACATATGGATATCTTGCAATTTTTCCTGGGAAATATCCTAAATTTTCAGGGAATTTGTATTATATATTTATCCTTGCACTGCCGTGATCATTTAATTATGTATGTAATGTTTTAATATTTCACCTGAAATTTCTGAATAATCAATAAAGATTTTTTATGCATCATTTTTGTCAAAATAGCAGTCTATTCCATCCATTTTTAGGCTAGAAATCGGGTTGAAAAATCAAACTGGATTAAAAAAAACATTGTTTCAAGGCTGGCACATAGTCTACGACGCTGGCCCAACCTTGAAACAACATTGCAAATGTTTGTGGTATTTTGCTCATCGCTACTATGTTATTCCTTTCATCTGGTACACTACATTATTTTAGTAAGCAATACTACCCTTGTATAGTTATTACTATCGGTAATAACAAAGGACAGTAAAATGGATAATCTCTACATGAATGCATGGCAAGCTGATAATAATAATTTTTGTAAGTCAATCTTGTTTTATAATTCATATTATTTGATGTTTTTATTCCTGATATCGCATTTAAATTGATTTAATTGACTTGTGATAGGTTGAATAGGTTCTTTGGTTTCTGGTTTATAACTTTATTAGTCAATCTCTTTAAATTGCTGCTAATTCTAAGAGAGAAGTTGCATGATGGAAATAAGCTAAGAAAGCTATGAGCTTTTATCTTGTGACAAATTCCCATGATTATCTACATTTTATGACAGTTTCAATGTGTATAAAGTGTTTCTTTTCTATACAATGTGTGTAATTTATAAAGACCTCAATAATTTTTTAGTATTATATAGTCTGTGTGTGTGTGTGCACGAATCCAGTTTTCTTAACAAACTTTGGAATGAAGCATGTCATCTTTGTCAGTTTTGATGTTTATCATTAAAGTATCTAAACTGCCAAATTGTCTGAGAAACCTTATATGCCAGGCTTAACACTCTCTCTACTAAGTTATCATCAATATAAATTTTCACCCACTTGAAGTTGTGAGTCGTGCTAGCGACACACAACTTCAAGTGGGTGAAAATTACTCATATCTGATTATTTTGAGACCAAACATTTATAAATCTTGATGTTTAACCCTTTCAAGCCATTGTCATCTTCATCCACTACAAGCCGTGAATTGCTGTCGTAATTCTCGACTTGTATTGAATAAAGATGAATTGATGTGGTTTAAAAATTGCAATGTATTGGTAAAACAGTTCCATGGAAATTTTCATTCTAAACCCCATAGTTGTAGGAAAATTAAGTCTGTTTTCAGGGGAGTCATAAGATGCCATAATGCATCATGAGGGCTTAAAGGGTTTCAAACAATCATTCCATTCCCAATAATTAATGTAATGTGCTGATGAAATGGATTAAACGACTATCGTTGTGCTTAGCGCTTAAAGGGTTAAATATCTTGCGAACATCTTGAAAATTAATTTCTGCATGATGTAGTAAAGCGTTCCAAAACCTCAGGTGTGCCAGAGAACCCTAATTGACAACCTAACTGTTATATATCGAGTCACTTGTGTAGTATGCACATTCTTCAGCTTGGTTTGTATTTATATAGGTTACGTTTATTTTTATACTTGTACTTCAAATAAACGAGAAACCCACCAATTATGAATGATGAATTTTCCTGGACAATAGATGAAAGAATACATACAAAACCAATGTGCCTGCAATTGAAATGAAATCAATTCATTGCACATTTAAGTATATTCATATACATATATATGCATGATGTCATATCACATGTATCGTCCATAGAACAGGCCACAGTATATATCACCCCCTTGGATGTGAAAGGGTGTATCTGACATTTTGTAAAGCAACAGATAAACTGTATGTAAGGTATTTTGTTCAAATGTTTTGTGCATGTTGCTAATGATGAGCTAATTGACACATTTGATAATATAAATTGGTCGACTTAGTGAAATTCATTAGTGTAGTAGTCTGTCTGTCTTCAATGTTTGGAAGACTAATCTGCCATGCAAAGCCAAGTAAACAGATGTACTGCCTTTGCCTTTTAGCTTTGCATGGTCGTGTCTGAAAACAGAAATATTGTCTGCCTATTGTTGTCTACTATTTTCTGAGCAAAACACAAGACGTTGAACGCATGTTGGTTCATTGTTGATCCATGATCTACGACATTGGCCCACAATAAACCAAGACATGCCCAATGACTGATGATCGCTGGGGAACATCCTTCATGATGTTTGTTTCAATGTTATTATCAAATTGTTGAATATGAAGAATTGCCTGAATATCTTACCATACAGAAATTATATGCTATGTATTTTAGTGAATTTTTATTTTAATAGTATAGACGAGATAATCATTTAAATTGGTATAATTTAATTATAAACAAAGCACCAAAGAACAAGCAATGCTACATATAGATCTACAATTGATCTTCTTTTAGCACTATGATTATTAGTCAAACAACTACATGTATCGAACAAATTATATTTGTTTCATTCAAAATAATCATTTATAATGAATGTTTTTTAACATAATATTCATGCATGCTAACCTAATGATTATGTGAGATATTATGTGAAATTATTGATATTCAAATTATGCAATATGGTGGTGATATACGTGTGTTCCTGTTGAAATGATGTTCTCATGTGCGGATCCAGGGGGGGTGGGGGGGGGGTGGAGGGAGGAAATATAGGACCTTTCTCCAAATGCTCTTAAAATGCCGTTAACCCTTAAAGCGCTGAATTATTTTTGTATAAACAATTTGAAATCATCATCAATTAGTCAACTCTTTCTGATTCATTTGAATGCCTATGTTATGGGTCTATGACCATTAGAAATATTTTAATTCTCTCAGTGCAGGGACCGTCTTTATACAGCAGAATCTGCCGTCTGTAGAGGGCAGATTCTGACGTATAAAGACGGTCCACACACTGAAAGGGTTAAATTTGCATATATATACAATAAATTTGACCTGAAACCAACTGCGCCCCCCCCCCTTTCTTCAGACACAGTATTCGCCCCTTGTACTGAAAGTAAATATGTGTAATATTAGAAAAATCAAAGTATTATTCCTCCACACAATTCCTAAAACATGTATAAAAACGTTCAGTTGACAAATGTATCCTCTAGAATATAATTTCGCCCCTTAGTATACTAATATGAACTTCCTCATGATAGATTTAAATTGGTCAAACTATGTAATTTTGTTAAGTAGATAATCATTATATGTGATATAAAAGTGATATAAATCGTATGTGACATTACACTTCTGTACTGTGTATTTCTTCATTTCATCTTAACCAGCTGGACATAGTATTGTGTGGATGTCTAGGCGCGATTCGCTCTTCAGTTCTCACCAAATATATAAACGTTGACCGTATAGTGTTTAAATGCTGGACCAGCGTCTGCATTAACCCTTGTCCCGCTGAATTGCTTCAATTGTATTTTTCGTCATTTGAAGCTGGAATTGCTAACGCAATTTCCAGCTTCAAATGATGAAAAATAGTACTATTTATGACAAATAGACATTTCTAAAATTAAATTATTTGATCAGCAAAGCATCTATTAAAAACTATTTTATCAAAATAAAGTGATATTTGTTTTGATCTTTGACATCCTTAACCCCGTATATATCCGGGCATAGCAGGACAAGGGTTGAACCTTTTACCGCTAAGTGATCGTATTTAAATTTTCACCCACTTAAAGTTGTGTCTCGCTAACGCGACCCACAACTTCAAGTCAGTGAAAATTACCCGTGTTTGTTTATTTTGAAACTAAGCATTTGCAAATCTTGATATTTAAACGTTCATTTTATTCCCAATAACAGTGATTTAATCGGCTAATAAAATAGATTAAAAAAGACTATAATCGTGATTGGAGGGTAAAGAGTGAAATCACAGTGAGGCTCGCAGCGTTATCGCCTGTTCATCAAAAGAGGTTTCTTCAGTGACTTTTGTTCCACCCCGAACAATTCGAATTTACCTTTAATAAATGCTTTTGAGCAAGATATCAGTTAATTTTGTAAGCTGATTAGTAGATGATGAACAATGCATTTTGTTTGTGACTGCATGTTTTCGAAAATTCCCATGTCACACATTTATCAACATGTATGTAACTGCTCATATGTTAACGCTCATATTTAATAATAAAACTGTTTTCGTATCTGTGTTTTATGTATTTAAATATACGCAATCCATAACTATATGAGGTACTGTACTCCTTCTCTATATAGAATGCTTACTACACTTATATATCTATATATGGAGCGCTAGTATCCAGAGTGTTGTATGCGCCAGTCATCGATATGACACTCTACATGCTAGGGGTTAGTATGTATATTTTCTTTCCTCCGACACATTGTTCTCGTGCATCGCCTAATTAGAGCTGTGTCTCGATGCCGCGACCCACAACTGCAAGTGGGTGAAAATTACTGATATTTGTTTAATTTGAAATCAAATATTTGCAAATCAAGATATTTAAAGGTGTGGTCAACTGTCAAAATGTGAGGGACAAGGGTCTCCCAGAAGGCAATAGTGCCCGTGGGTAGGCCAAGTCCCTATTCCATAATAATACTAAATATGCGTTTCATACCCAAGGCCTCATTAAGAGCAAGTTCTCAAATCACAGCAAGTTCATATATACTTGAGCGACATCTATGAGTTTATAATTCAAAGCTCTTGTCCCTTACCCCTACTTGTACGCTGGCTTGCAAACAAACTGACTGTATTACTGCGGGGATGTTGAAACTGCTTGACCCAAGCTTGTATTGACATGCCCAGTAAACACAAAACATTTGTATGGCTTTATGCAATGTTGGACCAACTTCGAAGACGTTGGGCCGACGTTGTATAAATGTTATACAAATGTCTTGTGTTTGCTGGGCAGGAGGACTTTCTCTCCAACATTGTACATTTATTCAATGTTGGTTCAATGTTGGGCCAGCGTCGCAGACGTTGGCCTAGCATTAAAACAGCATTGGATCAATGTCCCGTTTAAGTAGTATCTTGTAATCAGTTCAGTGGCTATATTAATGCCGTAAATCTGTACTCAATAGGCTACTGTTGGCCTACACTTGACCGTCCCAGGCATGCGCGTTTTGCAGTTGAATCATTCTTTAAGAACTCATTTCATACCCGATAACTGTGATTTAAACGGCTATTAAAACAGTCCTTACTTTTCCATGCTTATAATATTTAATCAGTTTTTATCATAAATTTTGTCCATTTGCTATTGTGACTTCTGCCATCATGATAACAAGTAAAGTTCATCGAAATTTTTTTTTATACTTTTTTCGTGAAATCAGCGGTACGGTTTTTCTTTGGGGTTTTTTCATACTGCACACACATATCTCTCAGGGGCTGTTTTTTTTTTAGCTTATGACCTCTGGCCTACAATTAAAAAGATATGTTGACCTATATTTCCGAACCATTTCATTTCAGGAGCATATGAATATGCATCTTTGGGAGTATGATCTTTGAACTACATCTCTGAACCCAAATGGCAGGATAATCTGTAATTCAAACAAGTCTTTCCGGAGAATATGTGTTTTTTTGGGTTTGATCTTCATCTTTGAAAATACCGGTAGCTTTTCCAGAAAAGAACCCTGAAGAAAACCCTTGCAGGATACGTTTCACATTTCACACACATTGCCCACGGGTGTAGAAGTACCTTTTGACCTATTTTCACCTACATTAACTTAAAAATAGCTTGACAAATGGTATCATTTCCAGAGCATATAAAAATTATCTGAGACTCCTGTGCATTAGCCAAATGTAACTGTGCCTTTTGACATACCACATCTATGATCTATTTATGACATTTGACCTATAACAATCTAATTTCCGTGGAATACCGGTATATCTGAATCATCTTTTTTATATTGCATACACATCTCCCTCGACGGGGGGGGGGGGTGAAAGTGCCTTTGGGGGGGGGTCATGTCCTTTGACCACTCTCTGATCTATTATGAATAAAACTTATCCAACGCACTCTATTTATTGAGCACATTTTGTGCATTTACATCGCGAAGACGGAGGGCAGACATTGTTGTTTTACTGTCGTCGTTTACCGCCACCGAAATTGTACTTGCTATTAACTCGGAAGCCATTTTCCAAGATGGCGCCCTACTTTCCTTGTAAGCACTCTTTATGCTGAAACGCTCGACTGATTTGCGGTATGTTTGAAGCACATGACAAACCCGACTATTGCCGAGACCTCCCTCTGATTAGACTTCAAAGCAAATCCATTATCCATCAAAAACGGCCCAAATATGGAATTAGTA
This sequence comes from Flabesymbios commensalis, assembly GCA_964017125.1. Taxonomy (NCBI): domain Eukaryota; kingdom Metazoa; phylum Annelida; class Polychaeta; order Terebellida; family Flabelligeridae; genus Flabesymbios; species Flabesymbios commensalis. The sequence goes on along the minus strand of OZ024913.1, from coordinate 48,893,157 downwards.
AAAAAAATTGGCCGGGTGTTGATTAATCCAAAAAATGTATTGTAATGATCTCTCCAACTTTGTAAAATATTTGTGTGAGCAAATTTTTCGAGGGGTGCAAGCGGGGCAAAACGCTGTGATGGCAACATTTCAAATGTCGTGGATTTTATATCGGCTCCAAGATGAAAGCGCAAATGTTGGTCGAGTTTATGTGTGCGTCTGTTTAGCTGTGTCGTTTTCATAGGTGAGGTTTTTTAGCCGCGCGGTCGGACCCGCGTGGGTCCAGTGGGGGTCGTCTATTTCTACTGGTGCTGTTTTGATATAAATCCGCATTTGACACCTGCGCGGAAAATAGTAATCTCCTTGGTGGTGGACCAGGTGGTGATGATGATGATAGTGGTAGTGATGGTATTGGTGGGGTTGGTAGTGGTGGTGTTGGTAGGTGCCGATGGTGATGGTGGTTGTGTAGTAGTGATGGTGTTGGTGGTGTGGTAGTGGTGATGGTTGTGGTGATTGTGTTTATGGTAGTTGTGGTGGTAATGGTGATGATTGTGTTGGTAGTGTGGTGGTGGTGATGGTTGTTGTGGTGTTGGTGTTATTCATACTGGTGGTGATGGTGATGTATTGTTGTTGGTGTTGATGGTGGTGGTGGTGATGGTTGTGTTAGTGGTGGTGGTGATGGTGGTGGTGATGATGGTGGTGGTGATGCCATTGATAGTGATGTTGGTGGTGATGATGATGGTGGTCGAGGCCCTAACTGGGTCACGTACAAGTGTCTGGCAGTGTGGGTGCACGCCCCTTTATTTCTGCCAAATAATTTCAAAAGTCCCCTTATTTTTAATATTTGCCAAAATATATATTTTTCAATACTGGATCAGCCCCTGTTTGGATACTGTCTCAGATTATCTGCAATAGGCTTGTAGCGAGAATAGCACTTCAGCCACGGTATAGCGCTCATTTCGACACCTGTCTCAATAGGTCTACCTGTCATTCTTTCTACGTCTGCCACACATTTCGTATCCAGATTTTGGTCCAGTGTATCTTTTCCGTTTGGTTGTACAAGCCGGGGCTCGACCGAACAAGCTCTACGAGCTCTTCTATCTTAAAAATGGGGTTTCGTTTGCCATTTTTGCAGACGATCAGGTGATTATATATAATGTCCAAGTTAGGTTAACCCTTTACCCGCCGGTGCCGCATATATTCGGGTTTTTATTAGCACATTAAGTACCACAATTTAGATATGTTAAAGATAAAATGTGACATCAACCAGCAAGATTTAGTTTACCTCCATTTTGTCAAATCTGAATAATTTACACTCACTTGAATTTGTAGATCGCGTCAGCGAGACACAACTTAAGGTGGGTGAAAATTCAAATTGAATAATTTCGCGGGTAAATGGTTAATACTCACAAATTTTTGAAAACACGTGGCGATACACGGGAAAGCCCATCTGTGTGACGTCATTTTCTGGAATTCCCCATGCGGATTTGCCATGGGGTGCGTAAAAAATTCAACATTGTTGGATCTTCTACCAGCGCGGCAAATCACCCGCGCGGGATCCGGTTGAATGGAAATGATACATGTATTTAATGAAGGCTAGATAATATGGCACCGGCGCGGGTTAAACCTTATGCCCTACCAATGGAAACTACCCCCTAAAACGTCTAAACTTTCCCGTCTAAACAACATCCCATTCACTAGTAAATTAAAGTCATGCCAAGATTTATAAAATACCTCAGTGGATCTGTTTTAGCATATACAAAATATAACTATGTCCATTATTTTATGACATTATATTGACACGCTAAAGCATTTACATTTTTCTTCTAATATTATTGAAATACATGTACGCTTCTAATATTATTGAGATACATTTACGCATCGATTTTGGAAACAACAAATAAATACATTAAAAAAACAATTGAATGTATCTTTATTTGACAGTTATCGTGATAACATACGGTATACCGTAACAATACCTATAACAATATAACCTACGATATAATGTGTTGAACCTTTACATACATGTAGTAGGCTATGTGTTAATATTGAAGCTCACACGATTAATTATTTTTAACTGTTATTGGCGGAATACAATTAAATTAGCCTACTTCACTAAAGACAAAAACACAATAGCGACAACGGGAAATTAATAATAATTAATATGTAAAATAATTCATTAATACGTCTTGCATCACATACAATTATACTTTGTAAAACATATTCCAAATGCCTAATTTCAGTAATCTCATTGCGACAATTCACTATAACGTTATTTATAATACTCAATTGTATTTGACTATCATTGTCACCAATATCATGCGGTTCATAATAGTCATAACTCAGCAAACACGGGTCACTGGGCCATTGTTGGGTCAATGTTGGTCCAACGTCTACGACGCTGTCCCAACATTGACCCAACAATGGGTGAATGTCTGTTTGCTGGGATCAGTCCATTAATGATTTCATGTTGAGAGCGTACACGTACTGACAACTTACCAGTCATGGACAATGAGGTGGGGATGATATGTAGTCAAAATCACATTGTCAGCAAATACAATCCTTCATTTAGCTACATGTAGACTCGATAATTTGCAACAATCTTGGGTTAGAACAAAATGGTACAATTTAAATGGAAAAATCAAATTGATTCGCCTACTGACCGTATAGGCACACTGGATCACATAGTTATATAGTTTGTTGGTTGGAGTACGAAACAAAGACCGCTGCTGTACAAAACAATAGTGGAAGATGAGATATGTGGAACAATGAATATTTCTCACTAGTTATAGAATAGGCCTATGCTAGTGTTGTTGACACCACTACATTATTATCTTTCGCCGACCACTACATTCTAAGCCAGGAATGGAGAGTTATTGTTGATAAAGTACAGACTAATAACATAGAAGGCCTAAAGTACTATAATCAGTCAGGGGTGACCGAGCCTCGGTCGTTTCCACAGCTAAGAATGTAGAGCTCCTCGGGCTTTATCCTATACGTAATGCCCATTTTTCAGACGTTTTTGTTCGATGGATAGGACTACATGTAGCCTACTAAAATCGCCCTTCTGTCTAAAATATTGTATACAGGTGGGCATAGATAGCAGCGGCAACGGTATCTAGGCCTAGTGATTAGCAGTTAGCACAACCACTGGGATTCTGTCCCCCGTTCCCACGTAGGCCTATTGGTTCTAAAACGTCATATCAGGTTTAAAAGTAACACAGGTTTCTTCATCGTCCACTCGTAAAGATTGAATATTTGTGGGATATAGTGTAGTGAGCGCAGCCTCAAACCACTACCGTTCAAATTTTGCATCTTGTGTCTGGATAGGGAACTATTATCTGATTTAATAATCTCACCATTCTGAGAAGGCTCTCATGACTCAGTTTAGCCTATATATAGGACTAAGAGTGCACAAAGAGCGTTTATTTATTAATTCTCACATGCATGTTGGTGGCCCGAAATTCACCATCTGTCAAAAATATTGTCTGACATACAGGTGGCCCAATATCCGTCATCATCAATATCTGTCAGAAGTATTTTCTGACATAGGTGGCCCAATATTCATCATCTGTCAGAAGTAGGCCCTATTGTCTAGCATAGGTGACCCAATTATCCATCACCTGGCAAAAGTATTGTCTAGCATAGGCTACAGATGGCCGAAATACACCACCTGTCAGAAGTATTGTTTTGGCATACAGGTGGCCGAAATACACCACCTGTCAGAAGTATTGTTTTGGCATACAGGTGGCCGAAATACACCATCTGTCAGAAGTATTGTTTTGGCATACAGGTGGCCGAAATACACCATCTGTCAGAAGTATTGTTTTGGCATACAGGTGGCCGAAATACACCATCTGTCAGAAGTATTGTTTTGGCATACAGGTGGCCGAAATACACCATCTGTCAGAAGTATTGTTTTGGCATACAGGTGGCCGAAATACACCATCTGTCAGAAGTATTGTTTTGGCATACAGGTGGCCGAAATACACTATCTGTCAGAAATACTGTCTACAGATGGCCGAAATACACCATCTGTCAGAAGTTCGTATAGCATACAGATTGCCGAAATACAACATTTGTCAGAAATATTGTCTAGAATAGAGGTAGCCGAAATACACATCTCATCTGTGGCCCAAATTCACCATATATATCAGGAATATTATTTGACATAGGCCTGCATAGGTGGTCTGATATCCCCCATCTGTCAAAAGCATACCATCTGACCTTAATACCCCATAAATACATTTGATTCCAAATAAACGCCTCATTCATTGATTAACGTTAGTATTATAAAAGTATACCATAATACCTTAATTGTTAAAACCAATTACAAGACATTGCGTACATTGTATATTAATCACAGCCTAGCACTTAATTTTAATATAGGCCATTAGGGCCTAATGCAGGAACTGTTATATTATATAAATATAATTATATAAATTGTAATTGGAAGCAAATTACAAGTAAAACAGTTTATTTATATTATGTATACCCTGGTAGTCATAGCGTGGCAACAGTATGTGGCTAGTTAGAGGGTAACAATCCATCAGGTAGCAGTTTTGTAGTAAAAGTCTCAGATATAGAAGATGTTGACGAACATTATATAATAAACCATGTCAACAATGAAGTAGCTGAAGTTGAAACATTGATGGTATAAATTTGTTCACGCACTCGCGGTTGTCTACAATTAGTCCAGCAGACACAAGACGTTGCTTTAACATTGATCCATTGACTACGACGTTGGAACAACGTTAAACCAACATTGATTCAACATATTGTGTCTGCTAAGATGCATCAACCATGTCAACGTGCAGATCAACTTCAGCAGCAAAATAGGTTCACATGCTCGGTAATGAGATGTCGTGGGAAATGGGAGAGTGTACCAACCCAAAGTATTTTTTAACTCTCCCATCTCCTCATCTTTTGCTGAATGAATAAGGCTGGTCGACTGTTGAGAGTCCGTTGAGCCTGTGATGTGACATGGAGGGCGTCCATTCTGGGTGTATAAGGTAGTCTCCTCTCCTGCTTGCCGCAGCAGGAGCCGATGGCAGACAATAACGTGTGTTGTATAGGTCCTTCTTCCTCATGGTCACTATGTCTACAGGTGTACGCCCTGGTGACGGGTGGTAGTCGTGTACGTGCTTGTTGTACAGTTGTGTCACATTCCGAGCCTCTGAATGATTAAAAAAGGAATGGTTAGCTTCATTTCAATTAACATAATGGTCTCCCAAGTTGGGCCAGATTTGTACAAAATTGTAAGCATTGAAAATGCACTATCCCAGCAAACACAAAACATTTGTATAACATTTGTACAACGTTGGTCCAACATTGTACAAATGTTATACAAATGTTTTGTGTTTGCTGGGATGCTATTACTAAGAGAGCCCTCCACTTTGTAGTGATTATCGTCAATGACACAACAACATTTATATCAGGCTTATTTCACTTACCCTGTGCTCCAGCATGGCGCATGTAGCGGTTCATTGCGGCCACTGTAAATGGTCTATAAGATCTTTCCATTGCAGGCTGTAACATAAATCATGAACACGCTTACTAAAGTACACATTTAAGTGACAAATATCGGTCTAAGATTGTTAATCATATATAAAAGGGCAACGTGCGTACACGCATCAATTCCTGTGACAGTCAATATGTCCTATTAGGTATAATCATTCATAATTATTGACTTCATATTTTTACAATAACAATAAACATAGCAGATTATTACCCCTCTGGTGTCTTTCAGTTCTTCATCACTGAGTTCTCTCAGTGAAGCCAGGACATTTTCTTTGTCTACAATGAGTTCATTACAATTATCATACATTATGATGGTATAATTGATGAGAGAAAACTGCTTTAAGCATATAAGCTAACGTAGGGCCTACAATAAATTGATAATAGTTTATAATATTTGCAAATAACAATATAATTATGTGAATCTCAGTGCCATAAATAATGCACAATGTGAAATAACATATATATTTATATTTAATTTTGTACTTTAGTGAAGCTATGCACACACCTTTATCATTGGCCAATTTTAGCCACGCGTCAGTTGCTTGTCTCTCTATGGGATCTTTTATGACATCTAACTCCTGAAAATATAATAAATATATGTAAAACAATTTGTTTGTGAGAAGTAACATAGACCTATGTATGCTTACCACATATTTATAACGCTTATCTGTATAGGCCTGTATAAATGTGATGAAATCAATATATTGGTTTACACGTTCACCGTGTTAGTAACTTAGCTTATTTAATCATGGTAAGCCCTATTCTAATCCTCTACGATTATTGATGTGCCAACGGTAAACGCTATCAGAGAATGGCGAATAATATAGGATGGTTACATGATTGATAAAATGACAGACATTAAATTGTTTTTCAAATGAATGCACTTCACTATTTTCTCTAAAACTATTGCTAATATATCTTCTTATACTGGATGCAAGACGTTCAACCTAATAAGTATTTTATTTTATCGATTATGTGATTATACAAATTGGCCTCGTTGTAGGCACACTCGCATCCGCAGCATGTGGCCAACGCTCCGTCGCGAGGTAAATATTATCATCAGTGAAGCGAAATGACTCTACTTTAAGTCGTGGTTACTGTGATCAATTTCTACCACTTGAGGCGATTGGTTAAGTTTATATCCAAAATCCATCGAAAGCCCACTTTGCAATCCTCAAGCCGAAAGTAAAGAAACATAGGGCCTACGTTTTTTACGCCTGTTACTTTACAAGTACAACAAACAAGTGTCATAAATGTCAAAACTAGAACAAGAGTTCCCGAACTCCGAGGCCCGGCTTTAGTCTGTTTGAGTGCTTATATATACAAAAAATCAGCTTAATATTTTCTAAACATAACAGTGTATTGGTCTTCCTCATGGACCAGTATCCTAAATGTCCAGGATATAATTAAGGAAAGAACCAAGGACACAAGTTACAATATATCTTCAACGTGTATTCCTTCCACCACCATGTTCAACTACATGTTCAACTACTTAAATATGGTATACTTTTGTAAAGGGGTCACTGAGAAATTTAAGTTTAAAGATTACTCCGTAACATAAATTGGTCTCTCCATAACGGTAAATTAGTCTCTCCATAACGGAAAGAAAAAAATAAATTGATAAAAATAAGCATTGCAAATTGAAATTAAGCTCTGCTGACAACGCTATGTCAATAAACAAAGCTAAGTGTTTAACTTTTTGACAATATTCAGACAATCTCATATATCAAGAAAAATATCATCACTGGTGCCTAAAATTATAGAATCCTTCATATATGGTGAAGACCCCAATACAATTCTAGATGTAACAACCCATTGGGTTGTAGGCATAACGGCGAGAGATGATCAATAAACGAACGATATAATAAATATAATGCTCTTATAATCAGAGGATGTGGAATATTATCGGAATATTATTGTATCGTGCTGAAAGACTCATAACATTATCGTAAATACTGGGGATTATTGTATGAGTCATAAAGCAATTTCCAATACCGGTACGTGGTTATCCCTCCCTGCGCCACCTGAGCGCGCAAATCCATATTCCCAAATAATGAGGATTATCATGCTATATTTTTTATCTGACCTCAAACTTAACGCTTATAAAATTAACTTAAGTTTTAAAGTAGATGAATTCAATACAATATGATAAAGATAAGGTACAAGGTAACCTGGTAACATGATAAATGAAATCAATAGATATTTAATAAAAAAAACATACATTTTGTGTTTCTCAATAAACTCACTGCATAACTTTTCAGTTACAAACAGATATATCTAAACCACGCCGAATTATGAGTTCTACGAGGCCTCTGAGAGTTCGATTCGATATACTTACCCTTGAACAAGTTATAATATTAGGCCTAATCTTATGTCTTGACATATGTAAACTATCGTTGCATTAATAAATGGTCGTATAATGCAATACATGTATATCTGATTTTATGCGGCTCACTGGGGACATTGACCTAACACTGTAGCAAAGTTGGGACGGCATCGGCGAACTTTTTTTTACATGTAGGCCTACACGTTACGTAAAAAAATATGTAGCTCGATAATTGTGAGAGTAAGTTAAGTGTTTACACGCTAAGTTATCTCATTTAAATTTTCATCCACTTGAAGCTGTGTCTCGCTACCGCGACCCACAACTTCAAGTGGAGGGGGGGGGGATACTCGTATTTGTTTAATTGAGACCAAACATTTGGCAAATATTATTGTTGAAACACTCATCTCGTTCTCTATAACAGTGATTTAATCGGCTTATAAAACTGATTAAAAACGACTATAGTGGTGATAGCGGGGATCGACTTTAGACGTCAGAATCTGACGTCTGTAGACGTCAGATTCTGAAGTCTAATGTCGATCCGCGCACTGTAAGAGTAAAAATATTTCTAATGGCCGTAAACCCGTAACATAGGTATTCAAATGAATCGAATAAAGAGCTAACTAAGACATTAATGATAATTTCAAATTTAAAAAACCCTTTAGTCTCCAAGGTTTTCATTAAAAAATTTAGGGCTTTAAGGGTTAACATAGGTATACTGTGGTAATTTACCTCGTGTGCTTCATACTGTTTAAGAGACGCTGTGTGAGGTCGATCCAGAAATTTTCGTCGCATATTAACCCGTCGCCCCTGCTCCGTCGGTGACACACTGCCATCAGCTGAAGAACGAATCACAAAATTATAATCACTGAAACAAAAGCTAAAATCTAACCATTTCAATATAGGCAATATAATTCAGTTATATACGCTCTATTTACATGGACCTATTTATAAGATCGCTTTAGTTCACAGGCAATTATACTTGTCAATGATCGGCAATTATTTGAGAGAGATTAGGCACCTTTAATGTATGTTTATATTTGTTAGAAATATTTGTAACTGCGGTGAACCATATGAAGAGTGATTTGGATCAAGTAACAATATTTACTTCATTTTAATGTACAAGTATCTGAAAAAAGTCAAGTCTAATATATATATGTTTCAGATCGCCTAGTCTTAAAACAGATAACATTCTCATTTGAAGCTGGAATGTTCTCAGGCCTGTTTACATTCACAGGTCTTCACACAGAAATGTTAGGACTTAAGAAAAAATCGTATCTTGGAAATGTCGAGGAGTGCTATTTTGCGACAAGTTTGTTTGGGCATCACTGACTGCTATAGGGCGGCACCACTAGGGCCTACTTATTTTATTTTTTAACAAACTGTCCATGCGTGTTATTTTTACTACTCCTGATTTGTACAATTTGGGTGTGCTGTAGTTTGCGAATGCAAAGAACTTTAATTTGTTAGAATTGAAGCCCTGTATTTAGTCATTAATCAGGATTAACTGAATCTAGATAGTTCCGGTTCATTCACTGATTCATTAATTGATTCATTGATTGATTGATTGATTGATTCATTCATTCATTCATTCATTCATTCATTCATTCATTCATTCATTCATTCATTCGTTAATATATTTGTATTTATTAATCAGGCTTGATGCATATAAATCAAATTTAAAATATTTACAATATAATCCAATATAAATAGTAACATAAAGTATAATCAAAGTGAACGCAAACGATGTCGCTACAGTACTATAGCACCCAAATAGTTTGACATCCATATAAAATACAATGACATATTATATAAAAGTACAAAAGTGTGTCTTTGAAATAAAAATAAGCCTACTATCTTATTGGTTAACAAACAAATATTCTTAATAATGTCCACCTGCTGGTAGTAATTTGTTGCGTAAATAACACTTCTATTAAAGTAAAAAGTGGTTATATATTATATGGCTCTGTTCTTCGGTTGCCAAAGCGTGAAATGTATTCGTTCGTTCGTTCGTTTGTTCGTTCGCTCGTTCGTTTGTTCGTTCGTTCGTTCGTTCGTTCGCTCGTTCGTTCGTTCGTTCGTTCGCTCGTTCGTTCGCTTGCTCGTTCATTCACTCATTCGTTCATTCACTCATTCATTACGGGAATCAACTATTGATCATCCCCGGTGTAGCCGTTTCAACGTATTATATGAAAAAATCCTCTTTTATTTGACCCCTCCTCCATTTAGGCCTATAGGGCCTACATACCAAATATGATTATTGCTGACCTTTCAAGAACCGTTAGATCTAGATTAGAAAAAGATGGGTCGCCGCGATTCGCTGAGTACACATTGACTTGGTAGGCCTACAATGCGGCCGGTGTATTTGTCACCGTGGTCCAATCAAGGTCAAGGTTTAACCCTTTAACCGCCAAATAATTTAATTGGAATTTCACAGGCAACTTGAAGTTGTGTTTCGCCGACGCGATCCACAACTTCAAGTGAGAGAAAATTATTCAGATTGGACAAAATGTAGGTCAACGATTTTGTGAAATCTTGTTGTTTGATGTCACGTGTTATCCTTAAAACATGCTCAAATGCTGTTAGGCTTATTTATTGTACTAATCAAAAATGAAGAAAAGAGTATAATCGGGATGAGCGGTTAAAGGGTTAACCCTACAGTTTTCGACATGTGCTTCTATTTTTTATACGCCGGCAAGTTGGTTTGGTGTATAGATGACTGGTATCGTGCATGGTGTAAGTATGCGGGCAAGGTAGGCCCGTATACGGGTATTTTTTGTTTTTAATTTTGATCACTGAAAATAGTAATTACAAATGTATATAGGCCTGCGAAGATAGATAGTTGGTACCAGTCTTCAAAACAGATATAGAATCATGGCTAGCGTTACATCTGCGATAGATAAATATATCGATAGATAATAACGACAATGTTGAAAAAAAAACGCGGGATTTTTTTTTTTTCGTTAGTTAACCCTAGAGATCAAAAGGTTATAAAGAGATTAAAGTGTTTCCAGACATCGTTCATTTTTACTAGTTGACATAGGGATCCAAGGGTTATATGGAGATTAAGGTCTCGTTAGTTGGCATATAGAGTTATATATGCTAACATAATTTTTTTATTAGTTACCCAAGAGATCAAAGGGTTATAGGCCCCTAATGATGGAGATTAAAGTGTCCCAATGCCATGTGATGAAAAAATATATATACTAAATGTTATCATTGAAAGGTAACCGGTAAAATTGAGGGGGTAATTTGAAACTAGAGGGGGTAACTTGAAACTAGTTTCAAATTACCCCCGGGGGTAACCTGAACCGGGGGCTAATCCAAAACTGTTACACCAGCCCTGAGAGGTACGAGTGCTGCAAATGTGACCAAAAAGGTCATTTACACTCGACTATACTATACTATCACAAATGTATGTTTGCTCCAGAGCAGCAATCAACACAATCGAGGGTTGAAAGATCTGAGGGGTTTTTTCCTTGCAAACCACATCAACCGTGTTTGTATGCTACAGACTACAAACATAGAAAAGCCCACTATGAGAACCCGACATTGGGCGTCATTGTAACAGTGTTGAAACTACCCAGAGCGGGTCTCGAGTCACCGACCCTGAGATTGAGGTACATGGGTATATTGCAGGCCATATATGTGTGCGATGTGAATCACGTGTGCGCAAAGGGAATTAGGCTGGGCCGCCTAGAACTGTGTGTATCTTGGTCGCACGCCACCGTAAATAATGTATGGGAAATAAGTATTTTATTGCAGGCACACACACGTTATTTGTGCATGATTATTGCATGGCCATTTAAGATACTCAAGAGATTGAATATTGCTCTACGTCGCTTTCTGCACAATCATGGCAATATCGCGACAGACGGGAAGCCCGAAGTCAGGATTATACCCTACTCTTATCGAAGGACTTTAAGGCTTCTGTATAGTGCATAGTACCATAGACAAACACTGCACACTCTATGCCTTTGAACAGTTTGAGGAACTGTGTATGCACAAGTCAGCACAACCCCGATGACAAACATCCGACCCGACCGGGATTCCAACCCAGTATCTACGCCCTACCTCTGAGTTTCGAGACACAATGAGCCATCGGCTCGTATAAGCCATAGAAACTTTACTAGTTTACTCATGAATAATATGCTTGTCTTTAAATATATATAGAAAAATAAGCATGCTGCATTAGATGGACATATATATATGACATGTTGGCGTTTGTTTTTAGATTCAATTGTGGTGTCAGCAATTCAAAAGATTATCAATTTGCTATTTATAACACATTTTAACACAAATAGTAACGTTAGACGTGTTAATACTGTAATTATTCAAATTTTGGCATTCTCAGAAAAAAATTCACATCAACAATTGAACCTCGCGTTTTCGTAGAGCTATATTTGGACAAAATTAATAATACTCAAAATAGATTACATACAAAATCATACAAAATCATTATATATAATATAGTATGTAGGACGTATTGGTAGTCATAAGTGATAGCTTAGGCGTATCTGAATGACGCTGTTATTCGTATAAAAACATTATTATATTTGGGCTATGCTCAAGTATATTAAGTTTTGTTCGGTTCTTTAAATTTATTATTCTGTGCAGGTTTTTGTGAGGTCTATTTCTCAATGAATATTGATCAATTCAACTTGAACTATTGACACAACATTTCCAGAGTAGTCAGGTAGTGTGCTTTTCTAATCCATAATGTTCCGGATTTATCCAGGATTAACTGGATCACTATATGGATCAATGTTAAATTTTGATGGGCTATTTCTCCTTGTTTTTTTATCCAATCGACTTCAAACTTTGGCACAATGATTCTTAGGTATTGAAGTTTCCTGCTATGACTACATGTATATGGATCAATGTCGGTTCAACGATGTTCATGTCGGGTGACCAGACAATAGGTGCTCTTTGTCAGGGGCGACACCACCGACTTGCACCCTTTGAGCACCGGCTACATTTATTAATTGAAATACAGTTTTCAGATATCCAACGGTGGCTCATGCGGGGCCAGCCTCGCAGACAGTGGCCCAGCATTGTACCAAGGTTGGGTCTTTGCCATAGACAGTAAAATCTTTCATTTTAGGATTGTATTAACAGTTTGTAATTCCATCAAACACAAAACGTGGAAGATACATTATTAAACCAAGAAGAAGTCAGAATCCAGAAGTCAAAACGGCCGCCAAACAAATCACAAAACTTAGCCCAAATATTATTGTTACTTGAAAAGTCACAATTATTCCCCTTTAGTTAATAATTGTTTTACTAAATTGTTCTCATATAAGCGATTGGCACGAAATTTAGCGGATCATCACGTAGGCCACCGATAGACCGAAAAACGACAATTCCTAATCGTTTTTTCTCATTATTTCAATATTTTTGCATGATAGCTAATCTATCAACTATGATTTTAAGCATTAGCGACCATTTTGAAATTGAGTACTTTCAAGACGTTTCAAAAACATTGCAAAATAGCTGGACCATGAATATAAAACAAAATGTAAGATATTACTGCACAAGGATAACCCGTGCCCAATTTGGTAGAAATAAAATCCAAGATGGCTAACTGTCGGCCATTTTGTCGGCCATTTTGTTTCAAATTTGTTCGTTATCTCGGATTCCCTGTATGATAAACTTTCCTGTGTTATAAGGCTAACTCTTCACCCGACAAAGTTTGCTGATCTATATCAAATTTAAAATGGCTGACTGGCGGTAACGGATGGCTGCGTTCGTGTTCGTTTCCGAACAATTTGTTCTAGTTTAGATATAAATTATATATAGCTTACCTAAATAAGGAGGTTTCCCTAACGAAGCGTCAGCATTGTGTAAACCTGGAATGGTATGTCTCCTGTCTCCTGGAACTTCATGTAAATGCGTCACCAAAAACACGCTGAGAAAACAGAAAATATACAGGCACCATATAATATAGCGCTGATCGGTAAGCGGAGCGAGTCGCCTGGACCACTGCTACATATAGGCATAATATTAATCATTTATTGTCTGGTTGCCATTTACGGTTCTAGGCGATATTTCACGTTAAAGCCTGTGCAATTCAAAGATATGTAATCATTTGTTGAGATTGGAATAGATATACTGAGAAAATGCTAATATTTACTGAGAAGATAAAACTATTTATAGAAACATTGGATTTGGAACTCAAATTACCACATATTTTAATTAATTACAGTGATGTTTTATTTCCAAAAAAAAAGAGTGAACCTACTGTGTTTGTAAAAAAATGTTCAGCAAATAATTATTAATGCCATTACAACGTACTGCATTGTGAACAATATTGAACTTTCTTAGACGTCTCAGCCTATTTATCAAAATACTGTTAGGGGGCCTATAATCTTACCCATCAGGATGGGGTTTATTTTTCCTACACGAAGAAGTTGGTCGGGTATTTGTTGATTCAACAATGTCACGTTCTTGATAATGATCTTGGTAACTCGTCTCGTTTGCTCTTCTAGGATACAGCCATGCTTCTCTAGCCCTCTGTCTTATTTCCTCTAGCATCACTGTATCTGCACCAACATTTCGGAGTGCCTTCAGATTATTAGCCCCAGGGCTCATTTTAGACATTTGAGCGGCCTGTGTTTTGTTGAATCGAGAGATTGAATCACCATACCCTGGATTGTAATGTCCAGTTGTCATTTTAAAATATTATAGATTTTTTATAACCGTTTCAAATTGGTTTTGATGTAAATCGTGATACAGTTTGACAGCTGCTGTCACAGATTGTTGACATTGCACCAGGCAACAGGCGGAAATGAACTGAGCTGAGAAGCGGGCGCCGGGAGGGCATGCGCACCTGTACGGGAAGTTCCGGGCACCTGTCATCTGCAGACGAACAATTTCCAAGTTAAATTTCACAGTTTTAGGCGTCGTACAGGGCGGCGTAAGTGCTTAAAACCCAATTTATGATAATTTCAGATGTACTTTATATAATTAGGATTATGTAGACGGCAATCGTAGACTGTGACAGTGTAAATACATCTAGACTACTGGGCTTAACCTACAAAAAAAAGTCTGTTTCACCAGATCAGCACCTGCCACTCAGCCTCTCAGACTCAGGCCACTGCCAGTCACCTATACTATAGGCTATAGCTAAGATTTCAGTCCTCGGTCAAGCACGTACCGCTTGCCAGTACAGTCACGCTGGGGCTACCAGTCACCCGGGCCAGTGGCAGTGGCACAGTGCCACTGGGCCTGGCACTGCCACTGGTAGTGGTACTGCCAGTGCTAGGGATGTGCATAAAAAAATTAAATTGTCAATTATCTATTTTTTGATATTCTATCTGATAGAGCTGATCAAGACAAAGAAAATGATGTATCATTTGTGCATAAATCATCATTATTAAGGAAGTTATGACCAAAACCGTCCTCTTTTCTTTCTGTCAATTAACCCTCTATATCCCATTAGCCATTTTTGTGATTTTTACATGTATTACACATGTAGAGATTTACGTGAAAATATGGATAATTTTAGTGAATGACATATTTCAAATGCTTGTAACTATGAGAGTTTTGAAGATATCATTCTCAAATTTGGTAGTATGGTGTAGAACTTTATGAAGTCCTGAGCAATCAGTTTTTCTGTGCTTTCTTAATAATGACCTTGACCTTGGGTACATGTCAAGGTCAATTACGTGCTGATTTCAAATAATTGTTTATTGTAGGCTAATATATCGAAGACGTAAAATTGATTTAAATCATTCAAATTGTTCTACTAGTCTACATAATTTTATGAACATAAAATGTTTACATCATGGCAAGGTGTGTTCTATTCAGGCGTTGTCATGGTAACCATTTAATTAGCTAATAATTACTTTTTATTCAGTTTGTAGATCAGAGTTTTTTTATAAATTGACAGAAAATAATTAATTAACTCGTTTTTTTGTTTTGTGTTGTTTATATTCTTGTTAATATCACAGTACATTGCATTCTGATATGAATCTGATATCTGGTTGCTGTGGAAACGGCATATAGAAACATAACTTCATAAGAGACTGTCTGTAGTTAAACTAAATTATCCAATTAAAATTATTAATATTAATAATATGTTAAATCACATCTGTTGATGAGATTACATCAATTTATCAAGCTAATAATAGTCTTTTTGCCCTTTGGCTGGTTCCCATGGCAACCATGCATACACTGTTTATTATTAATAGGAGCTTATTACAGAATTAACGGCTGTGGCTGATATGAGCAGCAGTAGCATACTGTAATTATTCGAATTACAATAACATAATTGGATTGCCCGGGCATTCCAATATAATATTAGGATTTTTCTCCTTTTTCATTGTAAATATGGTTACCATAGCAACCATTTTTTTCAAAGTGATGATATTGCCAAACAACCATTTTAACTGATTTTTCGTCCTGAAAATCAGTATGGTTTATATCCTTGTTGATATCATCATACATTGCATTAAGTTTTATCTGGTTGCTATGCAAACGTCATAGAAACATAAAAGAATCAATAGCGGTTTTACCGATGAAAGCATCATTATAATAATTTAAATTACATTAGGTAATTAGATTACTAAATCAAACAAACATTATAGTTTTTACCCTTTCAATAGTCGTCACACAGCAACCATACACCGTTCATAGTATTAAAATTATGGTTGCTATGGCAACAAAATAGGAACATAAAGAGAATCAACTGTAGTGGCTCATATAAGCTGTAACATACTGTAGTACTTAATTCAAATTACATTAAGATTATGTATTAGATTGTTCCAATACAGTTTATTTAAAAATTAGGATTTTTGTCTTTTAAAAAAAATTATACAGTTACCATGGCAACCATTTTTTCGGAGTGATGATATTTATATTTGGAATTCCAGTATACATTCCTGATCCATATACCATCAATACTGTGCAGTAGTTCAGTGCTGGTGGTTAATAAAAATAAAGGTGTGTGAAAAATCATACCGCTTTAAATATTGATCAGCAAGGAGTAAGATTTGCACTACACTAATGTTGCCTCAATTTCAGTAAATTGTACAAGGTGTGCAGTTTTTCCTACGCCACAACTTTGTTTTAGATGTGTGATGGTGTGCGTGTGCAATCGCACACCTACTATCATCTGACAGCACTGTAATTGGGTGAAATAATTATAGAGCACTTTTGGCATTTTGTTTCATGTTAAATCCAAACATTGGTTTCCATGGCAACTATGACATTAATCACATTTTAACTGTAGTTAGACATATACTCATATAAGAAAATATATATATACATCAGAAAAAAATGAAGTTGATCCGCACGTGGTGGCCATTTTGAGTTTCAGTAAAACCTTTAAAAAATCACCTGCACATCTCCATATCATGGGGAATGTGATTGTAAAATTTATATAATTTCTGACTAAGTTTTTGAGTTGTTGCGCCCACAAAAAATTGCAGTTGATCCGCATGTGCAGGGCTCGAAATTGGACGGAATTTCCACTTTTCCAGTCAGGGAACTAGCTAAAAAATTGACTAGTCCTTCCCACAAATATCACTTGTCCTTTCTAATTATTGTCAAGCAGGGACACTCGTCCGGAAGGACAAGTTCAGTGAAAGTGAACTCGTCCTTCCCACATTCTTGGTCGTCTCAGACGATCGGACGGTGCCAATTTCGAGTTTCAGTAAAACCTTGAAAAAATCACCTGCACATTTCCATATCATGGGGAATGTGATTGTAAAATTTGAATAATTTCTGACTTGAGGTTTTAGTTTTTGCGCCCTACAAAAAATTTTGGTGTTGACCTCTGGTAGCCATTTTCAATTTTGGTAGCATCTTTAAAAATCACTTGCACATGCCCATGTAATGATGTTGCTAGGAATGTTATTTTAAAATCATAAAAAAATGATAACTAGCGCCCATAATTAAGGTTGACGCCGGACGCACTCCTGGCGCGACTGAAATTTCACTTAGGCTTCCCCAACGGCCCGGGGATAAAAACGATATTGTTATTATTAAACAGTTCAATTCTTCGGATATGTAAAAATGATGCTTTGATGCATCGTGAGGGTTTAAAGTGTTGTAATAATCTAGTATAATCATGCAGCTACATAATAGGCCAGGATCAAGACTTGTTAAATTAAAAATAAGGGGATCAATTTTGAACTTAAAACTCTGGCAGCATCTGCAATATTATGTAGTTTATCGGGCTGGAGGGGGGAGTCTGGAAGATTTAGTCAACCAGCTTACTCTTGAAAGCTGTCGTGCAGTTTTTTGATTCTATGGCAAATGCTGGAAGAGAATTCCAATCAGAAAAAATAATTTGGTTCTTTTGTCTGCATGCTGGGAATGAATGATCATTGAAAGTGAATTTTGGCTAGCTCATTTAAAGTTTTTAAAGTCTAGCAATTCTCTCTCTTGTTTTCAATTAAGTCCATGTTCTGAGGGAGAGATGTACGTCACACTGGAAGTTTATCAGTCTAAAATTTTCGGTGACAGATGATCTTTGATTTTTTCTTCCAAGTTGTCAATGTCTTTTGTCTAAAGGGGACGTCCCAAACTGCTGAAGTGGAAGTGAACTCGTCCTTCCTACATTCTTGGTCGTCTCAGACGATCGGACGGTGCCAATTTCGAGTTTCAGTAAAACCTTGAAAAAAATCACCTGCACTTTCCATATCATGGGGAATACGGCGTTCGCTCATCGATATCTGCTCGATCACTGAAGTTAGGCGACGTCGCGCCCGGTTCATAAGTGGATGGGTGACCGCCTGGGACTGCCAGGTGCCGTATACACTATCGTGGGGCTCAGAGAACCACATAAATCAGATGGCTCGTCTGACTGACTTTGAGTTGGACGTGAAAGAACCTCAATGGACGTAGGCGCAGTTTCTATCCAGCGAGACCACAAAAAATCCACAATATGGAGTACTTGGCCCATATATAAGGCCATGAATGATATCATGAATGATAATAATGCCTCGTTAAGTTACTCCCGTGGCGCGATAGCACAACAGTGCATAGCCTACTGCCACGTAATATACAGATACTGATAAAGAAGTAGAGTCCAAGTGTAGCTTATAGGCTACGGTATTCTAAAGATGATCTGACCAAGCAACTCTATGTATTTAGGTCATTGAGGCCAATTATGAGGGCGCACATGGGTTCTGGGATTTATGGATTGGTCCCAGCTCACTTTTTACCAATTTTTTGGCCTCGCTATTCGCTTTTTATTATATGGGAAAAATGCTATAAATATAGATTTAGTGTAAATATAGATTTACACTATTTATCAGCTGAAATCCTTGATGTTCGGACCCTAAGAACTTGATTCGTTTTTTAAAGGCCCATACCCGGGCAGAATTCATCATTAAATCTGTGATTTTATTTTGGCTTTTTATTATGACCATATAAATGACTGTAAATTATGATGCGCATTTACTAGTTAGATTAGATAGACTGATTTCTTATTTTGGACAACCATATTAAAAATAAGAAATACGGGAATTTTGTCTCTACATCCAGTCTAACTGGTAAATGCGCAGCACAAAAGGTAAAAAACTTTTGCAGTTCTTCTATGGACATGTTTACATCATATAGTCATATTGAGAAGCCAAAATAAAATCACTGATTTTTTTATGATTTTAGCCTGGGTATGGGCTTTTAACCCATGTGCACCCTCAATTATTTGTAAAAAAAATACTATTTTATTTTAAAACAGATTTATATAGATCTCAAAATACTTTTACAAAAAACCTATCAATTAAAAAAAAATACATTCTAACAATACATTTTTAAAGCTTGGATCTTTTGTCAAAGAGTAGGTTGGCTTACATTATTTTTGTTTCTATAAATTTTAGATTTAGCCTCTAGTCTAGTCCTAGGTAGGTATGTCCGAAGATGTCATTTTGGTGTTTTTTAGTGTTTTTTCGGGATTTATGTGAATTTGTGATACAATGCAATAAAAGACATATTTTTCTTTGTTTGTTTGTTCTTTTTGCTCACTATTACTGGTAAAAATGAAGCCATCATTGTAGAATTAAAAGAGTTATTTGTTTTGAATGACACTTTTATCACTGTTCTGGGGGTTCCCATCATTAATTTCTCGCAATTACAAAAAATGATGCCAGCTCTCGCAGGCCTTTATTTTCATGATAGCAACAAATGCTTGAAGAGGTAAATGGAACATTTGTAAATGAAGAGGTAAATGGAACAGGCATCTGATAATTTTTTTACACATGTGCCATTTTTTTAATTTTTGTAAGAAAATGCAAAAAAATGGAAATTAGACTATGTCCACTGCCCTATGAGGAAGTTCTGGAGAACATCATTAGGACCATTTGGACAGGACAATGTGGGAAATGAAATGGAATGAGATACCTGGAGAAGGCTGCACTAGTTTGCCCAGGGTGAACAGGGTGAAGTTTTGTTTGCCTGCCCTACCCTTACTCATGGGGCGCAATGAGGGTGAAAATGGAAGTTTCATCACTGTTCATAGCCATAAAAAAGGATGAGAATCCATGAAGATTGTTCTTCTTCCATGACCCCCTCGTGGACTTGAATAAAAAACGGAAGCCGGAGGCTATGCCCAAATTTCTGATTCTTATTTGCATATATGGTATATTTGCTACTGTTACTGTATTGCGGGGCACTCGTTAGGTACTCTGACAATGCCTGATGTATCTGAAAACTAACTCTTAACACGACAAGACCTCAGTAGTTTTTTTTTCAGCTGCTTCAAAAAGTTCACGTGTCTGGGTGATGTTTTGGATTCTGTATCCCTTTAACCAATTTGCAACATTGAGGTGCCATCTTTTTTATAATTTAGCTCAAGATTTTGATCTAGCACAGCATTTTTCTTGCTCAGTGAAAACTGTGAAATGTGGTCAAATATTTCTTTTAGCATGTCGCCAGTTACAAAAAAAGCTCAGCATAATTTTATTGGTAATTTTATTTCAAATTAATTTATTGAATCTAACTAGCCTAGGGGCCTATGGCTATGTCATCCTGGTCATGTGTCATTTTCTGTCAATCTGTTTGCAGTAATGTCTGATTTGTTCAACCTATGTAGACCTAAGTCAATTAAGCTTAAATAGCTGTAAGTGCATAAACGAATCTAGAATGACAGAAATAACGCTCGCTGTACGATGATCACGTCATATAAACAAACGTCGCTCTGAGCGTCGCCCAAGCGAAACAATCCCCAATTATCGCCCGTCCGTGCACGTGTTTTTCCGAAAAATATCAATTAGATCTCGGCGATCAAAAGCCAACTCTGGTGTGTCGAAAACGAATAAAATAGATGTATTTGACAATAAAAATAAATGAAGAATGATATACCGTAGCCTATTTTTAATTTATATTATTTTTTATGATCTAATTTTTCACCAGCGAAAATTGCCACAGAAAAAAACTTTGTTGACAGAAGGCAACTTCCGGAGGATCTCAAAACAATGCAGACGCGATTTCTGACCAATGAAAATTGGGATATGCAAATTTTATTGATGATTGACCCGTTGACCTTTAGCGTTTTTTTAGAAACGAGGTCGCGGCGGTGTCTGACCAATGAAAAAGGCGATATGCAAATTTCGGCAATGCATGAAACACGTGGCCCTGCAAAAATGTAAACAAATTACGACGTCACGTGAAGCCGCAGAAAAAAACAATGGCGGCGTTAGCGATAAAATGAACGACATTTTCTTCGATCCCGTGCTGCTTAGCGCTCACATTAAATACACAAACAAGAATAGTTGTTACACATTTAAATAGTTCTCTTCCCAAATATCGGTCCGTTTTCTTTCGCAATTAACCCGTTCTTATAAAAAAACACGTTTCAAATTTTCATGTCGCTCCAAATCTCTGTAAAATCGTGAAAATACCTCGTTTCTCCCTAGATTTTCGACAAGTGCCGCAACATCCACTTGTGGTCACACCATATCAAATTCACGCTGATTAAATTACTTTTCATGAATTGGCAGCCTAAGTACTGACACCCCCCCTAATTTCGCGTTTTGCGCCATTTCCTATTGAAAATATTTGCTGAAAAAATATGACGTCATAAACGGTTTATGCACATCCCTACCAGTGCCAGTGGCACTGGCACTGCCAGTCGCCCAGTCGGCCAATGGCACTGGCAGTGGCAGTGCCAGACCAATACTCGACATTAGCAAACCACCCTGATACATTTTTCTGTTTCCCTTCCCAGTCTCAGGTATCATTTGACAATTTGCCCTGGGCCACGTCCTGGGAGTGGGACCAGGTCTGGGAGTAGTCTACTCTAGCCTAGCCTAGGTCATACGCCCAATAGTCTATCTCGAACCCCGTTTTTTGCCATTTTAATAATATTTGGTGACTAAATTTTATTTTTTTCAACCCCATTCAACTTGCCTAGTCTAGTTATACGGCGCCTATTTCTGACGTTTTTTCGGCAAAAAATACTTTACATCGTCTGATCCTTTCTTTGATTTTGTCATGTATGATGAAAGGTGTAAGTCATTCATCATTAGAGCGGTGGGCGATATTAAGTGAAATTCGGGAAAAACAGCGGTAGAGCGGGTTCGGGTATTTCCGAACTCCTAAGCCTCTGCACTTGATTTCTGGTGTCCCCATTTGTCTATCAGCTCCCCACGTGACATCAGTTGATGAATGAAACTATGATTGATGACGTAATGAACCACGTGCAGGACCATTCATGAATCTGAAAGTTGTACAGGAAGTTGTAGTACCCAAGGTAAGAGTATACTCGAACTAGAGGGTTAATGTGGAACACCAAGTAGGGTATAATCGAACACCCACCCAGTTTTTAATCTAAAGAGAAAATAACCAGTTTAGAAGCAGGAACATGCGCAGTATACTCAAATATGATACAAATAGAATCAATGCCCATTGTAATTCGTCCATAAAAAAAATATGAAACAAAAATATATTTGGAAATGCCACTGTTCGAGATTACCCGAATCTGTTACAATCTGAGATTTTTTTTCATTGTTCCCTTCATATTTCTTTTCAAACCCACATAGTAACGTCACAACCGTTTGCAGGCCTACAAATCGCTCCATTGCGGTACTTCCTTTCGCAATGACGCATTCGCTGTAAAACTGTGGTGTATAGGCCTAGTGTTCGTAATTAGATGAAACCAAAATAATTGATGGGTCTATTTCCGAACACGTCCCAAGTGATGAGGCTATCATGACCAAAAACTGTTTTTTTATGTTTTTATATCTAGGAGGTGCATTGCAAGGTACATTTGCGCATATGAAAAATAATTTCAGGATTGATAATACATATCATAAATATACCATTACCTTCGTGTAATTACCTTAATTTTTAAAGACTTGTCTACTTTACAACATTTTGAAAGTGACTTTTTAAAATAGCAAAATTAATGGATATGAAATTTGTCCATAATAACGGTGCGTGACAGAAAAGTCACGCACAGCGGGCAGCTCTGCCTGACACAATTTATTAATGTCTAGCCAGCAACGGGATGAAATATTTTAGCAATGTTCGGAAATACCCCCCCCCCCGTTCGGAAATACAAGAACCCGCTCTATACATAACAAAAAAAGGATCTTCCAAGTTAAAATAATTTTCAAAAAAAATTATACCTAGATATCGCCGGACATGTTAGTGAGTGGAATGGAAGTAAAAAAAAACATTTCAGCCAGTAAATATTTTTAAATTGGCGAAAAATGTGGTTCGCGATATTGGGCATACGACCTATAGCCCTACACTAGATATATTATAGATAGGGCATAGGCCTACAGGCTACACTCTAACAGTTACAGTCTGTTTCACCAGATCCTGGGAGTAGCCTTTTTTCAATTTGCTCTGTCGCTATTTGAAATTTTCAACACATTTTTTCTCAGATCATTTTTTCATCTTCCCCTAACATCCGGTACCCCCTAACATCGCTTAAAATTTGGTGGAATTTTGTTGTGTAAACCTATTTGTAAGTTAGACCTAGATCTAAGTGCCTAACGTCGGTATAAATTATATTTAATATTGTTAAACTTAGACCATTCCACATGTAGGCTAATAACATTCTAACTTAAAATACTCAATATAATTTTACGAAATTTTCAGGGATATTAGAACTCTGGTGAAATATAATATTGACAAAATTTCATGAAAATCGATTGATGATTGACGAATAAATTAAAGAAAAACATGCGCTACTGGTTAGTTGTGGCCTGAGGAATGACGTTAGACTATTTGGCATGTAATAGAATTCTTGTTTCACAGTAATGGTGTTGAAGAGAGTTGTAATTTTGTAAATTTATTACATGCCAAAAAAATCCACCAAATTTTCGGGGATGTTGGGGAAGATGAAAACATGATCCTAGAAAAATTTAGTTATAAATTTGTAAACAGCGATTGAGTAAATTGAAACAAGGCTACTCCCAGGATCTGGTGAAACAGAATGTAATCTAGCCAATCAATTTTCTCGATCACTGTTTAAAAATTTTTATCAAATTTTTTCTCGGATCATTTTTTTTCTTCCCCCAAACATCCCTGAAAATTTGGTGATTTTTTTGTGTTTTATCAAAGTTAGACCATTTGGCATGTAATATTTTTTTTTAAATTACAGCCTCTTTAACCTGTTAACACCATCAACGCGAAACAAGAATTCTATTATGTACATGCCAAATGGTCTAACTTAAAAAATACACAACAAAATCCCACCAAATTTTCAGCGATGTAAGGGGAAGATGAAAAAATGATCCGAGAAAAATTTTGTTCAAAAATTTTAAACAGCGATTGAGCAAATTGAAAAAAAGTCTATACTCCCAGGATCTGGTGAAACAGACTGTGGGCCTAGCCTATACTCGAGTCGGAGTCGGACTCTCCTGAGGCCTGAGCTTTTTGACTGAGAGTGTGACAGTGTGTCTTGTCACTTGAGAAACTTCTCAGAATCTGAGAAGTTTATCAGGACTCAGTTTCTGAGTTTAAAGTTGAACTGGACAGTTACTGGTCAGTGAGTGTAGATCTAGTCTAGGCCTACTCAGGCTAGCCTACTATCAGTGACAGTAGGTACATTCGATAAATTTTAAAATTGTCCAATAAAATTATGCTGAGCCTTTTTTCATAACTGCCTACATGCTAAAAGAAATATTTGACCACATTCCACAGTTTTCACTGAGCAATAAAAATGCTGTGCTAGATCAAAATCTGAGCTAGGCCTAAATGATATAAACTTCTAAAAGTTGTGACCTCAATTTTGCAAATTCCGGCAGGGATTCAGAAACCAAAATATCACCCAGACACTTGAACGTTTTGAAGCAGCTGAATGAAACTACTGTGCTGTAGATATTGGGTTGATACATCACAGCACCCAATGAGTGCCCCGCAATAGTGTAACAGCAATATACCACATAATAATCAGCAAATATACCACATAATATTACTATAAATCAGAAATTTAGGCATAGCCCTGTTTTTTTTTGTAGGCTAAATTTTGTTGTTTTTAGAACACTAAATGTGGGGGGGGGGGTGCGAGCTGTGCCCCCTTCTAGATCCGCGGTTTCAGGATCCTAACGGACTCAGATCCTGCTACAAACAGTGTCCGAGTTGGTTGACTGGCACTGAAGTATCAGACTTGATAATGCCATGGTGGAATAGCCTAGTGTCCGAGTTGGCATAAGGTCCGCCCCATCTAAAACCAACTCCTGCTCCATTTAATATATTTTACTAAAAATATTAGTCTTAGCCTACTGAATTTATTAGGCCACTGTTTTTTTGTTTTATCTGTTATCATTAATCTGTTTTTTTCTACCCATTGAGAGCTGAGGGTGGTTGCAAATTGCCAAAAAAGTTCATTTCTATAGATATTACAAAAAATTGCTCTAGCTATGTTTTTTAATCGTAGTGACCTTGATATTAGTAATATTAAGCTCTCAGATTTAGCAAGGAGGTTATATAGAAGGAGAGGAAACTTGAATTCAGACGGGGGGCACCGGTTAGAGAGATCTTCAATGAAAGTGATTTCTTTGCTTTTGTGGTCAACATAATGGGATTTTAATTGGTCCCCCCGTGCCAATGCTGAATCAGGGGGGGGGGGGGTTGTGTGCTGGATCCTCTTGACGCGTGGGCTTCAGTGCGCATGCGCAAAGAAAGACATTTTATCCAGCCAGCCTGTTGGATACTTATTTTACATGGCTTTTATTTTTTACTTCCACACTAATTTCCAATGACGTAAGCCACACGACTTTGCCTCGTACATAAGCTCAACATTTTTACCAATAATCTTGTCTTTGAATCATGCAAATCGGAGGAATAACGACTTGTATGCTACTATTTTAGTAATTAAAAGAGATTAAGTTGATTATTTATTTAAAATTAATCATTTGATTAGACATCGATCCGGATAGTGGTTTCAAATTTGAAAGACATGGCACATATTTATTTATCCATCGATTTTCTTTCGCAGTGGTTTTGAGAACCATTGTAGTGGTGGGTAAAACAGGTACACCGACCTCCATTTTAATCATAATTTTGTTTAAAATATTTTTAAATCATGTATTTTCTAATGGTTAGCTGATAAATAATGTTTTTAATTAACTTAATTTAGTGTGCAGTCACAGTACGCCTTGTTTCTCAATCAGTTCCCGCTAGCATTGAATAAAGACTTTGTTCTTCTTAGGGGTAGACGAGGTCATAAATTTTACAACCCTGACCAACACACATCGTGACGGCGGATTAACGTCAAGGGGATCTGGCACAACTCGTGTGAGTTTCCACTCTTTCCATATAACCTCCTCGGCTTTAGGCCTTATGTTAATCTACTCAACATAGAAGAGCGACTTGATGACATGGCTGTTATTGCATCAATGTAGGCGTTTATTATTAAACTGCCAATATAAAACAGGCACTAATATTTCCAAGTTTAGAGTAGTTCAGCAGATTAAACCTGATTGAATTCTCCTAATCAATTTTATTTTTTACTTCCCTTACAGCTGATGTACAACAATGACTGCTATTAAACATACACTCCAACGGGAGGTTTTTCTTCCAAAAGAACGTCTTGTAGCCGTCGTTCATGTCACTAAAGCTGGCAAAAAGAAAAAGGAAAGTTTCCTATGTGCAACAGGTATAGTATTTTTAAAGTACATTTTTGGCAGGTAATTTCATTATACAAGTAGGCCCTACTCCACCCTCAACTTGTTTCAGATCTCACGACTGAGGCTGCATATTAGACTTTAAAAACAAGTTAACCAAAACAAAAAATTTGCTTGAATTGACAGACCTTTATTGGTAATATTGCAATTGAATAGCAAATTTTTTTTTACCGATAAAACATAGAATACGTTTTCATATTCTGTCCATTGAAATTTGCAAGACATTCAGATTGTTATATACCCAGTACTTAAATATTAAAAAATCAAATGTTTTCATATACTGTCCACTCTCATTTGCAAGATATTCAAAGTGTTATACATACCTCTAAGATACAATATAACTGATGCATGGTTTTGTCATTAATTATTTATTTTCAAAATACTAAATTGTAAGATAGAAAACACCTTGTGGTATGCATACAATGACTGAAAACATTACAAAAGGTAGAGGTAACACACATTTGGAGCAATTTATTAACTCTTACACCTCTATGTACGACTGTAGTCATTTTTAGTCTGTTTTAATTTACAAGTTTAAATCACAGTTTTTTGGGAATGAAATTATGAAATGTGTGCTTAAACATCAAGATTTGCAAATGTTTCTTTTGAAATTAAACAAATATATGTATGTATCTATGAGTAATTTTTCACCCACTCGAAGTTGTGTGTCGCGGTAGCGAGACAGATCTTCCAAGTTGATGAAAATTTAAATTATTTATTTCAGCGCCTTAAGGGTTAAGATAAATCACTTATTACATCTCTCATCAACATTTCCTCCTGGTGGACATTAACTGAACCAATTAAAGATCCAGCAATATAACACTATAAACCAGCTGATTCATTTGATTCTAGTTACAACAGAGAAGCCAATCCAGGCCCTTGTACACCAGGTGAAGAAAGCAGATCGTGGAGATTCTTACAAGAAGAAGCTCTCATGGATGTTAAGAGAACTGAAACTGCTTGATGCTAAATCTGATCATCCATCAGTAAGATTTGTACTAAATTATATTTGTTTAGAACATTTCGCATTTTTGGATTGTGTGAAATTAAAGTTTTTTTGAAAATATGGTACACCACTAGCATGATTGGAATAGTGTGAAGTACAAATCATTTGTATAAAATGGATACAAAAAAGTATGATGTCATTTGATTTAATGTATCTTTTTAAAACTATCAAACCCACATTGAGTGGGATTGGGCAGCATCGTAGATTGTGAACCAACATTACATGTAAGCCAAAATTGGTTTAGCAAATTATGTCGCCTAAGGGGTGAAACTCTCTTGGAGCTACACTGTAGTACTAGTGGGCCACACTATTTACGGTTGATAACTGAAATGCTCCACCATTGTGTTAGTGTATGTTGGGAAAAACCCTGATTCAATATCCTCTGTCTGGCTTGTTCTACCTGAATGTTTTTGTTTTCCTTTTTTTGAATATTATGAATTTTACATTATACATGTAGGCTACACGTGTCCTAATATTAATTTTCTTTTTAGGATACAGCAGAATTTGAAATGCAGTTTGAAAAGGGCTATAAATGGATTGCTAGCAGTCCAAAGGAGAAAATATCTTTTATTCAATGCTTATGGACGGTAATTGTGTTGATTAAACATTGGTTTGATTATAAGTAAAGAACCCTGAGGCTCAAATATTGATGTTTGATAAAAACACAGAATTATATAATTCTGGGGTCTCCTATACCTTTTACAACAAATATTTTCATGGAACTGTTTTAATAATAACAATTTATTTTGCACATTTCCCACCCACTTCAAATCATCTTCATCCACTAAAAATCGAGAATTGCGACAGTAATTCACGGCTTGTAGTGGATAAAGATGACAATGGTAAATTCATACTTCAAAGGGTTAATTAAATTGCAAATTTGTCATACGTGTGTGTAGATCCATCAGAATTATCTGGCTTATCAACTAAATCAATTTTATTTGTTTTAATTTTTTTTGTTAATATAGCTTAGTCAACGCTATGTTGTTCAAAAACCAGAGTTCACCAACATGCCTGTGGCTATGTTAGAAGGTAAGCAAATTACAAGCACCTAATTACTCTCTCTCCTAATATAAACATAACTTTAAAATGTCATCTGCACCAAATATAAACATTTTGAAGATAAATCACCAGTTCTATTAAGGATTATTCATTAAAACGATAAAATATTTTGTCAAAAACCATAGAGACCAAAGTTTTCTTTCAAATTTGAAATCATCATAAATGTCTTGGTTTGCTCTTTACGCTTCTTGAGTGTGTGAAATAACCTGAAATGATAGGTTGAGGGCATGGTGCCAGCAGTTCCATGTTTAATAAATGACTTTATTTTGTGCAGATTCAAGGAGAAAGGCTGAGGTGGATCAGACAGTGGAGGCCGCTGAGGAGCTGGCCCTCGCCGGTGACAGTGACTGGCAAGCATTAACTCCTAGAGAAGAAAATGACCTAGAGACCCTCATGTCACAGTGTGAATACGCAATCAGCAATACAGAAGCCTTCACACATCAGCTGGCACAAGACTTATCTGTCTTGGATGGAGTAAGTGGACATATTCAAGACTCAAGGCACACCTTATAACAAGGTAGCCTGAGAAGGAAAATGATAGTTCTTGATCAAATCACAATTTTGTCATGTACAATATCAAAGCTAAACTGTACCCCACGTTAAGCTACATGGATACCCTATTCAAGTTTTAATACAAAGAATTAGGATAAATATATACCCATCATTGAACCTTCGCTGGCCATCATTTGTTTTTACAAGAAAACCATAGAAACATACTGTAGATCTGGTAAAATTATTATTTTAATAACACCACCTAGATCAAAAATGCACAAATTTTGGACTTCGCAAAAGTCCCAAAATCACAAAATAGTTAAAATCTAAACACGCAAAAATTACCTGAAGTGTTAGTCACTGCACTGAATGTTAATCATGTTGAAACATTGTTCTGACATACAGAGCTATTTTTCGGTTTTGCAGAGCGGCATTGTAAATTAGTTGAATGAAATGCGGTATAATCCTTAAAAATGGGAACGTTCAGATCTTTGATTCAAGATCTTTAAAAATGCAGGTACACTGTAATACATATTGCTAACTTTGGTATGGGATTCATTGCACCAAGCCACACCTCACCACAATAAACACAAGTTTGGCTGATGTTGGTTTGAATGTCAGCCCACCATCTATGATGCTGGGCCAACATGTATCAAACATTGGTTTAACATATTTTGTTTGATAAAAAGTTGAGTGAAAATGGAAAGAAATGCTTAGAAGGGTTAATCTTCGAACCAATATACATTATCTTGAATATTGTATCATTTATTTGTGTGGTCTTCATTTCATTATAGGCTAACATTCACTCCATAATGGCCTCTGAAGATCAAGTGATGGAACTGATGATGTTAATAGACTTAGGACTCACACAAGCTATTGGTATAGAAGAAAGACTAGATGATTATGCTAGCAAATTACAGGTATGCAGAACATCAAATTATATTAATCCATTTTGCTGAGCATTTGAGCTACATTGTGTGTACATGTTGGATCATTTAACCCTTTAAGCCCCCATGATGCATTAAAGCATCATTTTACATCCCTGAAAACTCACTTAATTTTCCTCCAGCTAGGGGTTTCAGAATGAATATCTCCATGAAACTGGTCTACCAATACATGGCAATTTTCTTTACTTTTTCACCCACATCAAATCATCTTTATCCACTACAAGTCGAGAATTGCGGCAGCAATTCGCGGCTTGTAGTGGATGAAGATTACAATGTAAAGTCAGGCTTGAAAGGGTTAACCATGCTTTGCTTTTCCTTGTTAGCTACCATCATATAATAATTTAATATGTATATAATTAATATACATACATATTAAAATATGAATTAGCATTTGTAGTTCTATTGACTGGATTGCATTTTTTCGTTAGATCTAATTGAAATCACTTTTTGTCATGAGATAAAAAAGAAGTGATACTTAGATTACTGTTTGTTTGATATATAGAGTGTAAAAGATATGATGGATATGTTGAGAGATAAAGATACATTGATTAAAGTGCGAGGTTCCAATCATCAGAAGCTCCTGGATCAGCTGAATGACATGGTGGTAAGATGCTTTCTTTTGAATATTTTTAATTATAAACATCAGATATATATTTGAGTCAGTTAGTAGGACATTGTTAATATTATTATTGTCATAATGTTATGTTTTAACAGAGCCAGCTTGATCTGCCAACCAAACATGTGAAGGCATTGCTGGATCATGACCTTTCCACCGCTGCTGGCATACGAGGCTGCACTGAAGCAGCAAAGCGTTTGCATCATTGCATGTCAGCAGAAATACCTCCATGTATGTAACAATTTACAATTTGGCAAAAAATGCTGGAAATTAGGAATTTATATATTTTTTTATATCACAGGCAATAGTTGCATTATCTAATACAATGTACACTTATTGTTTGTACTGTGTGTCTAATTTCCCTTATATTTATGGTGTAATATGAGTGTTTTTATTATCAGATTTGAGTTAAGGGGAATAAAATAGATTTTTAATTTGTTGTCCAATAAACATGATTTTGCCCCGTATTATTTATCTATATTTTAAACTGTTGTCGCTTATTTGATCGAGACTTCTAATATAATAGGGAAAGATGTATATATAATTGAGATAGAATAACCCTTGGGCAAGAAGTGGATCTGTCATAATCATAATCTCTTGAATTAATTCAGTATATATAACTAGGAATGGTAAGATACAAGTCCGTTGTTCTAAAAATATGCCTTTTCTGGCTTCTTATATTTCAGGTTGATTATTAACCAGAGTTAGTATAATATAATACAGTAGATCCTGTCACCAACGACCTTGCTTCTGCCAGACAAAACAGTCCTTGGTGACAGAAAGTCGCTGGTCACAGGAATGAGTTTTTGCTGGAAAATTTGCGGTGCGGCGGCTGGTTCAATGACGGGCTAATGACGACGAAATTCACCCACAATTGACTGGTAGTCATTGTGGATCAAAGCACGTGGTTGCGGCAACATTTGGCGTTGTATATTCACATTAAATGTGTTTTTATAGGACAGATGACGTAGCCCTGGTGAAACAAAAAAATTACTGGTGAAACAAAAAGGGAACAGTTATTCATTACTGATGAATAATACACATGTGTGTTTACACTAACAGGAGCATTATGCCCACATTAATCTATCATTGAATCAACGTCTTGGTCTACTGGGTATATGTGGCCAGACCACGCTCATTTAGGACGTTCGCTATGTGTGGATAAACACGCGTGGACGGCTTATTAAGGCAGTGTATTGTATTAAAGTGACTGGGGGATTAGTTATGTCCCGACGCGATGGTGTTCTAATGTTGGCCAACCCTGCATCAACGTCTCATGCCAGGTGTATAGTCACCTAGTAAACATGAGTCATTGACCCAATGTTGTTTTAATGAGGGCCGACTTCGAAAACAGTGGGCCAACGTTTAAACAACATTGGTTCAACGTCTTGTGTATGCTGGTCAGTGACGGCGCATCTCATGTCTGGAGAGGGGTGTACTGCTGACTGACAGGCTGTGTATAGCGTAATTATGACGGCGCCGCTCTCAGTCTACCAGCCAACACACAACTGAATAGCACTTGACATTAAGTGTGCTATAGACAATATTAATTGTATAATTAATCATGGCGTATCCTCTTATTACATTCCCTGAACAATTTATTACTATTGTATTTTAAAACATGTTTAATTGGCGCTATGCAAAATAAACAATTTTATATATTTCTCGACTAATGCGAGCATTAAATAGATTTATAGGGCATATCTTTAGTTGATCATTGGACATGAAGGGTTGGATGATTTCCTACCGGCGAGAGGTGATATTGCTGTGCAGTAACATCGACGGTCTGAGGTCAATAGGCTGAGACTTGTGACAACAGCCTGATCTTCCAGCGTTATGCCTCTCTGTTAACCATGATAACCACACAGTCAGATCTGACATGCAGTGGCTTGCTCATGAATGTTTCCAAAAGTCGTATGACGAAAAAAGTTGAGGTCGTTCGACACAAGTTATATAATGCCCTTCTGCCAGATAATTGAGGTCGCAAGTCGCGTTAGACGGAAAGTCGTTGATCACAGGTCGATAACTATAGAAAAATGTTCAGTGCAACGAAAAAAAGTCGTTGGAGATAAAAGGTCGTTGATGTCAGGGTCGTTGATGACAGGATCTACTGTATTACCAAGCCTGCAGCAATTTTAAACTTTTTGTTATGGGTCATTGTTGTGAAAGGTAGTTCATGCTTCCGATTATATGTTATATATTGTATTATAAATGTATATTTTTTTCTGAGATCTAAGCTGTGTTGATTGTGGCAGATGGTAATCTTGCTTTAATATCATTAATATTCACTTTTACTTAAGTTGTGGTCTTTAGGCGGGAAAACAACCAATGAAGTTCCTTATGTTATTTTCTTTCTTTAAAGCTTTACTGAAAATGGCAGCAGTACAGGAACAACAGAAGAGATTTGCAAAATATAAGACTGCTTTCACCAAGAGGCTCTCACATCACCTGAATAATTTCTTCATTCATCAGGTAAATTCACAACAATTATAACAAGTTGTTTAAATATATATATAGTGTAAATGTTCACAAATGTGTAAATATATTTGAGTTTCGTGTATATATAGCTTGTTCTTTTTTTTTTCAAGAAAAAGTGATTCTAGGTGGAATAGTCCTAGTGTTTTTTTAAAGGGGGGGGGCTGTAGATAAATGCATCAATGTGTAAATCAAACCTACATAAATTTTATACCGTTTGGGAAAATTGAACGAAGGTAACAAATAGGCAAAGAATGACCTTCTAATCAACTGCTGTTATCAACTGTTTTATGAGTGGTATGTTTGATTTACCTGACTTTCTTTGGCGTTTTTCAATGTGATTACAGGGCAATGAGCTTGGTGAGACATTGAGTCGTTATGCTAATGACCTGAAGTTACCACGTCACACATCCAGTCACAGTGATCTACTACCTTATGCTGATCTCATGTTTTGGCTTAAACAGTCTGACTCTGAGAGCTTCAACAAACTAGTCAAGGTAAACTTACTTGTTTGGTCATACATCGGTATTTGACCTTTATCTGACTTCTACATGTAGTAATTGAGATTCTCGGAAGAAAAGTAGCATGTTTTGGCTAGCCACCAACAGTGATGGATCCAGGATTTGAATGATGGGGGGGGGGGCGATTTTTAAATAGAAGTTATACATACCAACTGAACAGGGGGGGGGACACACTCTCTGGTTCTGCCACTGACCAATAAATATCAATGTCAAAATCATTTAAAATGTATTGCTTTATCTTCCCTAGAGGATTATTTCTCCTATTATTACTCTTTTAAACACAAAACTCATCTAAATCCCCATTCAGTCATGCAGTTACTAAATGCTGTAATAAAGAGTTTTCAATATGCAGATATTATTATTACACTGTGATTGCAAACCAACTGGGTGTCTCAATTATCATTGCTGGGATAAAAATGTGATATTAAAAAATATTATTTGCAATTTTTAAACATTAATGTATAATGTTTTCAATCTATATTGTGAAATGTCCCAAATATATATTCTATACCTAAACATCATTATTTGTATTTCACTTTGCAGGTTTATACCACTAGTCTTAGAAAGTTGTATGATAGGGAGACCCACGATTTCATTGAAACAGCCAAACAACGTCTACCACAAATAAAACTTGATAGAAGAGGTAGGTACCCTTAACCCTTGTTCTGCTAGAGCTATATATAGTAGAGGTAAGTACTTTAACCCTTGTACTCCTAGAGTTATATATATAGAAGAGGTAAGTGCTCTTAACCCTTGTCCTCCTAGAGTTATATATAGACGAGGTGGGTACTCTTAACCCTTGTACTGCTAGACTTGTATACATGTGTATGCATTTTCAAGTATGCTCCAAATGAAAATACGATGCCATTGAAATAACATAGTTTGTGGAAGATGATCAGGTGATCAAATAATTCAAATCGGGAGATGTCTTAGTTTCACAAACAATTTTATTTTTTGGGGCTTTAAATGAATGAAAACTAGAAACAAACTCTTCAACAGGACAAATAATAAGGAAAATACAGGAGTGGTTTTAGTATATGGTATTTGTTGCTAGGAACACTGAAGCCAGTTGTTCAAGGTGGATCTTCTGGTAGTCTCAACCGTGGGCATGAATCTCGTGGCAGTTTTAGATCACCTTCACAAAATACCCTGGATTCGGACTCTGTCCATGGATCTGATCCGGATGTATCTAACAGGACAAAGTTTGATCAGGTGATATAGTATGAACCAATTGTATTGAACCAATTATTGAACCAATTGAATCATATTTATTGTTTCAGTAGATTGAATAGTGAAAGTAACATTTTTATTCTTATAATCACAATGTATAAATTTGGGTTCTTTTTGACAGATGTTTGAACATGTGCTCAGTGAGCTTGGCCCAGTATGTTTAGCAGAGCAAGATTTTTGTGTAAAATTCTTCAGTTTAACGGCTGACGAGGAAAACACAACAGACTCGGTAAGATAAATGTTCTCTTTCAATTACTGTAATTGCCGAACTATACCACGCACTGGTCTATACAGCGCAGAAGGTCAAAATAGGTATTTCTTGGTGCTTGAGCTTTAGATACTGTGCACTCTTTATTCACAGCGCAATTCTAAATATCGACGTCACCAATGCTAATGGTGTGTTAGTCAGATTGATCTGTGACAGCTCGGGTCCTAGATATATTAGATTGTGTTTAAGATTATAATATATAATAGTAATTAACCATTAATACTTTCATGTTATAGTAAAACGTGTTGCGGTACAAAAGCGTGATGTAATTAACACGTTTATACACACGTTTCTGTACTTCACGGACCAGCCATCATTCGACCACGTGAGAACTAGCTAGTGGTGGATAGGCAGTAGACACATATGATACATGTACGCTCACCCGCCAGATGATGATCAGGTAATTGCATCATTGAAGGTGTGACATTTCACTGCTACAGGCCATGGTCAACCTGCAAATAATTTACCAGCGCATATCATATTTGAATATTCTTATGTGAGCAAGACGATATATAAAATGAATGTTGTATTCAGATACATTGGGATTATGTAAATGAGTCTGCAATATATACAGGTATAACCAAACTTAACAAATAATTTCACATGTGAAATAATGATAACCTGCTTACTTTAAGCTCTAAGCATAACTGTAGTCATTTTTAAAATCTGTTTAAATCTGTTATTGGGAATTACCAGTAAATAAGTGTTAAAACATCAAGATTGGAAAAGTTTTTTTCTCAAATGAAACAAATATAAGTACCGGTAATTTATTTTTAGCCACTCAAGTTGTGGATGACGGTAGCAAGACACAACTTCAAGTGGGTGAACATTTAACCCTTACAGTGCGGGAATGGACTTCAGTCGTCAGAATTCTGACGACTAAAGTCGATCCCAGCACTGTAAGAGTAAAAATATTTATAGTGGTCGTAGACCCGTAAGATAGGTATCCAAATGAATGAGAAAGAGCTAACTAAGACATTTATGATGATTTCAAATTGAAAAAAAAACCTTGGTTGCGCCACAAAATAATTTAGCGCTTTAAGGGTTAGATAAGATAACTTAGGGAGAAAAGGGTTAAATGGTTAAATCCTCCTTGTTTCCTACTCTCAGTCAGTGGTGGAGGCGGAAGAAGGTGAGGGACCGTGGCAAATGCCAAAAGCAGCTACACCCAGACAGTAAGTTTAAAGATTTTAACAATTGTTACATGTGAATCTGTACATTATAAAATGTCATGTGAATCTGTACATTATAAGATGTAACATGCTTTTTGTATATATACTAGAGATGATACTCACTTGGTTTTTGGGTAGTGTTATCATGGCCTGTTATTTACTCTCTGTATGTATGTTTACATGGTATGCATTATTTTATAATATCTATCTATTTTTTTCTATTTTACTAGACATTCATTCTATTTGCCAAATGATTTTTTATCAATTTATAGGAACCTATTTATAAGCTCATTTCTTTATGCAGGGAAGGTGTTTTCATATTTTGTACTGGGCTGGAGATTTGTTAATATGTGACCCTTCCACTAGAAACGTCATGTAGGGGGTATTTTTTTCTAAATATAGGTTTTGACATAAATGGGTGGTATAGACCTTAAATTATGTGCACCTAAAAAATTGAAGGAGAAAATATATTTTTTGGTATGATTCCGGGACAATTTTGATATGCATCCTTTTACCCAGGCTGGTCTAAATATCTGCAGAAAAAACTGATAAAATTTTGATTCACAACCCGCACAATTCACTGGCCCACCAGATGATTAATACACTGTAGTAGAAAAATATACAGCTTCAATTGAAAAGATTGCAATAACCCTATGCTAATATAATTTGTGATGACCTGATTGCCGTTCTGCAGATGGCTGTGTTAACGAAATCGCGTTAATAATGCAGATTTTTTAATTGCAATTAAGACATGTGGTTTTAATAACGTCATAATTTAAACCCTTTTAATGCAAAAAGTCATTTGCCGCACGCCAGTAATTTCTAGTGGAAGGGTCACATATTCTATTTCTATTAATATTCTAATTTTTGAAAATCATTTATATATAAAGTAGGTTCACTCAAAAAATTGGTTTGTATTCATTTGGCATTTTGAAATAAGTTTTCATTAATATATTTGGAATAGGTATATTTTTAACTATGTTAACCTATAACAGTGCATTTTAACGTAATTGTTAATTTCTCATGCCTGATTCTAACTCTTGTTATGAGTAAATAAGCATAGATAATGTAATATATTACTTATACTGTACTACATTTGGTCTCATTAATCTTTTGTTCATTAACAGTTAATGTTACTGAATCATTAGCTTTTTCATGGATGAATACATTTGACTATTTATACATAATATATAAATAGTGTACATTTGTGGGAAACTTTTTTCAGAGTGAGTAGTGTTTCTTGTTTGCACCTGTCTAATTTTAGTGCATTATAGTTACGACCTATGCCATCAAAATATTTCAACACATACAACACACCTACAATGATTACTTGTGAATCAGTATGTCTCAGACAAACAATTCGACAGAGAATAAAGGAAATGTCACTTGCTCTGAACAAACTTGCCATCAGTGAAAGCACTCAATCCGCCCTTTTATTACATAACAATTTCTATCTCTTGAATAATAATATTGTATTACACTACATCAATTATTGTTGCATTTTTATGGAAATGTACATATTTTTTGGTGAACCATGAATGACCTCTCTGAATTTACCTAGTAGTAGTTATTGATTATATAGCATTAAACACTGTTAAAGTTTTGTTACAGAAACTGAGAATAACTATTTTTTTAGTGAACAAAGAAATCAAGAATTTATATTTTTGGATTATTAGACTAAGATGATTGAGATCAAAATTTGTGTCCTTAGCACTAAAGGGTTAGGTTTGTTTTCAACATGAGCAGATTATTTTCTAATGAGTTTAATGATTACCTAGGCCTTCCATTGAGAACTTGGGCTCTGGCCTCGTACGTAGGCAGGTGCCCAGTCCTAACCAGTAAGTAACTAACATGCATGTAGGTGTTAGCTTAGCACTATTTCTTTGCTTTTTCGCATGTTATAACTGCATCACATTTTCTGTTTCTGTTGAATAAAGCATGTTCAGCATTTTAAACTTTTTATTTCATTAACTAGCAAACCTACTATATAATCTACAATAAAATTGAATGTTTAAAAGAAACCAGCGGCAAAATCTGTGTTGGCAGTACCTACCAATCTGTTATTGCCAAATATTATTTATGGAATGTACATGATAAATATGCTTCTGAAAACTAAATGCGATGACCTTATTTGATATTTAATATATTATTTGCATGATACACTGGTGTTTCCATGCCTAATAATTATTGAATGCATGTATTTTTTTTTTCTACCATAATGAATCCAGTTCATGAATGCATAAATTGGCGTATAACCAGTCAACAATTTTCCTTTGAACCTATAATCCATAAAATAACAATTTGTGAAAAAAATTATATCGTGAATACATTATAATGTCTCCACCTATAAGGTGGAGACATATTGTTTTTGCCGCCGCAGTCATCTCTTTCGGTCACAGTGCATTAGCCCCTTGGAATTTGCTAGTCATATTTTATTTGTTGTACCGGTACGTGTATTTGTTTCTCTAAATATGAAATTTTGGCTCTGGACCCATTTGGTGGCCATTTTATTTGTCAATTGATCTGATATAGCGGCAGAAAGCACCAGTCTTTCATTTCTTTATATTTGTAGTTGCACTGTAGTATTCATAAATAAGCACCACTGAATGTGTTGAATTATATTACAAAACCATTTAGTAGAAACTATTTTTAATCAAAGTAATTTCTGATTCTGATGTAGCCGGTTGAGTTCAAGCAGTGTCGCTGCCAATTGAGTCAGACACTATTAACGCTGGCCATATTATGTTGAGATAGGGTTTTATTTTACCTATGATATTGTTTTGCCACGGTATAGCTGATTCTATATAGACTGCAGTTGGATTTCTACAGCCAGATAAATTGTAAATTCTGGCATCATTTTCTGTCACAATAGATTTTTTTACATGATCTAAATAGAGCAAAATTCCAATATTGACAGCAAAGTGAGCTTAGAAATGTAATGCTTTTAAACAGAGGATTTGTCCAATACATATTTGATGGACAAAAACTGCAACAGTTACTTGAAAATAGTTTTTACAATTTACATTAAAAAAAATGATAAAAAGATATTTTTTGCAAGATTGCTGACATCACCAGCAGGATATGATTATATGAGATGGTGCCCTATAATTCAACATCTATTAAATGATTAAGATGCTTATATAGTGTTTGGCATTAATGTTCACCACCACATTAACCCATAAAGTGTGCTCTACAAAATACCCACCCAAAAAGCTTATGAACTCAGAATATCTACTAAACTCCATACATGTATATTGATCTAGTTCATGTAGCTCCTCACTCGCTAGGCTAATTCTAGGAATGTTTTTACTGTTTTCATGCCAAAAAAAACATCATTTCGTTTACTCTTTTCTACAGTATAGTCAGTACTGTACTATGATATAAATTTTGAGCTATAGCTTTTAATGCCAATATGACTAAAAATTAAAGTGCACGTAGGCATGTTTCAGAAATAGTCCCAAATATGCTGCATGTAACACACAATATTAAATATCAAGAAATTATGTTATTATTGAAGTTGAATTTTATGGAATATTTTGCTTCGCTTTACAACACTTGCAAAGCTTGATTTTCTGATATATATTTAAAAAAATAATAATTTCACATTATTTTTCCAATAGGAGGAAAATCAATGAACAAGTGAGGTAAGGAATTTTTACTGAACGTTTTTTCTATTGTTACACCTACTTTGCAAAAATGAAATTCCTTATCCAATTTCAAAAAAAACTTTTCCACCCGCCCTAAAATTTTTGTATTTTGTGTCCTACAGACAAATGATGGGTGATCTTTTCCCATCACTGGAGACAGAACTGAACAACTTTATAACCTACGGAGACAAGATGGATAGCTTGTAAGTCTACCTTTGTATTATCCGAGTACTGTTTATCATTTTTATCCCCCACCTGGTGTCGCCTCAGATGTCTCTTCGGCCATCCATTCGTCTGTACGCATTTTCGTTTCGGGAATAGACCTTTTAACTCATAGCAGTCTGGCCGTTTTGACATTGGACGTCTGTGTGATTTTGAGACATATTCTGATACTCCCAATAGGAATTTAGAATAATGACATATGTATTTCCCATACACCACATGAATAGACATACAATATATAACCAGAATACACTTCATTTAATTGGCCGATGTGATGTTGCCATGGTAACCGACCGCCATTTTGAATATGCTAATTAGGTAATCAAATTTTCGGATTTTTTGTTAAAAAATGGTATTTTTGAGATTCAGGAGTACAACATTAGGCCTATATCAATTCAAATAAAATATATTCAAATACATCACAGATGGTTCAAAGAAGCATTCACTAGGTCTATACCCACAACTTATTAGGGTAAATTAGTTATTACCATGGGTCCATGGGATATAGTAATATTTCTTATTTCCCTGAGGGGCATACCAGATTTCATATTTTGAGATGACATTCCCAACTCATCTGGAAAAAACCGAAAGCTTCGTAGGCCTATTCATCTAGGACTGGAGTTTTATTTTTTAGTTCAGAAACGGTTGTGACGCAGATAAATCAACCCTTTATGTTTTAGGCTCACTATGCTGTGTTCATAGTTACGCAAGTGATGCCATCTTGAGAATGGCTAAGCATTATTGCCAGGTCCGAGCTGGGCTCGGACTTAGACTGCAGCGTCATAAATTCGAGGTCCGAGCTGGGCTCGGACTTAGACTGCTATGAGTTAAACCCATGTGGAGATTTTCTTCATATTACACACAGACATCCCTTAGCCTAGAGGGTGTGGATGTGCCTTTTGGGGATATGACCTTTGACCTGCTTTGATGTACATCTCTAGACCAAAAAAGTGTAATTTTTTTAAATATTGCTCTTATCTGGCGAACCGTGCCAGATAGCTAAACCATCACTATAAAACAAAATGTGCGGTTTCAGGGGGGATATGCCTTGAAAATTTTTTACTTGATCAAATTCAAAATGGCCAACTTGTGACTATTATTGACCTTAATACTTGTAATATACATGGCAAACTGTGTTAGATAGGTGGATCATTTACTGTCAAACGAAATGTGAGAGTAGTTCAGAGACGGGTGCGGGGTGGGGCATTATCGTGGCAGACTGGCCTATTGTTGTTACTGGCATAATGCTGGTACATGTACTGAATACAGGCGTTGCAAACCTTATTAAAAGTCTCCTTTGATCAAATGTACTGTGGTAGATGCTAAAGTAATTCAATTTCAAATTTGTAAACGATTTTGTGCTTCCATTTTTCATCAATTTGAAGCTGGAATTGTTGATGCAATTCCCAGCTTCAAGTGAAGTGATGAAAAATAGTTCAATTCACGAAAGAAGACATGTACCAAATATAATTATTAGATCGACTAATCATCTACTACGTTTTATCAATTTATATGACATTTATTTGTTTTGAAATGTTCAGTCCCAGCAGCACAAGGGATACACCACTCACAGGTATTAGTAACAACCAATGTGTATGTGTTGGACCCCTTTTAACCCTTGTACTGCTAGGCCTGTATACATATACTGTTTCAAGCACATTTCAAACTAAATTGATTGTCATTGGTAAAATAGTTTGTGGGAGGCGAGTAGTTCATCAAATAACTCGATCTCGGAGGTGTCTATTTTCATAAATATTTTTCATTCATTTGAAGCTGGAAATTGCGTCAGCAATTCCAGCTTTAAATGAATAAAAAATAGAAACGAACAATTCAGCTGTGATAATTTCTTGTCGTTTTCTTTCTCTACAGTAATTCCATGTACATGTTGGTACGAATGAGCACGCATGTGATCAACGCAGAGGACACTGGTTCATTTCTCAGTAAAAGCTATGGAAACTGCCTTGTCCGCATCAAGCGCATATTTGACAACTTCGTTGTAAGTGAGATAGTTATTAGTGTACATTATATGATAAAATAAATTATAATATACACTAAGCTAATGCCAGCAGTGATTGTTTCTATAGGTTTGAATATCTATTCAAACAATATAGTGCAACCCTGAACAAATCGGTATCCTGTCTCTACCATGATGATTATTAAGGCTCCCCCTACCAGGGGGAGGCTTTTAGTTTTTGTACAGTTTCGTTCGCCGGCGTGTGCAGGCGGCATGGACACTGCCTTTCATCCATGTCACCCTGACAAAACCGCTTTTTCAATTCATTTGGTGTTTAACATACTGGATACAGGTATTAATACCTAGGCTGCATCAATTTTTCAGAAAGTTCAGGAAAATATTCGGGTCATTGCGGCCATCTTTAACCTTTTTTCAAATTAGGACCTTGTTACCCTGATATCTACCAAACCGCTTTTTCGATTCTTTTTGGGTTCAACATACTGGATGCAAATATTAATTCCTAGGCTGCATCAATTTTTAAGAAAGTTCGGGGAAATATTCTGGTCATGGCGGCCATCTTTTTTCGTCACCCTGATAACTTCAAAGCCACTCATCTGATATACTCAATATTCAACATAGTGCATAGTAGTAGTATTTCCTAGACTGCATTTATTTTTCAAAAAGTTTGGGAAAATATCCGGTTCATGGCGGCCATCTTTAGTTTTTTTTCGTCAAATTTGAGCCTTATCACCCTAGCCTCAAGCTGCTAGCCTCTGCCTCATAAGATTACTTGATAATTACATGCACAAATTGATTATCTGCAAAAATTATAATTAATGTATAATTCTTATTTGAAAAGTGGGAGGGGGAGCCTTCTTGGCTGTTTACATGATAAACACTTACATCTAGTTTAGTCCCGAATTAATTTACAATCAAAACAGTACGTGTAGGCCAACTAATTAATCTTTCCAAACCGGACCCTGTCTACTCTGAAAACCGGACGCATTATTATACACACATGGATCAATTAGAAATGGGATTTTTTTTCAGAAAAATTAAAAAAAATGCATGTGGTGCACTAAAGGTTAAACTGAGGGCCGACAGGATGATGTAACATCCTGCTTGTTATGCAGTAGTAAAGGTGCAAAGTGTTGTTAACTCCTTTTTTGAAATGTCAACACCTT
This sequence comes from Flabesymbios commensalis, assembly GCA_964017125.1. Taxonomy (NCBI): domain Eukaryota; kingdom Metazoa; phylum Annelida; class Polychaeta; order Terebellida; family Flabelligeridae; genus Flabesymbios; species Flabesymbios commensalis. Next base: position 48,849,454 of record OZ024913.1, on the reverse strand, counting down.
TCCTTTGAGATTAGTAAGCTATTTCAGCAACATAATGGATTAATAAAATAATTGGTCAATAAAATATTTTATTAAAATTTTTGCTATATAAAATATTGAAAGTTTCAAAATGGATACGTTTATCAGTTCATAAACGTATCAGTGATATAAACACAAATAATTCGTAAGCAAATTAGACTGTTTTAGGTTAAATATTTTCAAGTTTATGATGCTTAATGACCAAAAACCCGGAACTTTAAATAAAAAAAAAAAAAACATTTTATGCTGCTTAGGTAAATTATTTCAGTAATTCTTTCACCGCTTGATTATTTCTATATTATTTTTCATTCTAAGTCTGATTTAATTGTATTAAACGGAATAATTGCACAGTACCGAAACATTTGATCCAGCGTCATACATTTAGAACATTATTTAAAAAGTTAGCAAACAAATAAGTGTAGTCATCCTCAACACTGAAACAGTTTTAAAAAAAATGCGGCAATATAATTAACTCCGATATAACAAAAATACAGCTATCTTGTTGTAATTGTTGTAATATTTAAATGAGCTTATTCCGTTGTTAACAAATATGATCCGTGTCTGAAATGTGTGACAGACGATTACAAGAATTTAATTTTAGGTTAGGTGCTAAATATTCAATCTTTATAAAAAGACAAATGTGTGAAATATGTGACGTACAATTAATTATATAAATGCTCACGGACACCATTATGAAAATGTGCAGCCGAATTATAGCCCCCATGTGAAGTTTGTTCCTCTCCAAGTGAAAAACCATGTCCAAACCGGATCCTGTCCAAACTGGAATAAAACTTTGTCCCCAAGTCATTCCGGTATGTACAGGTTGCACTGTATAAGGATTTGTCAATACATGTACGTATTATATGTAGAAATCCAATATGCAACTGCTGAAAAAGATATTGTGACTTTGGTAAAATCTCAGCTTCTATTAATGTTAGATAATTTTGTAAAACCAATTTTCATATGAATCATTTTTTTGTTTTTTAATGTCTTTTTTTCATTTGTAAAAAAAATTAACAGATGAATTTGGCTTTTGAATTTACATGAACATTTATTATTATACAGCTTAGTAATATCACGGCTAAACACTTTTGTTGGAAAATTCTTGCAGATGGGAAGTACATATTTTTGTACTTGCCTACCTCTCAATTTACCACTTGTCAAATTTGAAACGATGCAAATTGAAGCACTTCACCAGGAGGCCTCTTTCTGTAATTTGTACTTGCCCCCCCCCCCCCCTGACCACCCAAAATAGGTTGTGCGGGGTATCAGGCAACCGTTGGTGTCAAACCCTGAATAGTAGGTAATAATAAGGGGTGGCATTGTAGCCAATACAATTAACAATGCCCTCAATACCCTTATATTGTTTTTTACCCCTCGGCCCGTTGGGCCTGAAGGGGTATTGTCGTCCCCTTCGTGCGGCGCCGCCGCACGCACTCTTTCGGCTACTACACCAACATAGTGCAACAGATCAAATTCAAAATTCACACGAACATTGAACGCCTCCCTGCACTTTTTTTAACCTAAGGTCAAGGTCAAAGGTCAAGGTCAAGGCAAAATCAAAGATTAAAAAAAATTCTTGTTAACGCGATAACTTGAAAAATAATTGACCGATCTCTCCATTTTTTTTACGTGAAGCTATCCATGAGTATGATTAGATTTTCAGCTTTCCAACGATAATTAAAATGACCGCCACCTGGCGACGATTTTTTTTTTTCCGGCGGCCATCTTTATTTTTTAATTACAAAATTCCTTGTTAACGCGATAACTTGAAAAACAATTATTGGATCTCTCCAATTTTTTGTGTGATGTTGCCCATGAGTATGGAGATGATCTGATTGAATTTTCAGCTTTCAACCAATAATCAAAATGGCCGCCACCTGGCGATTAAAATGTTTTTTTGACTTTTTTCCAGATTTCGCTCGAAACCTGGTATATATAGGTTTTCGGGGTCTGCGAGTCTATTGGCATTGTCCGTTTTCGTGTGCGACTGAAAACGAGACTATGGCTGCCATCTTGATTTTTAAATTTACTAATTCCTTGTTAACGCAATAACTTTAAAAATAATAATTAGATCTCTCCAATTGTTTATGTAAAGTTACCCATGATGACCTGATTGGAGATGACCTGATTACAATTTCAGCTTTCCACCTATAATCAAAATGGCCGCCACCTGGCGACAATTTTTTTTCAAACTTTTTTTTCAGAATTCTCCCGAAACCTGGTATATATAAATATGTTTTCGGGGTCTGCGAGGCTATTAGTATTGTCCGTTTTCATGTGAGACTGAAAACGAGGCTGCGGCGGCCATTTTGGTTTTATCAATTTTAATAAATCGCTCTTATTTGCAATTAATTGCTCTGAAACCTGGCATATATAGTCACTGCATCAGCCGAGGGGTATTTGAGTGCTTGCACGGTATTTTTATGTTTTAGAAAATGCAAATGGATGCAATAAATGAAAGTCGTCTCTCGAAGAAGAGTAAAGTGGGCATTATTCCATTTGTTCACAGATTTGCAGTAAGTTGTTGTCCTAAAAGTATCAGTTATTAAATTGATATCATCTGACCTATTGCGAAGGATATTTATAATTATAGAACTTTAATATACTATTTGACAATTTTGGGGGACGGGAATTCACTTCAGCTTTTAAATTATTTTGGTGAGGAAGCAACGCCTTTAATGAGAGAATTAACAAGCGTAATATCTCAAGAACCGTTAATCCTAATTTATTGTGAGTTTGTATGTAGGCACTTACCCGCAGTTACCAGCAGTTCAGTGTTTTTGAAGAAAATGGTGGCCGTTTTTAATTTACTGTGAACGCGATACCGTTTGTAGTCATTTATCCAGTTACTATACAATTATAAAGAAAACACATTTCTAGTTAAAAGTACAGAAATTGTTACATTTACAAATGGGATCAGCTGTCATGTCTAACGTTGTATGTATATAAAATTTAATTACCGGTACCCGATATATAAAAATACTGGTATCTAAGTGCCGACCATATCCGAGGATTGTAATTTAATTGTGCTGACTGAAGGCTCTGTACAAACTAAAAATCTGTCTGGCAGATTTGGGTGCAAACTCACTATTTGACAATCATCTGTGTAAAACAACACTTTTTTTTTAGGAGTTTTCCTACCAAGCCGAAACTATATTTAAAGGTTCAGAGCGGAGGACTGATTTGGATAAAGCATACCAAAGATTAGTCAGCTGTGTGTTTGACCAGATTAACAGAATCGCTTTAGAAAGCCAGAAAACTCCACGTGAGGTTGTCCTATTTGGTGAGTTTGTTTGTATAGATGAGATAAAAATTAAAATAAAAGATGGCTTTAAAATTATAGACCAATTCAACTAGAATTATATTTTTTCTGTTGCAGAGAATTATCACCATATGTATGGTAAGTTTAGCCTACCTACCTAACTTATTTATGCTATTTTTAAAATTATATTTATCGTAAGATAACATGGACAGATATTCAATAGATTTTTTCCTTCTATCAAGTGTTTTTTACAAAACTTGAAAAAAAATATATATATTTCACAAAGCTTCTTATGAAATAATAAAATTATCAATCTATTTTTTATTCAGCTGTGTTTTCACGATTGAAGATTGCCAGCTTAGAAACCCAGAGAAAAGATATGAAGCAGAAATATCAGGATCATTTGCAAAGTTATGTCACTGCATGTCTTGGACATCCTATGGAGAAACTACATGTAAGGAATTTTACATTCAAAATGTGTTCAACAAAGTAATATATACAAGGGAACTGTAACCACCTATTACTTTGAACAGTTGTCACAAAATAATTGCCACCATGACTTTTACATATTATTTTTCAACTAGATTTTTATTTTTCAGGTATTTTTTGTTGGAGTGGAGAGTCGTGTTGCTGCGGGTGTTAAAGAAGAAGAGGTTGGCTACCAGTTGGCATACAGCAAACAAGAGCTGCGCAAACTCATCAAAGAATATCCTTGTAAAGAGGTGATAACATTTGGAAAACACACATTGCATTCTCAACAACAGTGATTTAATTGACTAATAAAACAGATTAAAACGTCCTGATTAACGTAAATGTGGTAACAATTAGTATTCTACATTTATACTCTTTTTTTTTTACCTTTTATTGCTGCACTGTGTTTCTAATATTTTTTTTCTAAATGTGTTTATGTACTTGTGGTCTGTAGGTTAAGCGTAGTTTGGAGCATTTATACAGAAAGGTAGAGAAGCAGCTTTGTGAAGAAGAGAACTTATTACAGGTGAGCACTGGTAATACATGTACATGTATGTTCATCCAGGTATATATAACTCACTAAATTGTAATAGCCGGCCTTAATTCAAATTAAGAGCATTTTTAGCCATTCTATTAGTTTAAAAACTTTGGCTGAAAAAATGCCATCATTACAGTGTAATAAAAGTTGTATTTTCCACATATTTAATAAATTGAATAGTATTTATGATGTTGATAAAAAATTGATGAAATTATTAAATCTGAAGTAATAAATATATATTTATTTCAGGTTGTATGGCATTCCATGCAGGAGTTGTTTTTGAAGCAGTACTCTCATTTTGAGACGCTAATCAGTAAATGTTATCCGGGAGCTGGTATTACTATGGAGTTCACCATCACAGACTTACTGGGTTATTTCTCAGATATTGCGCAATCCCACTGAATCTCTTCCACAATACAGAAGTTATGTAAATGTGATATTTTTGCTTGAGACACATGGCACCATTTGAAGTCATCAGTTTGTTTGGTCTAATTAATTTTCTTGTCATTAATGAAGAGAAAGCCAAATACAAAATTTCTCAAATATTTGTCATATAATCCATTGTTAGAGCTTACATTTCTTGAAACAATTTTTGTATCTGTATAATATGACGCACTATTGTGCTATCGCGCCACGGAGAGTGTGCTTTGCTTTGAATGCTGAAAAATTAGTAGGCCTACGCCTGTCACAGGTACTTATTATAACCATTCACTATATCTAGTCATTGAAAGTTGATACTTAAATCTACATTTGATGTAGAAATGTTACAATTTGCATTTTGTAAAATGTGAGTCAGCTAATCATAAAAATTATATTTCAAAATGTAGTTTTTATGACGTCACATAACATGAGTTGCCAGAGATATCTCTGGCTTCGTCTGGAATTAATGCAGAGAGATGCATAAGGAGTTGAATTGATTAACCATTTTACTGAGGGGTCCTGCAAGATCATTACCTTGAAGCATAAATTTCAAAGGTTTTTCCCGGTATCATCCACCTGTTTGGCCATATTGACCTTTGACCTACATCTATCTCGCAATCCTACTTTCTGAAACCTGGTTCCTGGTTTAAGTTCCAGTAGGGCACCCTAATTCCATTCGTACATCATGTTGGTAAAATAACTAAAAATACAACACGTATTGAAACTCATCGTGGTTGTAAAAGCGATAATCAGGCTGAATAAATTCATCAAAACATCAGTAATTTTATTTTGACTAGAATTGTGTAAGTTTTTTAAAATTTTGTGTTGCGCATTTGCCCGTTAAACGAGAAATAAGGACAAAATTTAATTTCGGACATGCATTTCCTTAATAAGAAATACGGGAATAACTGATAAATTGGGCTTTCGACACACTTGCTACATTGCCACAGCAGCGGGCTTTCGACACACTTGCTACATTGCCACAGCAGCCAAAATTTAGAAGACTTCCGTAATTTCTATGTCTATGGACATGTTCACATCTTATGACTATATTTCGCTGCGAAATTATGACGTCACATTGTTATTTGAAATTGACCCTTTTATTACCAGATCCGTCATGACTGGGGATTCCCAACCACAGTTATTATTTTCTATTATTACGTCATTATCAGCTGTGGAAGGCTTGACAACATCCACGACCCCCCTGTCACACTTGGGTGCCGTCAAAACCAAGCCAAGTGAATCACCTTGCCAGTTATGTAATGGCGACATCCACAGTGTAGCACAATGTCGCATTAGTGTGACATCCGCATGAAAAGGTTAAGAAGCGAAAATAAAAATAAATATTTTTGATCATTTTAGCCTGCGTGTGTCGCTTTAATACAGATGTATCATGTAGGTCTTGGTGGTGGACATGTCTGGCCATATTTTCCGAGACATTATCAGATGTATGTATATATATATTCCATTTACGTTTTCTACACAACTTGGATAAAAACGTGCGACGTACATCTAAATATTAGAGGGGGGGGGGGGGGATTACACATGTTTCAACATACTGGAGGGGTAATCTGAAACTGGCCTCGAAATACGTTGAAACTAGGGACCCACTGTGATAGCAGCTCTATAAAATTAATGTGAATTCATTTGTGTGGAATTGCATATTGTTATATCGATTATCACTTGTGATAAGCTGTTATATTCTTACTTCATTCCATACTACAGGTTCCAGATGTTATGTTTGCAGTGAACATTTTATTACAGATGTGATACAATGTACACTTCTGTGGAGTTAACGACAAAAGAGATGAATTGCAGCCCTCAGAGTTGTAGAAAACAATACAAGGAGTAGGCGACATTCTTTAAATAATATGTTTTTTTTACAACGCCGCTGTTAGTTTATAGCCACATGTGTACTACTCAGAACGTCCTTATTCTGTATAGTAGGCTACCTGTTTATCTGGAATTAAGTTAATTCAATAAACGCGACAAGGGTGTTCACGGTATATACTGTGATCCACTAAATTATGATATCTTATATCAGCAGAAATGTAAAAACTCTGTATGTTACCTATGTAAATGTGAAATCTCGTCAATCATTCATTCTACCATCTCATATAAAGGCTTCACATTTTAAAATATATTAATGATGATAATAATGTATGTAAATTTGTACGATATTCCTGTAAATAAATATTTATATATCTGTCTACGTTTTGTATTTAATTTGTATTTGTTCTTAAGACGCCATCATAAGGCTGGCAACCAATGAATTGAATCACAACAAACATACTAAATATTGATAAAAAATCTTTATACTTTTTATACTTACATAACACCTGATAATATTGTAACATAAACATGACATAGAAATGTGTGTATCACTCAAACAGGAGTCGTCTTTCTCATTCACATCCATAAAAAATTATACATACTTATAATAATTTGCATCTTAAGAATGATTTGTATCCACAAGATGGCAGATTGAAAACATTATTACGCCAAGTGCTTCAAATGAGTTTATTTTCTGTTAGGCTGTGGACTTTTCCATTTTCAAAATAAAGGCCTAAAATAAAGTGGCAATTAATATGTAGCACCAAAAAGTTAAATGATGTCAATAATGTATCCTCAATTATTTAATAGGCCTAAGTATAAAGATATATGGTGCACACAAAACATGAAACAAGTGCAAAAAATATTAATCACGAGTTCCGCAGTACTGTGCCTAGTTACAGCAGACAAACAGTAATGGGAACAACAGAAAACACGCCGCAAAATGTACTTACTTTTTAAACTGTTCCCATAAGTTAGATATTTAAAACCGTTGTTTCAACGTTATGCCTCAGTCTCTTTTTATTCAGTACATGAATTGTCGTTTATTATGTAGGATACATTTCTCAAGCCAGAACAAACAGAGAGTGGCGAGTTTTCAAAAACAATATCTTAACCCCTGGACATTTTGTGTTTTTATTAGGACCTGTATAACCCCTGCTAACCAGGGGCCAGTTTCTGTATTGTACTTAAGTAAAAAGTGTCAACTTTGTACTTAAGTACGTTACAGAAACCGGCCCCTGCGGCCGGTTTCTGTAACGTACTTAAGTACAAAATGAAGTGGACTGGTTTACGTAGCATACTTAAACTTTTTACTTAAGTATGTTATAGAAATCGGCCGCAGTGGTCAGTTTCTGTAACATACCTAAGTACAAAATTAACACTTTTTACTTGAGTACAATACAGAAACTGGCCCCAGTTGTTAAAAGTAAAATATGCCTTCAATCTCGAAACACTGATATACACATGTATGTTGAGACCTAAATTTCACAAATCACAGAAATTTTCAGTCACTTGAGGTTGTGTATCGCGGTAGAAGTGACTGAAAATTTAAATTGAATAGCTCAGTGCTCTGGGGGTCAGGAAAAGACGCACGTGACTGTTTAAATTCCGATGTATTAAATGACTGAATGTCTTCTGGATGCTACTCAGATAACACAAAACGCAGTTTTGAGAGTGAGAACACAAGCTGCCACTGTTGATAGGCAAGAAGTGGTCTCCATTCCGTGGATATATTGCTTTGTATGCAGAGGCTTCATAGACTAGACAATTGCATGACACCACTGAAACTTCCCTTATGTAAATGTGCTAACAATTTTTCACAACAAAATATATTGAGATCGTACCACAATTTGGGCGACTTGGTGAACCAAGGACGTGTTTTGAGACCAGCTAAGTTTAATAATCGGTATCGGTGAGTAGACCTATTATAATATTGATGTCGATTAAGCGGATTAGCATTAAATAATTCCTTAGATGGTTCATTAACATGATCCATACTCCTCTCACATTTACAACACACTTTTTGGGTTAATTGCTGTCATGGTTTCATTAAGTCTTCTACTGTACATTATACCACATTATACTATGTGATGCCAGTAGTCCTAATATAGTTTGTGTAAAAAATAAAATCTCAAGCTACATCACAGACAAAATGGTAGATATGATAGCAAATTGTACACATTTAAATAATATGTGTCAATGTCATAGTAGATGTCTTTTCGTCACATGTTTAGAAAATTAAAATACTATACTGCTCTGCAAAGCCAAAAGGCAGTATCTTGCTCACTTGTGAAGTAAGCAGATACTGCATTCTGGCTTTACACGGCAGTATCAAATTTTACATCACAACCTCGAATCATACAAGTCAGTTATGTTATTCCAGATAGCTGTTTGGTGCGCTTTCACTGAGTATATAACAATAATATCTCCTGGTATAAAAGATATACATCTATAAGTATCCAATATAAAAACACTATAGCACTAGAATAGACTGAAAAATATTAAAGTGATTACAATGCGATCATCTGTGACATGGTCTAGTCCTTAGATGCAATTGAAACTTTACAAAATATGGTCATTGTACATCTAATATTTTAAAATGTGATGGTAGGCATTTTGTGATAGTGAAAATTTGGAAAATACCTGAGAACACAGAACATTTCGATCTAATGAATTTAACAAAAATAGGGATAAAGTATGATATTTAATATTATGTTGTAACATGTAGTACTACTTAATAAAATATATCACATGCTGATTACAGAAAGGTTCCAGAAAGGTTAGATTATTGTAGATCTACTAAAGACAATTTTATGTAGTGAGCGTAAGGTACATTTTGAGATAATGAGTATTTTCATCATGTGATTAAAGTTGATATATTAAAATGGTAAACATAATTAGGTCATTTACAAACTTAAAATGCGATGTCACATCAACAAATGGAGCACAGAAGTGCCAGCAAGGTATGCTTTGGCTATTTGGCAACCAAGAATATAACAAACGAGTATAATATGATTAAACATTTTCTATGTGGAATTATATATTAATTCTAACAAGAAATATTAAAAAAGGTAAAGAAATAACCCATCCGGCATTTGGTCAGCACCATTGTGATCTGTGATGCTGGTAGTCTAGTACTACTGACAAGAAAAACTGGAGTGGTTATTGCAAAATAAATTGTTAGTGTTTTATTTTTAAATAGATCTCCCCACACCAAAAAGTCGATGACTGATCTCCAGCTATGATTTTAGTCTGAAAAAAAACATATGTCAGATAGTTCAGACTGCATCGTTGGTCTTCCCTTAACTTAGACAGAACTAGGCGTAATGCTTTAAGACGATCGTAAAAGTTCGGCTGTTAGTTAAGTCCATGTGAAGCAGCTCATGACTTATAGTAGCTTAGCTCATAAATTAACTTTAAGATCATATCAGAACAGCAGCATGTTTGTACCACATACAGTACATATAAGCATACTGGGTGTAAATAAGCACGTATGTTGTTTTGTGTTATTTTTGTTACATTTCAGACCATTAGAGACCATTTTATTCAGTGTTACGTGTATTAAACGAGATGGTCATAAAAAAACGATACTGTGTTTGTTTCTACTGAATGTGATAAAATCAGTCGGCTTAAATTAATATTTCTTTGATTGTAAAAACTACTTTAAAATAAGTAAAATAACCACTATAATCATTGTGCATGTGCTACAAATATGAGGAGTGTTATCACAAAAACAATTGTGCACTGGATTGTTATATGTACTTGCACGACTGAAGAGTGATAACAAATACTAAACGCAATATAAAAATAATTTTAGTACCCCTTATGTTAAAATTCCTACAAATTTTTGTGACAGTAAAACATCATGATAATTATATAAGTCCAGTTCATCAATTACAAGAAAAACTTCTTATGCAAAAATAGTACTATGGAAGGATGAGACAAGTATTTTACACATCTATAACTATGGAACGAGGAGACGAGTAGTTTACACATGTATTATTAAAATTGAACAAAATGGCTACAGAATTGTGTAAGTTATAGATATAATCATTCTACATTTACTCAACAGTACATGTAGATTATAATATATACCAGTAATACAATAACAAAGTACAACACCTATATGTAAAATATGACGTAACAGTTTTGCCCACAGACATCGCCAATAATAACCTCGCAAAGAGAATCGTCCAGGTGAAGAGTATTTTCATTAGCCATATTTATAATGAGGCATATGGTAAAGATGCATTAAAATAGAGTATTATCTGCTGTAAGTTACATATTAACAATGAGCAGTAAAAAAAAAAGAGTATTCTCTGACTAAGAAGAGTGAATTATTTCAGAACATCATGCATTTTGATATCATTATAATGTGTACTAAAAACATAAAATATTTAAATTATTTATCTAAACTAGTGTACATGATAAAATCAATTCTACTGACATCATGTGAAAAAAATCAAATGTAAAATATAAATGCAGACATTTTGTGCCAGGTAATTCAATACCTTATATCGCATCATGTCATGCCATTACGTGCAAAACGACCACTATACTAAATTTTAAAATAAATAATATTTAACAAGTAAAATTAACAAGCTAATAATATATCACAGGATATTTGGACGGTAGAATGTATAACAGTGTATATCACATTTGTTCGATTTTAACAAGGTAATCATTTCTGCAAATTTGTAACCCCGAACGATCAATCAACTGTTCAAAATCGCTATTACCGGTAACAACCTACAATGTTGTGAATTAAATAAGAGCAGATGGAGGTCATGATGGTGAGTTTTCTGTCTGTAGAGTAGAGATAAGTCCGGTCTCTGGGTTTACATGTACTGGATCAGGTACATTAGTGTCTGTGGTGTTAGTATAAACAGGTGCTTCTGGTAGCTCCACAGTAGGCGCTGGAGCTACATCAGGCTTCTGTTTGAGATGAGATTTATCTATGGCTGGCTCTGTGGCGCTATATGGCTTTACATCTCTATTCTCCTCGCCCAGGTATGTGTCCCCCTCCTCACTGTAACTTAATCTGAAAAAGAAATACAACATATTACAGTACTCTTGGTGAATACTGACATTTCAACCCTTTCACCACTGAAGTCCGTTTTTAAGTGCTGAATGCCGACATATTTGAAAGCATAATAAATATCTTAGCTATTTCTCTCTGATTCATTTGAATACCTATGTTATGGGTCAACTGCCATTATACATATTTTCATTATTACAGTGCGGGGATTGACTTTAGACGTCAGAATCTGACGTCTACAGACGTCAGGTTCTGACGTCTAAAGTCCATCCCTGCGCTATAAGGTGTAAACAATTTTATCACCATTTAAATTCACGGTTCATGGAAGTTAAATATATATATATATCCTGCATCTTAAAAATTAGAAGGTGGGAATATAATTCATAAGATTTCTTGAAAAAAAAAAATTCTAAACTGGATGGAGAATGCAAAGGAATGGGTTGTGCTCATTAGGTCACGCAACCTTTCCATACAGTGAATTTCTTGATGCATATTACTCGTACATGTATTATAATTGAGGTGAATGAACAAAGATAGCATATGTACTGTAGCAAAGCCACTGATTGCATCGCTACAAAAATAGACTACTTAGATATTCACCAAACTATGTGGACATTAATGGTTTTCTAAAGAAGGAGTTTTAAATACGGAGTGACTAAAGTATCACATACGGTTAGCCACTGCCTTTTAAATAACTTTTTGATTTACTATGAAAGCAACTTCACTATTCCTGATCTTCATCCTGTAATGATTTTGATTGTCTATTTGACTGTTCGAGTGATCGATGAGAACTATTCTTAAAGGTTCATACAACTGCAAGATGGGCATTCGTCGGACGGTCAGGTGTAGGCCTACATTAGCCTATAGAGTACACTTTGATGTTTGACGGCATTAATATCAGCGACTGAACTGATTACAAGATACTACTCCAACGAGAAATCGGCCCAATGCTGTTTAATTGTTATACCAACGTCTGCGACGTTGGCCGACATTAAACCAACATTTCGTGAGTGTGCCGTGCTGGCTGGGAAATATATATGTTCCAAACAAGTTCAAGCTAAAGAAAATGTCACTACAAGTTTCTCGGTCAGTCAAAGGTGGCCTAAAGCCCGATTCATTTCATTTCATTTTGCTCGGTCAGTCAAATCCTTCAACTTTGGGGATAAATAAATTGGTGATAAACAAAAACGATCATTTGAAGCTGGAAATTGTGTTAGTAATTATGGCTTCCAATGAATCAAAACTAGATGTGACTGTTTTCGCCCCAAACACATTAAAAGCATAAAAATTACTGAGTTTAAAAAAAAATTACCCCATCCCCAACCGCCCCGAAAAAACTTTCTAAACTTGGAGATATACTCACGATATAAAAATAAATTTGAAAAATTGCGAAAAAAATGACCCCCACATACATGTCAATTTTTTTTTAAATGGCTGTGGCAGCCATTTTGTTTTTAATAGATACATCCCAAAGTTAAAGATTCATACAACTGCGAAATGGGCATGCGTGGGACGGTCAGGTGTAGGCCTACACTAGCCTATAGAGTATACACTTTGACGGCATTAATATCAGCGATTGAACTGATTACAAAGATGTTGGCTGGGAAAGCTCTCACTGTCAATATGCTGGAGGTCAACTGTTTCCAGACCCCCATGGTAACACAACCGTTTGTGTCTCAACACAAAGCCCTCATGAGAGAATTGGTGAATTATTTCCTCATAGATGTCGCTCAAGTATATAGTGTTTATATGATTTGGGAACTTGCTCTTAACCCTTTAACCGCGGATGTCGACAAAAGGCGACGCCCTGGCAGACCGCGGCGACATCATTAATTTGTGTTTTTAGTTAAAAAAATAATTAATTCAGCGCTCAGGCAATTTAGGACGTTATAATTCCGCGGTGAAAGGGTTAATGCTGCGATGTGCATGAAACGCATATACAGTATAACTTACTATGAGCAGCCACTCTTATAAGCAGCCAACCTCCTATGGGAGGCCACTTGAAAATTCCCCAAAATGACATTACCTATACAAACGAACCTCCTATGAGCAGCCACCGGCCTTAAAAGGCCACTTTTCCTGTGTCACAAGGTAGACTGCTCATAGCAGGTTCTACTGTAGTATTATTATCTTGGCTAACTGTGGATGTGGGGTGATATGTCATTGTGGAATGTCCAGGGGTCACTGTTGCATTATGGAGACACCCTTGTCCAGTGTATTTTGACAGTTGACTATACCTTCAATCACATCATCAGAAATACCTAGAGAACACCTTTCCAAATTTGAATGCAATCCAACCAACGGTTCATAAAGTTATCGTACCCACAAGCTTTTTGGGCAGCCATCTTAGCAAATGACAATTTTTGTCTTGGTGCCAAAAAAAATATATGGGACGAATTGCCTTGTGACATAGGTGATATATGTGAAAAATAAACAAAATTTATCAGTTAACTTGTTAGTGAGAGCTAAATTGAGGATAAGCCCACGGCGGTGCAGACGGCGGAAAAATGATGAACACCATAAGCATCCCGCGATATTCATCGGAGATACTTAAAAACTACCAAACAGTTCAACACATTAGTGCAGATCTAGATACGGTACTATATCCTGACAATACCCACTGTGCAAAGGGTTATACATGTATCAATGTGCAGCATATCTAACTAAAGGTAAAGAGGGTGCAAGTAAAGGTAGGTGTAACGTAAAATAACAAAACTGAATATAAGCGTACTTGTAATCATTAAAGACAGTGGGGTGTTGATCAGGTGCAGGCTGACTGGCATGTTCTAAGTTAGTGATGTCACCTGTAGAATCAGGTTTAGTTTTAGAGTTAGCTGACCCAGACGGGGCAGTGATGCTGGTCAGCTCATCACTGCCCGCAGAATTTCGCGGGTCATGCAAACCAGCCTCACTAGCCTTCAACTCACAGGGAGCTTGCATATTTTCTACATGCACTGAGGGTTTCTTGGACAGTTGCGGTGACTGGCCTTGGTTGTTTTGCACACCTTCATAGTACAGGTCATCAGGGTGTGGTGATCGTTGTGGCGACCTCTGACTCTGCTCCCATCGCGGCGTCACACGCGGGGGTGGCAGCTCCCCACCTCGTCTGTAATCTTCATGGGGTATAGGCACAGGCTTATGTCCTGAAACAGAAAATACAAAACTAGTATCAATAGTATATCTCGAATATCACACATCTCCGTTTATTCACAAAATGTGGAATTAACTAGTTAATGAAACTGAAATAAATTCATCTGTAATTACTGTCTTCCTAAAGTTTGGTTAGTGTGAACTTTCAAAACCAAAATCATTGCACCACACATCAAACAAGGCTCCCTATTAATAATAATACTACACACAACTTTTATCACGTACGAGTTAATAGAAGTAAATAGTCTGACATAGATTTTATTCACGTTAGATGTGTAGAAAACTTAATATTGAAAATATTACAAATATTACAAATTCTTATTTCTTTTTTACAAATTTCTTATTCTTATAGAATTTTAGAATTATTACAAATAGAAGTATTTATAAGCAAGAGGAGAAATGGTGCAGTATATTACAGCAATCATATTATAAAGTCACATGGACGATGGTGTATTTATTCTAAAAAATAATTATTTGATATGCAGGACTAACAAAGTTACAATGCAGAACAAAAATAAAAATTTATATCACAGGTTATAGTTTTCCAGTATTTAGATACATTAATTTCAGAATATATTTTATGAGTATCTACATACTTTATTATATCTAACTGTGTCAATGACAATCAGAAAATATATGCAGTAATCCATAAAGATACCACATACAGCTGTAAGATTGTTGTCTTAATTATTAAATAAAACATATTTGTCTCATTCATGTGCACTATGATCTTTTAAATTTAGTGAAAAGGGAAAAACAAGGGCAAGTGAGATGTTATTGTTGCTACAGACTATTAATTTAAATAAATTAGAGAAATCATTAGCTGTTATGAATAACATCGTATCTACTTGATTTCCACTCTAAACTTTTTCCTCTTCGCATGGATGAAATAATTACCTTCCTCAGACTTTGGTCCGTCTTCATCAAGATCTATTTCAATTTTAAAATGTAAACTCTTTGAATTTTCATCACGGCATTAATATTTTTTTATAAATATTTTTAGTGCCCCTATATATAACAGTGTTTGAGAATGAAATAGGTGTTTGATCAAGAATAATGTACGGATATTTTTATCTCAAAATAAACAAATATTATTAATTTTTATCCCTCGCCTGTAGGGGAAGGGGGATTTTTATCCCCCGCCCGTAGGGGAAGGGGGATTAGTCGCGCCATGATTCTTTGACATTTTTGCATGACATTCCTAGCAACATGGGGATGTGCGAGTGATTTTTTAAAGATGCTACCAAAATTCAAAATAGGTGCCAGAACTCCAAAAAAATTTGTGGGCGCAAAAACTTGGAAGTCAGAAATTATTCAAATTTTACTATCACATTCCCCACCATTATGGAGATGAGCAGGTGACATTTTCAAGGTTTTACTGAAATTCAAAAACTCAAGTTTGATCAATTTTTTTTTTAATTTTAACATCAATTCCCAGCAACATGTGGATGTGCAAGTGAATTTTGAAAGATGCTACCAAAATTCAAAATGGCCGCAAAAATTTAAACTTAATGTCTGAAATTATTCAAATTTTACAATCACATTCACAAAATATAGAGATGTGCAGGTTATTTTGTAAAGGTTTTGTTGAAATCAAAAATGGCTGCCACGGATCAATTTTAATTTTTTTGAGGTCGCAAAAACTCATACAATCAAGTCTATCACATTCCCCACGATATGGAGATGTGTATGTGATTTTTTTCAAGGTTTTACCGCAATTCCAAATAGCCACCATGCATGAACTCCATATTTTTTTGTGGGCGCAAAAATTGAAGTCAGAAATAATATGTAAGTGATTTTACTGAAATTTAAGATGGCCACCACAAGTAGACTTTTTAAATATTTGTGACCGCAAAAAATTCTAACCTAATTTATGGCGGGGGATGATATAGGACTTCAGTCCTCTTGTTAATCACTTAAAAGTTCTGGGGTGGTGTATTGAAACATGGCGCCAAGGTTATTAATTTAGATTTGAAAGGATGAACACTTGGCGGTTAAGATCAACTCTAGTGATAGTGAGTCATATTACAGGGCAAGGTGAAGGACATAAAGGTGAAGGATTTGTAACAGAACTATTCCAAATTATTGGTTTAATTGTAGGAAAACAAAGTTCAAACCCATTTAATTTTGAGAATTTTAATAGATATTTTAGTTTAAGAATATTCAATGTTTTTTCCCTGCAATATTTATAAACAATGATCTCATTATTACCGGCAGGAACAAGAAGAAAAAAGGTATACAACAGGTACAGGTGCTTTATATATCACATTGCCGAAGTTTTGAAAAATATTAGGCCTACAATTAATTGCCTTATACCGATAGATAAAGTAGATATAGATTAAGCCACTAACAAGGCTAATAACAAAACTAACCTACAATGAAAGACACTAATTTGCTGATCAACTTTGCAATGGTAAAGGACATTAATCTTCAATGCATAAATTTTTTTCGAAAAAAATAAAACTGATTTATTATAGCTTTACAATATATTTAGCAACATTTATGATAATAAAGTGGACCAGCAAACATGTGGAATTATAAGCCATAGCTGACACAACAATGTTTACCCCGCTGTAGACTGTTGTAGTTTTCTAACTCTAAGTCCTCTGGAAACAACATTGGCCAATACAGTACAAATACAGATTTTGAAGACTACCTTCTGAATGATTGGAATAAGTGTGTATAATGTATGTGTTTTCGTTTTAATTACCCGCAGAACAACAATATAAAGGCACATTCATATCTCTATGTGTCACGATGTAACTGAAGTTCTGCACCTCATGCCACACGACTAGCTGTAACAACAATAGACTAAAAACAAATGACTATTTTAAATTTTAGTTATATTGGCCATATTATTATGTACATAGACACGGTTTTACCAGTGTACTACTTGAGTCACAGTTTCCATTGATGCATCACACATATATTACATGCACTAAGTTTCACTTCTAATACTCTCAATACATAAATATGTCGAATGATAACATTATAACAAAAGTAAAAACACTAGATACAATCACATAAATACATCAGAACTGGGCAATCCACATCCAATATGACATGTTTTATTTGCAAGTTAATCTCTTTGGAAACAGATATCCCCTTAGGGACAATTAGGTGCACAGTACCGGGTGTCATTCAAATTAACCCAATCACGGTGCATAATTTATATACATTTTGCATAAAAATTAGAGATAATAGCAATGGTTGTTAATGCTGTTCTAAGAAAGCAGATTATCCACAAAATGAGCTAAATTAAATATAATACAATAGACACACAAAAGTACAACAAACCATTAGTTTTTGTTCCCCTCCTACTCTTTCTCCTTTCATTTCTTTCCCTCTTCTTTCTTCTACGCTCTTCCAGCTCATCATCTTGTGTCACTATTACAGCACTACAAACATAAAAGAATTAAAATATCGCAATTTATTATTGGTTAATAAAGGATGTTATGAAATCAAATGTATTACTGTACATTGAAAAAAACAAAACAATTATACTATTTTTGCTAATGGAACCATATACGGTACCCTTGTAATTAAAAAGTGTTGATTGTCACTTTGTAAGTAGCCTAATTTAACACACATTTTAATTCCAAAGTGCAGATAGACTTACGGTGGCATCGTACTCTGAAAGTTGCCACTATCAGGGTTAGTTCTGTTGAGGAAGGCATTAGCAGCAGGTGAGATTTTCCCCGATCCAGAGTCTGCCATAATGCGGGCCACCTGGTACTTCTCCTATAACATTAGATCAGCATGTGTGAGTCACAGATCACTATCAGCAGATGCTTTTTTGTATTTACTGTAGCTACTCTTGAATAAATTATTTAAAATTGCATGTATAAAAATTTAATTACAAGTGATTACAAAAAATTTAACAACTATGATTGTAATGGCTAAAATAAGTTAAACTATAGTGACTATTTGGCCTTTTATAAAATTCTAGCAAGCCTTCAAGATATGTATAGTTACAATGTACATGAAATTCAATCTCGCTTACAACATTATTGTTAGTTGGAAAAAACCCCACATATAGTAAATTTCATATGTGCAAATGAACACATTTAAATGTTGTTAGGAATTAACTGGATCAAAATAATACAGTACTTGACCTGTATATTACTATATATCATCCAGGACGTATTCTAGGAAACCCCGCCTTTTTCATGATGCATATATACATGATATAGATACAGTGTATAGTTCTGTGATTACTTAATACATTTATTACATAACATTGATATTCTTATACAAATAGCAGTGCACTGAACTTTCCTATTAGCCAAGTGAAAGCTATTGGTCTGTATGTTTTTGAAATGTGTAATTTGTATATCATGATTTTACATTTCCAAAATATTATTTACAGTGACACTGATATCACCCTAGTTAACTGTGACTATAACAAGGTAATGCAATTAAAATTATGCATGACAAGATATAATGTATACATATACATTACTGGTATATATACCAAGGACTAAAAAGTAGCGGGTTACACTGAGAAAAATACGGTATATAAATAAAAAATACAATTTTGGGGGATACTGCTCTTAGACAGTAATACATCTGTTTGATATCAGCCAGTAGTTTTTTCCGGAATCACGAGACCTACCCGCTTCTTGGATAGCTGGACATTGTACGGCACATCAGGAATGATGAATGCCAGGAAAAACTTGACAACCATACAGATGTGCTGAGAACAAAATGAGATAAAACAAGGATGGTCAGGACAACCTGGATTCATGCATGTTAGTATGAGATGTTGTTCATGTATGTCAAGCTGACAGGCACCTGGAATATAGAGTGAGGCAAATAACAGAGAGTGATGTTAGTAATAGTGCTACATAGTGCTTCTAGATATTATACACGACTATACTTGCATAAAGTTCTCTCCAGATCACAAAAAGCATACTACCATGCATATAGACTCCAATAAACATCTTGTAAAAATGAGGTAATTACAGATAGACTAATTGTAAATAGCACGCTCCAGATGTAAATTGTATAATATAACTATTGTTATTTTAGTATGTATGCACTAATTCATTAAAAATACATACAGATATATAACATTTTGCATTCCTTTTTTATTTTTTGTATTTGAGTATAAAAGAGTGTTTAGTTACCATCAAATAATTTCTCATCATTGTAACAATGTGCAGTAATTTGAATGAAATAAAATCCGAATTTAAAAAAATTAAAACATTTTTTAATGTATAGATAAATTTGATCTATTTATCATGCTTATTTACTTTTACCAGTGGCATCGATACTGATATTACCCTGGTTAACTGGGATTCTAACGAGGTATGTACAATGGGAGGAGAAAAAGCACAAATAACTCAAAATCAGTCGCAAAGATAAATGTTAATTACAATATTTAAATCAATAATGTGTATATATACCATCACTATTCACTTGAGTGTAAATCAAACAATAATGGTTGATTGAATATCAATTTACAAAGCATGATTACAAAACAGGCTGGATGTTTATCTGGCCAACCGTTTGTAAGTGAAGATGGAAGCATCTAAGCTTGAGGTGT
The DNA here is from genome assembly GCA_964017125.1 of Flabesymbios commensalis. Lineage (NCBI taxonomy): Eukaryota > Metazoa > Annelida > Polychaeta > Terebellida > Flabelligeridae > Flabesymbios > Flabesymbios commensalis. Next base: position 48,829,173 of record OZ024913.1, on the reverse strand, counting down.
CTGTTCCATAATTGTGGAAAGCAGAAGTCCTTTATACCAGTGGATACATGTCACACATGTACGAGAGTATGTGATTCAATCTTACCCTCTTTTGTGCCAGCTTTACCGATCTAGGTACATCAGGGAATATAACACTCACGACAAACTTCACCGCAAAACATACATGCTGTTGTGAAAACAAGACAAAATAATATGTCCATGCTCGCATCCATTTTATGCTGTTCTGAAATGTGTGATAATGCCCCTAGGGTACACGCTTCATCCTACTGTATATTGTTTTTTTTACTATATTCAGTGCTCACACATCCACCTTATTAAATCAATATGAGAGTGTGCCATATTGATATAAACTATTATTGATCAAACGAATACTGATAATTGGTCATCTAATTCTTGACATTTTTTTTGTTTTAATGCCAGACTTTAATATTTGAGCTGAGCCATTGATTTAGGGGTTGGTGTAAACTTATTATCGATATAGGTATTACATTGATACACACATCCTAGCTTGAAAATTTGACAGAAAGTTTACAAATGGACATAATTTTCACAATTTAATTACTTTCTCATTAATATGTTACAAAATGATTGAAACTTTCAGTACAAAAATTATCAGCAGAGTGAGTGAGTAAATGAATTTTTACTTCATTTTCTGCTTTTGGTGACACTAATACAACAGGCGGACTAAAGCGCACACCAGTATTCAACCAAAATATTCTGCAAATTGGTAGACTTTAATTTATATCAGTTAATAAATATAAACTTACTTCTTTTTCGTAGATACACTAGGCCTAGCTATCACTGTATCAGCTATGATATAGATACTTGAGCCAAAGACCAATCAAGTCAGAAAGAGCCTAGAGCCGTCATGTGCGAAAATGCATTTAAGGCTTGTAAAGAGAAGTGATCGACTATAATCAATGATGAGTCGTTTGGTACACCAATTCTAATGATGATACATCTAAGGGATTACCTGTAATCGATTATTGCTGATTACTTAAATTATGGACTAATTCAGTTTCTCAAAAAGTTGTCTGCCCGATCCTCGAATATATTGAGATGAGCATGCTCAACTATCAGCCAGGTGCCCATATTTTTTGCACAATGGCTGGAGTCTACCCTGATGATATCGCAAGGCTCTGACACAGTGACCTCCATTTTTAAATATAATAGTTCCAATAAGAACCACAAGTTTACGCCTGCTGAAAATGGCCTAGTTTTCATAGGCACTTGAAATATTCGTCTCAATTTCATGGCATCCGAGTTTTGTTGTAATCTGCGCGAGTGTCGTTTTTACACAGCTGGCTGTGTAAACAAAATGGCGGTCAGTGTGACTGGGCCTCGCGCAGTAAATGAGTTAGACGGCCCAGTCATACCGGGTAGCTGGAGTCTAGGTATGGCGGGTGTTGATAACATACTAGACAAAAATATGTTGTTTTCAATTTACAGTGACATATGTGCACCCAACTTAAACAATGTCTCTGAACTGTGATCATCGGTTGGTCACACCAACTAATTATAACCAATCATCCGTTATGAAATTCCAACCATTCCCCATCACTAGTAAAAAGAATTCCCAGCAGACATGATACACTGATCCAATGTTGGTTCAATGTTGGGCCAGCATCGCAGTGCTGACTGGGTTATCACCTTCCTCCCAGGTTAAATATGTGTATTTAAAAGCAAATGGATTGTAAGGCACATTGTACAAAGACAGGCAGACATATATTTTGAACCATTTTTGTACCAAATTCAAGATGACTTGAACATGTTGAATTTAAAGATAAATAGTTTCAAGGTATATGACATGCAAACACTAATATGGATGTCCACAACCAGATACAAACTGATAGCATGTTAATGCATGCAAACACAGACGAGTGTTCTCAATTAGTGGTCTCACCCTCCTCTTTGCCAGTTTAACTTTTTTGGGTACATCTGGCATTATAGCTTTCAGAATAAACTTGACCGATAATCCAATGTGCTGTGAAAATTGAACAGCATGGTGTTAATAAAAAAAAAATTAATCTATAAGTTTGATCATGAAATTGAACATTGGGATGATTTTTTTCAAATACATGCACAGAAAAACGTTTCACCATTTCATATCAGTTAATAATAGTATACTAAATGTTTAATTGATGAAATATTGTGTCTTGTGAAAGCTGGCTAGTTTAAAACATACATACAGACAAGAACATTATTGTGGGGTGGTGAAAAAGAAAGGCTCACTCTGTTATAAGTTAATACTTTAGTTAGTTCACGACAAATCACACATAATTAGAGGTTAAATTATCTCGTAAGCATCACCTTAGCCTGTAAACAATGTATACATTATTGGGGTACACTAGGGATGAAGGAAAATCATGGGTTCTAAATATTCATACAATGAGAATGTGTCCATTATCCAAATCACATATCCAAAAAAAGATAACAATTACATTATTTTTATATCCATGTGATTTTATATCTCAGAAAATCACATTATATGGTAAATTTAATTGAACACATTTTCAAAGCTATTGACATTATCTTAAAAATGGATTATAGAGGTTTTAACAAATAGACAGAAATGATCACCTTTCGAGTGCGTGTTTTTATAGACTTTGGGATATCTGGGATAGCCCAAGCCACCAAAAATTTACACGACAATACAATATTCTGGGAAAAATGAAATAAATAAAGAGTAATTAAATATAATTTTTATATCTTGTGTAGGTAATACATGCTGAGGTAAGGCTGCTACTCACATGGAGAATATTTTAATCTCAGCTGAGGAATAGCTTGAAGATAATTTATTTAATTCTTTCTCCACTAATCACGTCTACAGTCGTTTTTAATGTTTTATTAGCTGATTAAATTATGTTTTTCGGAAAGAAATGTGCGTTTAAACATCAAGATTTGCAAATATTTTTTATCAATTTTCACCCACTTGGAAGTTGTGGCTCACAACACAACTTCAAGTGGGTTCAAATTTAATTGAGATAACTTAGCGAGAAAAGGGTTAATTATAATTGCAATTAGAATTCCCCTTATAGTAAATATTTTATTTACATTTTTAACAACATTAAACAAAATGAAAATAAAAATATCACTAGATTTTGTAAGGTTTTAGACAGTACCGGTATATAATAAAAAATTTCCATTTCATGAATCAATATAGTTCTTAACAAAACAAACTTATCAACCAGCATGGCTTCTTTATCATACATACAAAAAACTATGTTCATAACAAATTAGAGGACTAAACAAGGATATAGATATTTTAGATTGTTTCTGAGACATCAAACTAATGTTTAAGATAAAGCAAGCAAAGGCAACAATAAAATTGCAATAAATCATTAAAAAATTGCATAATGGAAAAGGAAAATTGAATCATATAATCTAGTTAGTCAGCATAGAACAATTACATCATTATCTAATAAAAATTTGAAATGGATTACATGACAGTTATTAAATGTACATATATATCATACATATAGTCATTAATTACTGTGATGGTAGTAAATACATGTATTAACCCTTTAAGCCCTCACGATGCATTAAAGCATCATTTTACATCCCTAAAAACAGACTTGATTTTCCTACAACTACAGGTTTTAGAAGGAATATTCCCATGAAACTGTTTTACAAATACATGACAATTTTCTATAATTGTTCACCCACTTCAAGTAATCTTCATCCACTACAAGTCGAGAATTGCGACTTGTAGTGGATGAAGATAACAATGGTAAACTCAGGTCTGAAAGGGTTAAGACATTTCTTGCTTTATGATAATAAAAAGTATCAATTACATAATAATTATAATACATGTACGTAAATAAATATTAGTTATTTCCACCAAATTTAATTAGCATCATAGACCCAAAACAACAATAAATTTACTGTACTGTAATTGCTGGACGATACCACGCACTGGTCTTTACTGCGCAAAAGGTCAAATTAGGCCTTTCTTAGTGCTCGAGCCTTACACACCGCGCACTCGTTATTTACCGCGCAGTTCAAAATATCGCCGTGACACGGCAGTCCTCAATGCTAATGGTGTGTTGGTAGGATTGATTTGTGACGGCTGGGGTCCTGGATATATTAGATTGTGTTTATTATTAATACTTTCATGTTTAGTTAAACGTGTTGCAGTTCAATAGAGTCAAGTAATTAACACGAATATAGGCCTACGCACGTTTCTGTAACGTCAGGGATCGTCTTTCGGCCACGCTGGAACTATATATATAGAGTAGCCAGTACACAGAAACCCCTGCCAGACGGTAATCAGGTGATTGCTGCATCGAAGGTGTGACATTTTACAGCCACGGGTCGCAGTTAACCTGCAAATAATTTACCAGCGCATATCATTCTTGAATGTTTGTATATGAGTACGACGATATATACAATGAACGTTGATGGGAATGAGTCGGCGAAATATATAGACTTACGTTAATACCAGTATAAAAACGTAACAAATAAATTTCACATCTGCAAGCCCCTAGATTCCCGCCGTTGGTGCGTCAGCGAAGCACATGGTATCATCCCGTGTGGTGTATGCGTATATACATAGGCATGCATGGATGTGCATTTCGCAGACATGCATGTACCGGGTATCTGTATTACACGCTAACACGTAATGTTAGATATTTATCAATCATCATGACATAGGCCTACTATTGGCCGCTAGAAAATCCCCAACGTATTTATAATGATGTATTGTACAATGTCAGCGTGTCAGTTTATTGAGCAGTTAATCCTTCTGACAGAGAGTAGCAGTGACATGACATAACTAATCCGTTCTTACTTTACCCTGCCTAATGTTCATTCATGTGTCAAGGAGGCTACACACGGCATAGGTCATAACAGTCCAGTAATTACGGTAATCAGTGAAGTTAGTGCCAGTTTTTATGTCTGATAGTTATATAGCAAGACCAATCTCATGATAAAAATATTTTTTTATGTTGAATACATGACGTATGTATGAAGAGGGATCTCTTTCCATTTCAATATTATCACTTAGGATATTATGATCAGCGGCTTGAAAATAGTTAACCATCTTTAATCCTTACAGTCTTTCCCAATAAGCTCAAAATTTCACTGGACAGTGGGTCCAGTAAACTGGAAACTTTTAATTTAAAAAAAAAAAAAAATTTCACCATACAATAGTCAATGGCCGCTTCTTACCTTGCGGGACAAAAAACAACCAAAAAACACAACTTACTAAAAAAACTGAATTGAAGGTTCGGCATGGTTGGGTATTTTGCTGGACCTCCCCTGTTTTACCTGTGGGTTCGATGTTATTGGGAAAGGCTGCCCTTAAAGTGTCATTTTTGACCCTTTTTGTCCCTCAAACAAGAAATATGAATTTGAACAATGCATTAAATTAGCAAATAAATAATTTTTACCCACTTGGAAGTTTTAACAACTTCAAGTGGGTAAAAAATTAAATTTACTAACTTAACACTTTAGGGGTTAAGAACGATAAGTACATCTGCACTTGGTCCGTCACTGCAGGACTATGATTGAGCAGAGTAAATGAACTAACCTCAAATATGATGACAATCCACAGTTTGCCCTCTGTGTCATATTTCTGTCCCCAACTTGACGTGAAGGCGATAAGAAAGGCATTACTGGCTACACCAACCACATTAATAAACTGCAGGATACTGAACCACATACCTGTAAAAACAATGCATGTACTAAAATTTGGAAAATATTGCTAATTTATTCATGAGAAAATTATGTGCATGTGAAGATATTGTTTTCAATCAATTATTTTAAAAAAACCTAGGATCCATATGAATGTGTTTTCACCATTTTTGTTTTCTTTTGAAGTTTAATCATTTATTTATTTCCTACTTTATGAACATTTGAAATGTTTCCTTGAAATAAACTAGAGCATTCCATTAACATACTGTTTATTATATGTAATACAGTACCTAGAATTATTTTCTTTCACTGGAATTGCTAATGCAATTTTCAGGTTCAAACGACCGAAAATATTGCTAGGTATCTCCCAAATTGCATTATTTTCAAACTAACTAAGCATCTGCCACAAACCATTTGATTAATTTCCTTTTCTTTGAAACATACTTATAAACATCTGGGGCTTGCACATTTGAAATTTTGCCTACCATGTGAAATTTAATGGTTAGGTTTTTTAATACTGTTATCTTCATATTTCGTCGACTCATTTCTATCATTCCAATGTATCTAAATACAAAGATCATTTTATATATTGTTGTGCTCACATAAGAACATTTGAAGATGGTATGGCGAGAGTGGGGGTATAGGTTTGTATTGGCTATCCACTTCCGGGTAATTCCCACATGGCTGAGTGAAGTACAGAAGAAACATCACATTTAGCGTTTTAACAGCAGTAGAAATTTAACCATATAAAAATATCCTCTTGCAATCTTGTACTTCAACCGAGTTTAGCCCGCATCAATTATATAGCCCGCACCAGGCATTCCAAGGAGTAAAAATTAACGGGTTATACATCGGAAAATACAGTAGATATTGCAATGAAATATTATTTACCTATGTCTTGCGCAATTCGGCTCACGGGTCTTCTGTACATCCACAACATACGCTTGGCATCAATTCGAATGTCAATAAGATTAATAAGAAGTGCTATGAGAGGAGCCAACGGGAAAGAAGCTGCAAAAAGCTGGAGAAAACATTCAAAATATATAAGAAACAAGCAGAAATAAGTGTCAACTATTCTTTGTTATATTCAATCAAGCTTTGTCCTACTAGATGACCCAGAGCAGCAAATGAATAATTACTCTTATTTCAGACAGTGAGAGTTAAAAATTCATGGACAAATCGTCCCCTTGGAGTTAGAAGGTGCTAAACTGCCACTTTACAAAGTGGCAGTTTAGCACCTTCTAACTCCAAGGGGAAGAATGATATGAGAGACATCTACAATTGAAGTCTTCAGGGTGAATAGGTGTGATTGATGACCATTTTATCTATTACTGCACAAAAACTAAATCTGTTAATAGCTTTGTATTTGAGGATTCACTCACCATGAGAAACCCGTACACTATGACCTTTTCTGTGTACTCTCCCAAAGTAAAGTCACCTAGATCAGGTTTGTTTCTTTCCCGTTCAAGAAATGTCTCCAGATGCACTTTCTCACCCATTGGAACATTAACTTTATTCTGACATCGTAGATACTTTCGTCTTCGCCACACCTTGAGGAGCCATCTAAACAGAGATAGAAAAAAAGTGGTAAAAACTAAATTTATTTTAATAGTAAAGTTCAGATATACATAACGGCGGCCTGAGTGCAGCCGTGCACCAGGGTTTAATATGAAGCATATACCATACACCATAGAACCAGAAGTAAGAATGAAAACATTTATTTCAACAAAACAGGCTTTTTTAGTCTCTTTCCTTTTAAACATGTATTTACATGGACCTATATCACAGAACCTGTACAATAGATCAACAATTAGGGGACACATAGTTTTAAAAAACAGTTAAACGGTTAACTACATGTAAAGTAAAATATATACATTTAAAAATATTGAGGTGAATATATACTTGCAACCATACAATATGATTTAACTTAGATAAAGACATCTTCATTCAAAGAATCAATCCTAATATAATTTTATAACAAAAATGAAGATTTAGGAACATTAGGAACATCAACAGAATATTATTAAATATTAACTTACGGTACAATGATATCCTTGAGGAATTTTGGGACAGGTTTCATAAGCATAAGAACAAGCACTTGGAAGGAAAGTGTGGCCATACATGTGTTATCAGTGCCACAACTATCCTGATATTTGTCTCCAAGACCAAAGATTCCATTGTCAAATGTATTCTGTGAACACATAATGTGATAAAATAAGACACTGATTAATAGAAAAAACATGGATTTACTGTGCAAAAGGCATGCTTCTATATTTTTTAAATTTACATATTATATAAATTTTCTTACCGATTTTACTGATAATACTTTGTATAATTATGTATTGTATATTTTTTATCAATATTTTTATTAATGAAAAAAAGGAAATAACCATGACAATGGTATAAAAATTTCATTAAATAACTGATTTTTTTGTTCTGGCCACAAACTATATATATTAGCATGATTTAAAACAAGAGCATACTTGACAATTATAGCCCCTGCCATTATAAATCAGCCAATTTGATTTTTTTTAGCTATTATTGAATTTGTCTAAAAACTGGTTAGTACCAACATGGGAAACAGATTTGAGAAGGATATGTGAAGTTATCTTGCCCACAAGTAAATGCTAACGTCGAAAACGACGCCAAACTGTAATAGACCACTTTTTTTAATTAAAAATTAGAGGGCAGGGGAGGGCAGACTTAAAAATTATGTCAACTAATAGTTTTAAATAACATATGAAAAATTATGGAAATCTTTGAGAAAGTTTTATACAGTAAAACAGAGTATAAGATAAATGTTGAAATAGTATTCACCCCTCTAAAAAAGGCAATGTAAAAGCAACTGGTGTAGGAGTTGACAAACTGGAAAGCAAATAATTTGATGATGAGGGCATCATCATACATAGTTTGTGTTCTGTGGTTTTCTGCAATATAAAAAAAAGAAAATGTGAGTCTAATATTACACAATGATATAAGACTTTGAGAATGTAGCAAACTAAGGTGAGGAGTAGTATACTGAAAAATTTATTTATTAAAGTATGCATTACTAAATTATTCTTTAGACAACCTCTCCTGGTTACATACCACATTAAAACTTCAAACTGAAACTTACCCCAATCTGTTAGTTTCACAGCCAATTTGTCATAAAGCTGAAATAGAGATAAATATGGAACATGAAAAATTAGTTGGTCATTATATTTTCAATTTTAAAAACATTATAATATTATATACAAAAAAATATAGAAATTGAAGATGTCAACAAAGCTTAAATAATCTTTTTAAAACTCTTCTTTTACCGACTCCCCCCTGATAAAACTACCCCCAGAAACAGACTTTTTTTGGGGGGGGGGCCCCTGAGATAGCCCTTGGGCACAATACACGTTATAGCTATGCGCATGTGCACATCATACAAATTAAAAATTAAAGAGAACACTGCATCCATGTCACTGACCATTCTGGTTGGGGATTTTCAACCACGGATGTAATGAAGCCCATGTTGCAATTATTGCACATGTGGATTTCACATCAATGCGCATTTGGTAAAGGAAGGTAGTTTTCGCATAAATGGGAAATTGGTAAAGGAAGAGTTAAGATACAGTGAATCACAAAACAAATGGCTCTTGATGGTCCAAAAACTACATCTTAATGTAGTAAAATTCTGAATTTGGTATATTTGTATGCTCATAGGTGTATCAAAGTGACGCCCATGTACAGTCAGTACAGTCACCCAAAAAGGCACATCTAGGGCCCTCAAAAATGTCAAAGATCAATTGTGAGAGATAACGCCTCAAATCCAATTACTAGTTTTTTGTGCTACATCCTGAAACAACTAGTGAACAGCAGTGGTGGAAAAGAAGACACTGCTGATTGAGTGCTGAACACATTAATGCACCGGTACATGTATAATTGTTAATCCTTATCCTGCTAGGCCTGTAGATATAGTTTCAATGCAAATAAAATGGCACTGTTCAAAATAGATAAACATTTTTGACATAGATGACATATTTTGCGGTAGATGATCATTTAACCCTTACAACTCTGAATTAATTTTGCTTAACCTTTACAGTGCGGGGATAGACTTTAGTCGTCTGAATCTGACGTCTCTAACGACTAAAGTCTATCCCTGCACTGTAAGAGTAAAAATATTTGTAATGGCCGTAGACCCATAACATAGGTACTCAAATGAATCGGAAAAGAGCTAACTAAGACATCTATGATGATTTCAAAACGAAAAAAAACACTTCGGCTTCAAGGTTTTCAGAAAAAAATTCAGCGCTTTAAGGGTTAAACCGACTAAGTTTTCTAAAATTTTAAATCATCATAAATGTCCTATTTAGCTCTTTTCAGTTAATTTGAATACCCATGTTATGGTCCAGTAGCTGCCAGTATCAATATTCCAATTCTTTCAGTGCGGGGATCGTCTTTGTACATCAGAATCTGACCTCTACAGTATAAAGACAGTCCCCGCGCTGAAAGGGTTAAACAAAAAGTTCAATGGGCGATTTTTTATCAATAAATATACCCCATTGTCATTTTAAACTGGAAAATGTGTTACAAAATTCCAGCATCAAACAAATAGAAACAAACAGGTCAGCCGGCTGAGGGTCAGGTGTCACTTGTTACCTTTCCTAGAATGAGGATTGAGACAGCATTGAGAAGAGATGAGATGACAGTGGTGAGAACGAGGCAGTAAGTTGGTGTCATGTCCTCGCAGTAGTCCACAGAGATGATCACACGATACACAATAACTGCTGCTACACTGATACACACCATCATCACCTAGAAAACAAGCAGTACCGATTGATGATATGTACAGTAAAAATATTGTGCATCATTGCATCTTGTATTTGATACATCACCCCGTGATTTTCAGCCATTTTTCTTAATTAATTTACTTATTTTTGATGTCCTGTGACCGTTGTGGAAAAACGTTATGAATCCCCAAAATCACCCCCCTACAAATTTCACACAGTACACTGTAATTCAGGTTCTATTTTGCTTACCTGATCCAGACATTGTCAATAAAACAACTTTTCTGTCTCTAAACAACGACAAACTGTTGTTAAAAGCTGTGTTTTTTATTGAGAGGTCGTATTATATAATAAATTATGTTAGATTATATGCGGGCACGGCATTAACCTAGGTTATCAAAATGGCGCTTAATACATAGCTATTAGCCATAAAACAAATTAAAATGTTTAGGTACTAACCATGAATATCAGCATGGAGGTAGAAGTAACAAATTTGAGGAATTGTCTCGTCATCGGGTAGTACCATGTCGTCTGCTCGGGCACCACAGGGTCCTATGAGTAAACAAATAGCAGTTTTCTTACAAATCATTTAACTCTCAGTTTAGTTTCTCCAAATTTAATTATCATGTATGTATTGTACCAATGGAGCAGAAAGGTCCTAACTGCCACTCATTATAGTGAGGGATGTGGCGCAATAGTAAGAGTGTAGCACTATGCCAATGTAGCTGTCTGCAGTGGAGATTCAAGCGCTGCTTGGTGCAGGATTTTCAGACAAGTATCATGTTTCTCCACTTGCAATGTTGGGACAATGTTTCGATGTTGTGTCCGTGGGCAAGGCACTTTCCCTGACTTGCTTCACTTGACTCAGACTGTGTGAATGACTACCCGTAGGACAGAGCGTCCAATGCGCCGAAATGGCTGCAGGACTGTATTCTCTCTGTGGAGTCGAAATGGCACACGAACAAACCAGTGACAGGGTGTAAAATGTAAAGTCGGCTGATATCAGACTATAAATCTGCACCTTTACTATAGTGGCAGAAAAGATACATTAGCCCCAAGCGGACTATATGACACAATATCTTGGTGCATACATATTTGTATTAAAAAAACAAATCATGAATGACCTAGGATATGTAGTAATACATGTACAGGTCTTCTGGTTGGCACAACATTTAAACAGGTATATCTATACATACTTAAAATTCAACAAATATAATTGATCAACAATAGCCAATGGTAGAGGTACACATGTATGAACACAAGATGAGAATTACTTTTCAGTATTTATTACTTACTGGTTTTTGACTTGTGCCATAAAACTGTGGTCGATCAGGCTCTGTATCTTCAAATGAGTCAACATCCCATTCATAAGCTAAAGTGGCATTCTTGCGTTTCCACACTTCCAGAAATATAGTCCCTGAAAAAAATATGTATACAGTATATAATGTGAAATATTCTCTCCTTGGTATACAGGGATTGTATCTGCCAGATACTACCCTTTACCCCTTTAACCACCTAATTATTCAGTTTGAATTTTCACCCACTTAAAGTTGTGTCTCGCTGACGCGATCCACAACTTTAAGTGAGTGAAAATTATTCAGATTTGACAAAATGTAGGTCACTTGATACCAAATAATTTGTTAAAAATAAAACACATTTGCATCTATTTATTTCTATTATATAAAAAGATTTTGTATTTAACCAAAAAAATAATAACGTAGAGCAAAGGCATCATATCTGAAACAAAAACACTTTGCAGATACTTTAAACAAAACACAATTAACATGACAATGATGAAAAATTACAAGACACTCAACTGATAAAATACGGTACTTAAACATACCCCATAGACAGATGATTAAAGCATAAAATGGTGTAGCATCATTATCAAAAGAAGCTTTCACCACATCTATTGACTTCTGTACAGTATCTGCTACTCTGTAAATAAAATAAGGGTTTGTACATTATGTCAGTTACAAAATTCAACGACTTTCAAAAACTATCAGAGAACATTTTTCAAGAACCATTTCAAACAGAGAAAGCAACATCAATTTAAGTACTGAATGATGACATGTTCGTATATATAGTACCAGTATATGAGAACAGCTATATAGTGGTGGTAGGATATATCCCATGTACCATCTTTCACCAAAATGCAAGGATTTTCAAGCAGTTGTTCCTGAACATCATAAACGCTTTCAAGGACTTGAATATTATTTGTGCAATTCAAGCAATTTGCATCCCTACCAACCCATTAAACAAGCTATTTTACATGTTAGGGAGTGAGCAGTACCAGCGGATATAATACACCACAATTATTACCTCCATTCATTCATCTGCATTAACCCTTTCAAGCCTGAATTTACCATTGTCATCTTCATCCACAACAAGCAACGAATTGCTGTCGCAATTCTCGACTTGTAGTGGATGAAGATGACTTGAAGTGGGTGACAAATGAAAAAAAATATGCTGTTATTTTTAAAACAGTTCCATGAAAATATTCGTTTTAAAACCTCTGGGTTTCAGGAAATCAGGTCATTCTTCAGAGATGTAAAATGATGCCTTAATGCATCGTTAGGGTTTAAAGGGTCAAGCATATTTGGAATTTTTCAAATATTTCTCAAGTCAAAATTATTACGTATATAAACTTCATATATTTTTCAAATAAATCCTAAATGCATCTATCAAATAATTATTTTCAAAAAATTTAAAGGATTTAAGTACCTAATAACATCCTTGTCTGACTAGATAACAACCCCCTTCCTTGCCGAGTAAATAAGCTTTTATTTTAATATTTTACAAGCAATAATTTATAATATTAATCTGTTCTCTCCTTATGGTTTTAAATTCCACATATAAAACACAGCTCAAAATTGGTACTTACGAACTAATCAGTCCATCAGAGGCTGTGGTAACAACCGTGCTATTACTGCTGCTTGATGTATCTTCATCATCTTTAACAATACTAAAAAATAAAATACAACATAATAAAAATTAAAATAAATAGCATTCTACATCAATTGCAACTCTTTATAATTCACAAGAAGATCACAGAAGTCAAAGTACTAGATTACAGATTATATATAATATAGCCTCACCTCAAATACAACCCATAGATAAAAACACCAAATCCTATAATAGTTGGCAACCAGAGCGTATTGATCATAGTTCCTGCCCAAGCAAAGTAGAAACCAATCTTCTCCCCAAAATAATTACGTATCTTCCATAGGGGTTGGTATTTATACAGCTTAGACCATGTGTTGTTGAGAACTCGACGGGGATCTGTCAAGTCTGTTGGATTCTCTTCTTCTGCTTCTAAATCCTCACCTCCCAGTGAAAAATTGCTACCATATTGAGCTCTCTTTGCTAGAGCCTCTTGACGCTGTGATGGGTCTTTCTTTGTCTGTTCATGTAGAATAAAAGCATCAGTGTAGATACCTTTATGCACTAAGTATGGCAAACCTGAAAAAGAAAATCATATATTAGTGGAGAAATACAGAGAGACTTGACATTTTATGACCATACATAGTCACCGTCAAACACACAGGTGTTAATGCGGAACAAATACATAGAATACATAGAGCTGCGAGTATGAATATTGGAACGAGTATTGTAATGGTCGGAGCTGTAATTAACCAAACGAGACAAATGTCGAGTGCTGCTACACACTATATGCACAACCATGCTAGCTAAGTTAGATTACTTCTCAATTCTTCAGAGTCTCCACAAACATGTCAAATTATATTGTGGCTCCTATGACATGTAGAAAGGCCTACCCCACGCAGTTGAGGTATATGCCTTACAGCTATAGTCTAGAAACTGGGTCAGTCAGGGCGGGTAAATCAGGGCATGTAAATTAATCAGTAGATGCCAATTTCTGTCTAGACGAAATCTACATGTTCACTAAGTGTATATATGCACTAGAGAGTGACCTGTAAAGTTAGGGCATGGCAGTACAGATAGACTAGACTACAAACAGACTAGCCAACTCAACAAGGGAGTCCAAATTTACTTATTGTTGGGCCAGGACGGGGTCTGGGGTCCTCCCACAATGCAATTTGGTGGTATCTGGCAATATTTTTACATGTCGAGGCTGAAAATAGGCCGTACAAAAGACGGCTGGACGGGTCTCTGGCTATAAGTCCTTGCAACCACTGATTTATTCCCAAAAACTGTGACTTAAATGGCTAATAAAAAAGATTTAAAACGACTATAGTACTGAGTGCCTAAAGAGTTAAATTAGATTTTAATAATTATCATGATCTTAAATATGTACCTTTCTTTGCCATAGGATTATCTTCTTTCTGGGGATTATCTTTGTTTCTGATGTCCGCATTGATGAGAATGTGGTGTGTCTGGAAAAACAGGTAACAAGTTTTGCTTACGTCACTTTTTGGAACAAATAGTCATTTAAGTGACTTTGTAAATTAATACGATAAAAATGCTGTAGTCAATTGGGTAGTCAAATCGGGTCGGATAATCCCCAAAGTAACAATCGCAACCTGAGTAACTCCATTCATCCCACGAGATAGACCTAATGTCAAACGCTCTACTGCCGGTTATTTGAGGCTACCACAGCCTACACCAGTGCCTGCACTGCTGCCGGAGCTGCATTGGCTCAGCTGTTGAGCGGAGGAACCAGGGTATGCCACTGGCAATCTGCCTGAAGATAAGCTAGATACGGCCAGATACGAGGAGGCTGCAGCTTCCCTTTGATGATTGTTGTAGACTAGGGCTTCCGTACAGCATGCAACAGACAGACAGATCCCTAATGGGCGAAAAGTACTACTACTGGCAATCATGCCAGTACCGCAGTAACAGGTAAAAATATTAGTTAATATTAGATGCTGAAATTTGGTGTGAACTAATAAAATATTTATCATGACTTAAATTTCTATAAAGATCTGTCAATTAGGATTAAATGTTACAAAGGTAGATGGCGCATGGCGTAAGAATTGTTGTCAGAAAATAATGTCTCTAGGTTATAGTATCTGTAATGTAATGGTATGATACATATACTGTATCTCCGCGCATTAACGTGCATGCACTTTATATTTGAAGATGCCCTTACATGTAGTTTTTGAAAATAAGTGCATGCACTTATATTTAAACGTAAAAATAATTTCCTAAAATTTGTTAAAATCGTCATTATTTAATTTATTATAATTCCAAGTAAACTAAGCTTACGCTAGTAACTACTGACTGTTACTTTGATGTTAACTTGCGGGAGTGACCCCACCTGTTGACACTACCTGGACTGTCATATCACACCTCATTTGTCCACGCTTTTCATCTATCACACCATACACTATTGCTTTGCGGGCTTGAACTGTCGGCGCATATCTATGTTATGGAGAAATTCTGTCCTGATATCTACCCGCTAATAAATAAAATAATAATGTTGAGCTGGGGCTTACGATCAACAGAATATTTATTATTATTATTATTATTATGGACATGTACTAGTATTGGTTTGCCGTTTCTATAAGTCAATACATATAGATAAATTATTCTCACCTGCAGTCTTGAGTTACACTGTGGTACGCATGTTAATTTTCCAATATAAGTTCATGCATGTACTATTCGAATATAAGTGCATGCACTTATAAACGAACAAGAATATTTTTAAAGACATGCCTAAAACAGTCGATTTTCACTTATAAGTGCATGCACGTTTAATCGCGGGGATACGGTAATCAGTTCAAGCATATCTTTCAAATTGTAAGCTAAACAAGGCCCGTCGGCAACGGGAATAGGCATCAACCTATAATCATCGTTTAAAAGTGAGAAATTTGCAGTTTTCCAGATATTACGCATGGCACAATATTGTGAGAAATGGCTGCAAGGCGGCATTTGTTATTTATTGGAGTTGAAATTTTTCAGGGCATGTCCCTCTCTGCAAGTGCATGTTGTATAGAAATGGTCTAGCTATCTGCCACAGCTTTCCAGATATTACGCATAATATCTAAAGTCTTAATGTCTCCGAGTAGGCCATTTTTTAAATTACCCATGTTTAAATTTCTCAAGGCTTATCCCTCTCAGAAACTGCACATCTTGTTCAATAGCAATTGTCTAACACTCTTTATGGAGAAGAATATTTTCAGGGCATGTCCCTTTCTGAAGCCACACATTTTGGTCTAGCTATCTGGTGCGGTTCTCCAGATATTACACATATTAAAGTCAACAATGACAAAAAGCATTTAAAATTTTATTGAGGTGAAATTTATCAGTGCATATTTCTCACCAATCACCTCATCACCCCCCCCCCCCCCCCATTTTATCCTATTGTAGTGGTCTAGCCATCTGGCATGGCGTTCAAAATTTTGAAGTCAATAAAAGGCCACATGTCCACCATTTTTCAATTTGAAATGTTTCAGGACATAACCCCCCCTAAAACCTTTTGTTCAATAGTAATGGCCTAGCGATCTGGCATGATTTTACAGTTATTACGCATATTAAAGTCAACATTGGTCGCATATTAAAGTCAACATTGGTCGCATGTCAACCATTTTGAATTCGATCAATTTGAAATTTTTCACTGTATATCCCTACCTGAAACTGCACCACAATCAATAGTAATGCATATATATTTTTAAATATTAAAAGCACACTTTGGTACATGATCTGTATGGTTGAATGTGTGTTTGCAGCTAACCAAGAGCCGCTAATTACCAAAAAGCAGCGTAATGCTGGTCTGAAAAAGCTATCAGCATCCTTGTAGCCATCATATAAGTACAGCTTATCCATGTGAAATGGAGCAGACACAAAGTCAACTGAAAAATACCAAAACAATACACATTTATCACAAATAAAATAGCAGTGCTAAACATTACACTAACAATAATTACAGGGCTACTAATGGTCATAAATATTAAATAAATATTACATCACATAAATATTACATCACATGCAACACCAGTGAATGTAAAGACAATATATTATTACATCTAGTGTTTGTGCATCTTATCAATGTTGATCATCCTCAACATTTTGGAACTATAAAGTCAATTCTATTTGCTGATTTGAAATTTATTCTAGCTTGCCTGAGGGTATTCATACGAATTAGAAAATAAATAAATATAGTCAATCAGGCTTAAAAGTCTATTTCGGCCAAAAAATACTTTTTTTTATAGGTTTATTTCTTTAAAATATAGGCTTTTATAGGTTTATTCAAAATGATATAAAATAATGTGTTTATAGGTTTTCTAGTGAAAATAATGTATGCGCCACTTGGAAATTCACACTATTTTACTTGTTCAAAGTTATATCTACCGCATTCCACGGAGTATATAATACCGCATATTATTAATACACACCTCTGAACTTTTTATACAGGTCTGTCCATCTAAGTTATTTACCAGGTAATCAGATCATGGTTATAGATCTATGTAGTATGGTGAGAGAGACAAGGTTCAACCAGAGGAGGAGGGTTCGAGTGTTTGAATTGGACAAATTATTTATTGCACTTACTAAATTCTTCATACATTGTCTTTTTAAAGCAAAATAATTTTTTCAGATTAGGTGAATATTTTTTTCTGTGTACATAGTTTGACGGGTCCAATATCAGACAAGGTCTTGTAAAGGGAAGCTGGGATTTTTTTGCGGGATAATGTAGCTAAGCTTAAATAATGATTTATTTTAGATTAATTTGGGGACCTAAATTATATTTAAAGCATTTATTTCTGAAACACAGTAAAATATAGTTCAACATAAAGGGTCTTTTCAAAGCAAAATCAAAATATAAGTTTTTATAGGTTATATGGGCTATTTTCAGAAAAAGGGGCTCTTTTTCAAATTTAGGTTTTTAAAGGTTTTACTTTGAAACTTGCTCAATGCTGTCACACTTGACGCGGATGCAGAAAAAAATTGTAACTTGTATATTTACCTTCATTGTCAGTGACTAGATGTTTATTTTCAAAATTCTTAAAACAAAAAGATTGTTCTTCAGGATAAATTTGACACTGCAAGAAAAAAAATATTTGATGTACTTGGTACATATATCTGGCAATAAAACTAATTAAGACTAATTATGCAGAGCAAGAAAAAAGGGTATTATTTTTAAATATATACTATAAATATTTGCTGAAATATAATTATTATACCTTAATATAAATGATAAACTTAGATAAAACAGTATTAGTTATCACTGTATATAACGTACGGTACTGTAACTATAATTTTCAAATGGTAAACCCATGTAAGTGTATGTTGTTTTTATATATTGCACATTTGTGATACAACAGTCAATATAATTATAATCTTTTAAAATTCTACATGACTGTGAGCTGTCATGTAGTTTACTTTACAATACCGGTAATTATTTTGACAAGTTAAATTAATGCAAGACAAGTTTTGAGGACTGTCGTAAATTATATATATATATATTTCAAACAGGTACTGATTGCATTTACTTACCCCAACAAGTGGCATTTCCAGTTTGACTAATTCTGCTTCTGCACAGAGTCGTGGGAATGCTGTGTGAATTTTTACAAAAACATTTTGTCCAATAACTTCTTTCTGTATCTCTATGCCATGTTTTTCTTGCAGCAATCTTTCAAATTTTTCACGAGCATCAATTTTATGCTCCAAATCCAAGCGAGAGTCTTTATCTGTTGCCTCTTCTGCCGTCTTATCTCGATATACAAGAACATAATCAATTCTTTTACAAGGTGAAATAAATCCCATGTTGGCAACAGCTGGGAGTGATGGGAAGTTGTAATTGTCATCTACCTTGGGTGTTTTTTCGGAAAAATCTGTCCCAAAAAACTTTCTTTTGCCATTATATTTTTCATCAGATGCACTGTCATAAGGTGCTTTGGTTTCCTCTTCATCATGTTCATACTCATAATTGGGGTTTTCAAATTTTGAATTATAACTTGCGAAATGTTTATTTGAAATTGGGCTATCTTCTTCATGGTCATAATCTTCATCATATTTTTTCCTCCTATGATTATATCTGCTTCTTGAGTAATTGTCATTGGATTCTGGGCTGTCTCTCTCTTCAAGAGGGACACGATCACTATACCTACCAGACATGCTGTTAAAATTTAAATGATACAGCCATATATTAAAGAAAGTGATATGTAAAATTTCCTGATACAAAGATCCTCATTCATTTTTCAAGACAACTCTCCTTTTTGATGAAACCAACATTTCGATTTTATCTGAAAAGAAAACCAAATAAAAATTTTAATTTTAAAATATTGTTTAATTTCGAATATGCTTTGAGTCATTATACCTAGATTCCCAGCCAACACAAGAGGTTGACACACTAGTGATTTAATGTTGGGCAACTGTCTCTAGTGCTCGTCAAACATTAAAACAACTGGTTGCTCCAGGTATGGTGAATAGTTGACATAATGTGTGCAGTGGAAACTTATTGTTCATGAATATAATAATTATAGTTAGTGATGTGATTGACTCTAATCATTGATCATATGCTCCACACTTTTCAATTTCAATTTTTTACTTGATCTTTTTCAGTCTTTGGGCATGTGTAAAAGAAGAGCCCAGCTGGCTACCATTATCACCCGATCCACCCTCATGATTGTTTTACAGTCTAGCCATCTCATGATCTGGCTCGGTTTTCCAGTTATTACTCGTATATTAACGTAAATAATGGCCTCTAGTCTCCCATTTCGAATTAAAGCAGCTCCTTGGGATGACATCGAGTTTCGTTTTTAGTTTTGTAATGAAGTAGTGTATCCCCCAGATCATGATTTTATTTTTTTCAGTTTTTAGATTTTTTTTAATATTTTATATCGACATTTCTATGAAACCGCTTAAAACCCAAACAACCTTTTTGTATACCTAAACACTTGCTGAAGGACGGTTGAATGTTCCTACAGCACTGGGCCACATGTTGATGTCGTCAGCCCAGCGTTGGGCAGACAATCAGTGTTGCAGGTGTATCACCCCATGTCCTGACTACAAGACACCAATTAGCAGCGATTGCTCTGATCTCACCATCCAAGGCGTGGGAAAATGTGGTGTAAAGTGCTGTGTTTTGCTGACTTGTTTTGTTTACATGGCAATATACGACCTGGAAATATAACTATTTCACTCTTTTTCGGTGCTTTAAAATTGTTCTTGACTTTTTTGTATTTTTAGTTAAGATCAGTAGGCTACAAATTATTTGTATTTGTTTTATCATGTTTTACTATGGGCCGATGGCCTTACAATACTGAATAAATAAATCAATCAATCAGTAGGCTACATAGCTTCATATAAATTAAATTTTCAAAATTGAAAATATCTCATCCCAAGCTTTAAACCATCCCATATTAAGATTCATCAATTTAAATAATTTTCAAGAGATTCAAATAAACCACCCAGAAGGTTGATTTTTCAAATACTGTTAATCTGGTATTATTTGCGAGGTTTTAATTTTAACTAATTTCACGAAGAGGACAAATTCACGAGTTTACGAATCTCTCAAAAATTATTATCATAAGATCGCTACTAAAAAAATTGACAATTCACGAAATCTAAACTTGGTGAAAAGTCCCAGAAATTCACGAAAATTTAAACACGCGAAAATTACCAGATCTACATTTATACTGTATAAATTATTCTAATAAGTTTCGCTCTGGGCATTAATTAAAATTAAACTTCTGAGGGTACAAGGGGGAAGGAGGGTGGGTGCTTATACATGTAATGTGTTCAGTAGTTTTTATGGCTATATATGATATAGTGTGCATGTACCATCATCATGTAGACATTTCTGTTTTTGCTAAATTTATTCAATTAATTCTAACAATTTTCGTATCTTTAAAATATTTCCATTATCAAAAAATCCTTGACGCTGCCACAGCACTAGAAGCCGAGTTTGAAGACCCTGAATTAGGATACTCTTCATGCACAATTGTGGTTATTCTTTTCATCAAATTTCTCAATAACTTAATAATTGGTGATTTGATTTTCTCCCACCTCGCATTTTTTCACTCCTTACACTTACCACTTGCATATTACAAACTAAAAATGATTTTTTTCTAATTACTTTAATATAGTGTTAATAATATAATATATTGTTTGGAACAGTGTTTATCTTCTGCTTTGTATTTTATACCATGCTTGTATAGGAAAATACAACTTAAAGCCACTCATTTACACCCTTTACATGCTAAGTTCAGTCTTTCATTAGAAAATAACTATAAGTCTTTCAGCCTTGCGTTTTTTGCGTATTTTTTAGAAATGATACAGTATATGACATAAACATTTTTAATTTTCTAAGATAAAGTTGATTTTGGGCTGTTTTGTCAATGTTGGTGAAACAAAGTGGTACCAACTTACATGCTTTATGCCCTAGTCTATTTTAGAGGACCGGCTTTAATTTGTTTGGGTGCTTTAGACAAAAAATTGGCCTAATTAATATTTTGAAACATAGCTGTATTAGTTTTCCTCATGGAATCCTACATGTTCAGGAAATAATTATTTAAAGTACCAAGGAGACAAGTAAATCTTCAACGTGTAGACCTATTCCTTCCACCACCATCGCTGATGAGTCAGTGTGCGTGTCTATATGATGTACCTGTACACTTAATGTACCACTTAATATTTCATGTTTATGTCTGTATGGTACATTTACCTTATTTATGTTATATAATAAATGGATTGATAAAAATGCCTACTGACTGTTCAGTTGATTTGATTTTCATTTAATTAGTTTCTCGATTATAATATTTTTAATTAAAAAATACTCATACAGCAAAATATTTTTATTTGGATTCTGAAAAATGGTTTGAATTCTCAAAATATGATAAAAATTAGCTTCAGTGGCAAAATAGACTGGGTTGCCGGGGCTTTTTTGCCACCATACATTTTTATTTAAAAGTCCTAATTACAAACTATGCTAAGTATGTAAACACGTTACACAATCACCCTCATTTATGAGACTTTATATTCCAACTTCAAAAAGCAGCTTCAATATACAGCGATGAAAAATATGTAAATAGGATGGCAAAATAGCCCCAGTTTATATTCTACTTCTAGGCCCCAGAGGATTTATTTGATTAATCCTTTGTTGAGTCTATTATTTAAAAGAAGAAAACTACTGAGATGATGCCGCTGTTGAGATTTAGTTTTTAGATACATCAGGGCAACCAACGAGTGCCCCGCAATACAATAACAGTAATAAATATACAACATAACAATCATAAATTTGGGCATAGCCTCCGGCCCCAGTTTTTTCATCCTTTTGGCTATGAAACTTCCATTTTTACCCTCGGTGCGATCCATGAGGAAATGCAGGGCAGGCAAACAAACAAAACCAGGTTTAATCCTGGGCAAACTAGTGCAGCCTTCCCCAGGTATCTCTTAGAGATTCTACATTGTTCTGTCCAAACGTTCTTGATAATATCCTCCAGAACTTTCTCATAGGGCAGTGGACATAGTCTATCTTCATTTTTTGCATTTTTTTTACAAAAATTAAAGTAAATTTATAATTACGACATCTCTCTATAATCCCATTAAACTGATTGAATTAAAGTTTGTTTTTAGCCCTGAAATGCATGGCTATACAATATTATCCGATGAAAATTTCACGGTAGTCGCCGCGTAACTCGAAAATAGTATAGATACAGATAGATAGACAGATTTATTTAGCATTCACATAAAATAGGGTTAACATCAGTATGATAAATACATTGTGCATTCAAATTACAAGTATGACCACTATTCTGGAACACCAGGAATAAAACACTGAAAAGTATGCTGATGCAGGTCACTTATTTCCACAGTGGTATGCTGTTCAAGAATGGCGGCGACAAGAGCAAGTTATTTTTATACTTTCAATAAAAACTTAGTTATATCACAGATATACTGTTGACTAGGAAAGTCATAGCATTTTTACAAAAACACAGGCAGAAACTGCCACGACTAGATGAAATATGAAATGATTATGAAAGTTTATAAATAGTGCATATGATGAAATGTATTTTATTTATGATAATATACACTTTAGAACCCTTATATTTACAAGGGTTTGTGGAGTAATTACCAGATTTGTTTGTTATAAATTAATCAAAAGTATTTATTATGTAAAAAACGTATATGTAATATTTAAAAAATGAGCTGAATAAAATGACCTTAAAATCTCTAGAGCACATAAATTGGCAAACATACACGCCTATATTTATAAGGCTAAGTTATGATTATAAATATGATAGAAATGAAATCACTTCAAGATTCAGTCATGGCAATCGGTTGAGAATTGACTGAGAAATCGGCGAAAAACATGCGATACAAGGTAATCTGACAGCGGGTATAATCAAGTGCACCGATCTCCCCTACCAACCTTATCATTAGAAATAATATCTATAGTAATAAAGTTGTTGAAGGAGCTATTTTGCGCATGGGTATAGACTAATACTATGTTCTGAGTTCTATAGTCAGATTCACATTAAATTCATCAACTAGGATTATTGAATTTCACAGATTTCTCAGTCAATTCTTTGTTCTTAACCAATTTTCATGAAATTTTACACACACTATTTTCCATTCATGTCTTGACTACCCTGAAAATTTCGTGGAGTTTTAATAAGTATTTCAGAAGTTAGACCATTTGACATGTAATACAATTCTGAGACGAAGCTAATGGGTTTATAGAGGGGAACATTTTTATTTATTCACTACATGTCAAAGGGTCTAACTTCTTTTTTAAATACTTATCAAAACTTCGCAAAACATTTAGGGTAGTAAAGACATGAATGGAAAAAAGTGTGTGTAAAATTTCATGAAAATTTGTTGAGAATTGACTGAGAAATCCGCGAAATTCATCCACCACGGTTAATGTGAATCCGACTATTAACGCTAGACATATACCCGCCGACAGATTAACTTGTATCGCATGTTTTTCGCCAATTTCTCAGTCAATTTTCAACTGATTTTAATGAAATTTTGCAAGGACTATGTTCACGTCAAGCAGCGACTGGATCTACCGTGATATTTTCATCAAAAAATATTATATAGTTCAAAAGTTAGACCATTTGACATGTAGTAAATATGTAATTACAACGTCCCTCTATAAGCCCATTCAACTAAATTAAAGTTTGGTTTTAGCTGTGAATCGCATTTCATGGCAAATGTTCTAATTTTTTGCTATATACAATATTTTCCGATGAAAATTTCACAGGAGTCGCAGCTTTGCAAAATTTCATGAAAATCGGTTGAGAATTGACTGAGAAATCAGCGAAAAACATGCGATACAAGTAAATCTGACAGCGGGTAGGCCTATAGAATAGATAACTTAGAATTTGATTTAGACAGTGAGTGAGTGAGCGAAAAGAACAAACAAACAGAGAGAAATATGTCTTTTTAGACTTTTAGTTTTATTGCATTTGCAGTGTCTCACAAATTCACATAAAATGATAAATGATTTAAGGGACTGGCCCAGGCTAAAATCATCAAAAAATCGGTGATTTTATTTCGGGCTCTTAATATGACCATATGATGTAAACATGTAGGTCTACATAGACTAGAACTGCAAATTTTTATAATTTTTGTGCTGCACATTCACCATTTAGGCTAGATATAGAGACGAAATTCCCGCATTTCCTATTTTTGACATGGTTGTCAATAATTAGAAATCAGGAATTTCGTCTCTATATCTAGCCTAACTGGTGAATGCGCAGCACAAAAATTTTAAAAAAATGCAGTTCTAGTCTTTGGACATGTTTACATCATATGGTCATATTAAGAACCCAAAATAAAATCACCGATTTTTTTATGATTTTAGCCTGGGCCAGTCCCTTTAAATCCTGAAAAAAACACGAAAAAACCATCAAAATGACGTTTTTGAATGTGGAGGCGACGCTGGCCCAGCCTTAGACTTAGTTAGAGTAGCATTGGTCTATGTTCCGGGTTAGAACGCAGCATGTATCTGAAACGTAAGATACTCACATCATCACAAATGGTTAAAATGGCCGAACTATTTTTCGGGAGGTGTCTTAAAAATGCTCTCACATGATAAATAACTGATGGGATGTTTTAAAACCAGCTGAGTGGATGCATAAATCATTAAATGGTCACTAAGTTAGGTAAACCCAATTAAATTGAATTTTGAGGGCGTTAACTTAATAGGGGTTGAATTGATCGCGAGTCGCCGGCGACACGCTATCTTACTGTTCAGATATATGCTTGCTAACCCGTAAACACCAGATTGACTTTATTTTACAAAATTTTGCACGGCCATGTCAATATTCCCGTGAGTGATGACTTAGTTCCTGCTGATGAGCGTACTCGTGGTGCAAACAACAAGAACCATAAACATATCCGGTCAGCTACATCAGTAGCAGCTGCTAAAGTCTGTCCGACCATGGAGGATGGTCCAAAATGAAAGTTAGCTTTTCGGTATCCAGTCAGTCAATTCTCAAGCGATTTTCATGAAATTTTATAAACCCCATTTTCTAGTCAATTGGCATCGATCCTGAAAATTTCGTAAAAAAATATTGGATAGTTCAAAAGTTAGACCATTTGACATGTAGCAAATGTCTATGTATGACGCTCCTCTATAGCCCAACATGTATAAACCAATTAATTTCATTCCGGTTTATTCTCAGAATTCCGTTACATGTCAAATGGTCTAACTTTTGAAATACTAAATGGAATTTCACGAAATGTTCAGGGTTGTTGCCAAATTACAAAATAATAATGGTTGCAAAATTGCGTGCCAATTGCAGAAAAATTGACTGACTGGATACCAAAAAGCTAACTTTCTTTTTGGACCATCTACAACCGTCGGACAGACTGTAGACTATAGTTATTACAGCCGAACGATTCCAGACTGGAATAAACTGCAGTGCCAGTGGCAGAGGAGACTGTAATAGCTCCCTCAGGCTCTGAGGCTTTGTAGATGCCCTGGCTTTATTTAAAGCAGAATATTATTACCTTTATTTAAAGCAGAAAATAAAGCACGCCTAACTCAGTAACTGCCTAAAGACTACGCCTAACAGCATCACCCGTTAGCCTGACACTCCACTACATCATACATGCACTAACCACTGCGAACGATAGGTCTAGGAGGACTGCTGACTAAAGATAGGCTACTAATACAGTACAGATACACTTATGACTAGGAGTCTAGGCCTATAGGCTATAGCTATACTGTATTGTATACACTGTATACAGACACGGCCTCACAAAAAATATGAAAAAATTAACAATGTTTCCGAACAGAATCTGAATTGAAAACATGTCATAATACAAAACGGTGGAAGTTATATTTATGTAGCAAGTCGTATAAAAGCCCTTTGTCATCTTACCAATAAATTCAATGAAAAAAGACACTTTAGGGACACAACATGCGCCGAAATCGGACAGTGTGGCGTCCCGCCCATAGAGTTAGTAGGAACACTAGAGCGGGCACGTCATTGGCTGACTGGGTCAGCCGGTGGCCGGTAGCGCCGCCATCTTGTGTGTGGTAAGACATGTGATCGGCGGAAGTAAACACATACATGAAACAGTGAAAACTGTATAAAAATATCGTACAAACCTGGCTTGTTATGACGAATAATCAATTATTTGAGCAAAATCGTTCTGTTAGAATACTATTTGGTACATCTATAAACATATTATTTCACAAATATTAGCTGACATAAAGAAATAACGTTTATTTTAGCCAGATTAACTGATGAATGGAGGAGTCACGAGGTGAACCTGATGACGGGAATCACCACTGGCACTGTCACTGGCAGTACAGTGACACCACCGTGCACCAGTCACCACGATGTTATTTGTTTCGGATCCTACGAGTACGATTCGCACGCCTGCTCAGTCATGTCATTGTCAGTAGGCTAATGCACTTTGTATAATTATAACTAAAGCCAAGGCCACGGCAAAGTCACATTAAAATTGATCAACCAAGATCGCATGTTTTTCGCTGATTTATCGGTCAATTATCAACCGATTTTCATGAATCATATTTCAATAGCATCCTAATATCCCTGAAAATTTCGTAAAATTATATCGTATTTCAAAAGTTAGACCATTTGACATGTACGTAAGCCTAATAAATTAAAATTATGACGTCCCTCTATAAAACTATTTAAACTCATTCTAGAATTATACTATTAGGGCCTACGTCATCAATACATGTCAAATAGTCTAACTTTTAAAATATTCAATATAATTTTGCGAAATTTTTACCGCTGTTATGATTTGAATAGAAAATGGCCTTTGCAAAATTTCAAGAAAATTGGTTCAGAATTGACGGTGAAATCGACAAAAATCATGCGATCCTGTTTTAATATGACTGCAGTCTGTCCGACGGTGGCGTTGGGCAAAAATGAGAACTTTTCGATAGCTAGACTAGACTACTCAGTCAATTCTCAAGCGATTGTCACAAAATTTTGTACCCATTTAGTCAATTGGAAACAACATTCAAAATTTCATCCGTAATGGGGGGGGGGGGGGTCCTAAACTAACTATGCGACAAAGACAACACATTACCCTGCAAACAATTTGACGTTGTAATATCCTAATAACGTCCCCACAATGTACAGCATTCGTTCTTAGGACATAACTCTGTGAACCCCAAATGACGTTATTGGGAAGTTCTGGGGATGTAACTAAATTACGTCCTTAGCACGTCCTCGTTACGTTCATCCATGACTGACGAAACCGGAACCTTAACAAACGTAGGTTACGTACAGTGTTTACAGGGTAAGAACTACCAAAAGCCAATAACCCTAGGCCTAATCGGCAAAAAAAAATGGCCTACAATTTAACGTGAAGGTGACTTAGCTATATACCCAAAGTCACATTAAAACTGAATGACCAGGATCGTATTAATATTTTTCGCTGATAACTCGTAGTCTATTCTCAACAGATTTTCATGAAATTTTGCAAATCTGTTTTTTAAAAGAATCCCAACAGCCTAAAAATCTATAGCTCATTTCAAAATTTAGACCATTTGAGATATAGTAAATTGAAATTATAACGTTCCCCCTATAAGCCCACGATTAAACTAATTATAGAATTTTATTACATGTCAAATGGTCCAATTTTTAAAATATTCAATAGATTTTTGCCAAATTTTACCGCTGTTAGTGTTAGGATTTGAACAGAACATGGCATAGAAAATGGCCTTTGCAAAATTTAAAAGAAAACGGTTTATAATTGACGGGAAAAATCGTGCAATTCCTGATTAAAATGGTTAAAGGGAGACAATCAGGCTAAAATCATAAAAAATCAATATTTTTATTTACGCTTTTTTATATGGCCATATGATGTGAACATGTCCATAGCATAGACTAATTGCGTAAGTTTTGAAATTTTTATGTTGCACATGCATGTCCAAAATAATTAGAAATACGTGAATTTCATCTTTTATCTTGCTACACTGGTAAAAGCACAACACAAAATTTTTTTAAAACTTAGGAATTCTAGTCTATGGACATGACATGTTCACATCATATGGTCATGCATATTAAAAAGCCAAAATAAAAATACTTATTTTTTTATGACTTTATCCTGATTGTGTTGCTTTAAGCATTTTTAATGTGACTGAGTACCGGTATATAAGCTAAAGCTCATCCAACATGAATGAAAGCTTACTTGAACAGTCTTTTCACAGACAGGTGCAGATCCAAAGTGGGGGGGGGGGGGCGCACGCCCACCGCTTTTTGCACCAAATTCTTGAAAAAGTCCCATAAATTGGCCTAAATATGCCAACAAAATATAGGGGGCGAGCCGCAACCCCCATGCCCCTCCTTTTTAAATTCCTGGATACGCCCCTGGCTATTGAATGAAAATTAAAGAAGTTTATATGGCTGTTTCAAATGTTAAAAAAGGCCCCAATTGCCCCAGAGTGATTGACATTAAGGATCTATTGGCAAATAGGCCTATATAATCTGTCCAACAGTGGAGGATTGTCCAAAATGAACGTTAGCTTTTCGCTTATTACTCAAGCATCAATTCTCAAGCGATTTCCAGTACCTTTTGCAAACAGTATTTTCTATAGTCATTTGACACATCATAAAAAATATTGTATAGTCTATTACAAAAGTTAGACCATTTGACATGTTGTAGGCCTACTAAATGTCTAATTATGAGGCCCCTTTATAAACCCATATATATTCCTGTTGATTCTCATAATATCATTGGAATTTATTGATAATGGACTGAGGAATTAGAGGATAACACTCAATGCCAGCTGACAGCAATATACACATATATGCCTATAGGCCTATAACAATGAAAATGTGTCATTTTAATTTACCAATTAGAATTAAACAAGAGCACACTTGACAATAGCCTGTCGCCTGTGCATCAAACTTAAAATTATTGCTCCCACAAGGTCTAATTATTGTTGTGAAAGCATGAAAATGCTAAAAATAACATTAAGACTACATAAGTCCAGGAGCTCTCGCTACGAATTAGAATTTGATTTAAGCAATTTTGTGTAGGGTTATTAATGTAGTCCTAGGCTAGGTCAAATATAAAGACGCAAGACAACTAGGTCTTAGAAGCCCAGTCTAAGAGTAAGATAAGAACTAGACAGTCTGTCAAAGATTGCAAACCTCCATTGAAATTAATGATCCTAATCAGTATCCCAGTAATGGTCTACCTATCTGGCACGGTTTACCCGATATCAGCTAGCCAATCGAGGCAACTAATAGCTGATTTACGGTCATTTTGCATTCGATATAAACTAGTTAAAAACTTAGGGTGCATCCTCCCCCGAGACCTCAAATTTTGTTTCACAGTAATGGACTAACATCTAACACAGTTTGCAAAATAATAGGCATGTGAAAGTAAATAATGGCCGATAGGGGGCCATTTTGAATTCGAGCGAGTCAGAATTTTTTAAGATGCATCCTCAGCTGAAATCTCACATTTCATTCTATAGTAATCGTCTAGCTATCTAGCACGGTTTACCAAATATCGACCATGTGAAAGTGAATAATGGCCTAAAGGTGCCATTTTGAATTTGATCAAGTCGAAATTTTCCAGATGCATCCTCAGCTGAAATCTCACATTTCTTTCTATAGTAATGGTCCAGCCATCTAGCACGGTTTACCAAATATCGCCCATGTAAAAGTGAATAATGGCCGATAAGGAGGCCATTTTGAATTTGATCAAGTCAACATTTTTCAAGATGCATCCTTACCTGAAATCTCACATTTTGTTTTCTAGTAACGGTCTAGCCATCTAGTAGGCTACGTTACCAAATAACGGCTATGTGAAAGTGAATGATGGCCGATAGGCGGCCATTTTGAATGTGATCGAGTCAATTTTTTTCAAGATGCATCTTCTTTTGTAATCTCACATTTTGTTTTATAGTGATGGTCCAGCTATCTAGCACGGTTTACCAAATATCAGCATTGTGAAAGTAAATAGTGGCCGATAGGCGGCCATTTTGAATTCGATCGAGTCGAAAGTTTTTAAAAGGCATCCTCTTCCGAAACGTCACATTTTGTTTTATAGTAATGGTCTAGCTATCTAGAATGGTTTACCTGATATCAGGCCTATCGAGGTAAATAATGCTGATTGTCGGCCATTTTGAATTCGTAAGTTAAAAATTTTCAGGGTGCGTCCTCCCCCGAAAACTCACACTTTGTTTTCAAGTAATCAGGTAATGGTCTAGCCATCTAGCACGGTTTACCAAATATCAGCCATGTGAAAATGAATAAAGGCCGAAAAGGCGGCCATTTTGAATTTGATCAAGTCAATTTTTTTCAAGATGCATCCTCATGTGAAATCTCACATTTCGTTTTATAGTAATGGTCTAGCCATCTAGCACGGTTGACCAAATATCGGCCATGTGAAAGTGAATAATGGCCGATAAGCGGCCATTTTGAATTTTATCGAGTCGAATTTTTTCAAGATGCATCCTCTCCTGAAATCACACATATTGTTTTATAGTAATGGTCTAGCCATCTAGCACGGTTTACCAAATAACAGCCATGTGGAAGTGAATAATGGCCGATTGGCGGCCATTTTGAACTTGGACGAGTTGAATTTTTTCAAAATGTATCCTCTCCTGAAACCTTACAATTTGTTTTATAGTAATGGTGTAGATATCTTGAGCGGTTTTCAAGATATTCCACAATATCAGGCCTGTCGAGGTGAATAATGGCTGATAGGCGGCCATTTTGAATTTTATCAAATTGAAATTTTTTAAGATGCATCCTCTCCTGAAACCTTACAATTTATTTGATATTAATGGTGTAGCTATCTTGAGCGGTTTTCATGATATTCCGCAATATTAGGCCTGTCGAGGTGAATAATGGCCGATAGGCGGCCATTTTTAATTTTATCGCCTTGCATCCTCTCCTGAAACCTCACAATTTGTTTTATAGTAATGGTGTAGCTATCTTGAGCGGTTTTCATGATATTCCGCAAAATCTTTCAGTCCGATTTACCAATGTTATAAATTAGGTCAAAGTGCTGGGTCAACTTCAAGGTCAAGGTCCAAAAACCTGAAAAGGCACAACTAGGTATACCTTAGAGAACATGTATGTGCAATTTGACTGTCATCGACCCAGTACTTTTCGAGATCTGCTCCGGAAACGAAGTGCGTGTCAAAACGTCTAAATAGGTCATACTTCTGAACCAGAAGTAGGTCAAAGTTTAAATACCCCAAAAGGCACAACTAGACCCCCTAGGGGTGTTGTGTGTAAAATTTGAAGACAATCGGACAAGTACTTTCAGAGATATGCTCCGGAAACGAATTGTTTACGGACGGCCCAACGCCGTAACATCATTAACCTGTCCATTATCCACCTGGAAGTAACCCACATACCAAAAATTGTTATCCTAGCTTATTTTCTTACAAAGTTATAGGCAAAAGAAGAGGCAAAAAAAAACGGAGGCGGAATCCATAGCTCTCTCCGTCTCACCTACGGTGACGGCGGGAGCTAAAAATTAATCGCATATTTCATTTTTTTTCAGCCAATAATAAACTTGTGCCTGAACTGGTCATTTAATAGTAGCATGCATAACAAATTTGAGCAGGATATATAAAAAACTTTTTAAATTATCATGCCCACAAAATAAAATTATGGATATAAAATGTGAAAAATCGCAGTAGATTGGCCATTTTGAATTTTCTCCGAACCATTATTGAACTTGTCGGTGAGAACTGGTCATAGTAACATGTATAACAAATTTTAACAGGATACATGAAAAACTTTTATTGAGGTTATTGTGCCCACAAATAGATCTAAATGTTAATGCTGAACTTCAATTGCAATAGTCCGCCTTTTCTACTTAAAAATTAAAAGGTTGGCTAAAAAGTTTTTTCTTACTGATTTTTATTGCGTGGCATCAATCTGTTGCATAGTTTGATAAGAGGGAGAAATTATATGGTTCATAAAAATCCTTTTTTTAACTAGAGATGTGTTTTCGCTATTAGGGAAAAAAGAATGTATCCTCTGCATTATTTAACCTGATCAATATCACTGAAATGATCAACAAGGCCCGTTGGAACAGCCTCGAGCTCTAATCATCGTTTAAATGTAATATCATTTGAAAATAATTTTAACTATAACAAGAGCACACTCAACAATAGCCTGCCGGCATTATTGAACTTGTTTGAGAACAGGTTATTAGCAATATGCAGTACAAATTTGAGCAGAATACATGAAACGTGAAACATCGCAATAATTAATCAGCCATTTTGATTTTTTTAACCATTATTAAACTTGTCCGAGAACTGGTTATTAGTAAAATGCATGTATAACAAATTTGAGCAGCTAGGATAGGGCCTACATGTTACAATTCTGATAAGGACTGAATATTGAATATTCTGGTGGTCCGACATAATTTATGGGGGTTTCGGACCACAGTTAGTGTGAAAACCCCGCTGCATTTAGCATGATGACAGTCAACCAAACAGATAACATAGTTCATACAAATGAAAGCTGATGGAATGCACAGCTTTTCAAGGTCTAATATCCCCAACAAATTTTAAGGTCCTATCACAAACACGACGTAGGACTGGAGTCATGACCAATGGTTTAATGTTGGGCCACCTTCTGCGACACACCAATTGATATCTGATAAATAAAAGTATTAATATTACAATTGTTGCTAGTTTTATTTGTTGAAAACTCATTTTTTCTGACCCAATTAGCTGATTGTGGTTAAATGCCTATATATTTAAATATCAATATCATGTTAAACCCTTAAATCATTAAACTTTTTATCCACTTGGAAGTTGTGTCTTGCTACAGCGGCTCACAACTTTAAGTGGATGAAATTACTCAGATTTGCTTAGTTTGAGAGCAAACATTTGCAAATCTTGGATGTTTGAACACTCATTTTACTCCCAATACCAGTAATTTAATCCGGTTACTATTTCAGATTAGAAGATCATTATTGACCAAGTTTTATTATATCCAAATAATCAGTGATTAAGTTAATTTAATCATCTACCTAGAGCTATTTCATTAATTTCAGTAAGAATTGACTAGGCAAATTTCTTGAATGACAACCTCATAAGAAAAATCAGAGTAATCTGGAACTTAGCTGAAAATCGCTACACGAATTTTCAAAACAAATTGAACCCTGGATGGGCGTTTATTGGAATATGTCATCTGGAGCGTTTTTTTGAATAAATATAATTGCATCCAGTCCTCGTAGTTAGAGATATCATTCACGAAAATCAATCAGAACTCCACTTTACTAGGCAGGATTCGAACCTACAAGTCAAACAGGTGTGACCAAACCAAGTTCAAAAGTTGATGCAGGAGTCACTGGTTGTATAACATGAATGATCAGGCACATCTCTATATATCTACCTATCACTACTTTTTACATCAATTACTGCTAACCAAGCTCGAAATTCATTAGCCGAGTCACGATAATGGAAAATCAATAGAAAAATTGAAATTTCATCTTTTTATAAATTTTATTATACCTCAGGCCCGCTTTTTATCAATAGGCCCCTATAAACTTATATATATTGAAATAATAATGTAAATTATGCTATTCCTTAGTGACCACTGTATGAAGGGGAGTTGACTTTTTTCGTTTACCCACAGGGCCAGTATCTCAGTTGATTTACTGGCCCTTAGTGATTTTTACTGGCCTCGGACCAACGGGCCAGTGTTAGTGTCGATCCCTGCCATAACATATAAATATTGAAATAAGACATTTGATGAGTTTAAATTGGAAAAACCCTTTGGTCCAAGGTCATGTCAAGGTGATCTCCAGGTCACAACAAGGTCAAATCAGCCAAAAAGAGGGGAAATTGTTAGTTTTTGTTGTTTTTTCTCCAATTCCAGGCGCGTAGCCAGCCGTACGCCAGTACGCACGTGCGTACACATTGTAAGGGAGAGTAAAAAAAAAATATGACCCACCAAAAAAAGAAGCAACAAGTTAGCAGACTAGCCTAGTCTACATGTACATGCGCACTTAGCAGTCTATTCTTTATGTGGTGTTGCATAAAACGCCGGAAAAGTAGGATACAAATGCAATAGGCCTAAATGTTTCTCTTTTCAATGACAGTCACAATTTCACGACACAGTGCCGCTAAACTTGCCGTGGACGAAGATGTGGGTCCGTGGATTACTAGAGTCTACATTCGTTTTACCCGGGGAAATCAATTTTTTTTCAACCAGGCAGTCAATGAGATCGATATCCACCCCAAGGTGGAAAAATGCTAATAACATTTTACTGTTTTTTTTACAAATGAACTGAGCGTACGATGTATACAAAATAACCTTTTATTGACCTGATTAATCGAGGCAAGTCTTAGATATGAGCGTCCAAAGAAATGGCCCACTTTTTTACCCTTGAGTGGGCATTATATTCTGTGGCAGTTTTGTTTCAGCAACGTTATGGGGCTAATTCTAAACGATCTATTTTTGTACCTGCACTGCACTGTGTTAAACAAATGATAGGCTGCACAATGACATGTAGGGCCTATACATGCATAAATCCCATGCTACACTGAGTAGCTTCTCAGACGTGAAGACACTGGTGACAAGAGTGAAATCCCATGTAGGCATTCAACCAATGTTATACTAATGTTGGTTTATTGTCTAGGACACTGGCCCAACATTAAAACAATATTGTTTCAACATCTCATGTTTGTTCAGGGCTGATTTATGCCTATCACAGCAAATCATGTAACCAGGTAATAATGATCAAATAACGTTTTCGTATAGTGTATATATAGTGTATATAAAGTGTATAGTTTCGTTTTCGTGTAAGGTTATCTGTTTTGTATACTGTCTGGCATAGTAATAAAAATCATGGATATAGATCTGTATGCCTACAAATAATAGTTATTTCATCTTTTAACCCCTCCACATACTCTAGCCTCTAATTATGTATGACTAAAAAAATTGAGGGCCATTAATTTTTTATTTACAACATGTCCTTCAGACAATTATTTATTTCATGAAAATTCAATTTCAAAATATTTACTTCAAAAACACTCCACCCCCCACCCCCTGTCGATTGAGTGGTGGCCCCCTTATGACCAATCACAGAATGTCCAGCTTAGCTATTATTTGTGCACACAAAGACACTACGTAGACTACATAGTCAAATTGTAAACTTATGCATGCCTAACGCAGTAGGCAAACGCAGAGATGATAACTGCTGTTGACCGGGCCAGAATCGGACACCGTCAAACAACAATCCCTTATGGATTGGAGTATGATTGGATTCAGTCGTTACCGGACTGTCCGGGATGGTCTGCCAAAGGTCAGAAGATCCATCAAGATAGGCCGACTCACAGAGTGAGTCACTGGCAGCCTCGCCACGAAATGTATGTTAACGCAATGTTGGGATTATGTTTATATATGATTAGATGTTAAATCCATGTTGTAATTATTATTAGATATGATGATGGGGTCGCATATAAAAGGTCGAGCGATGGCGACCAAAGAGTGGTGCGCGCCTAACTGGTGAAGTAAGCTAGAAGGCTACGTATTGTGTTTCCCTGTCATGTTAGACAGGGTAAACCGACGATTGGACTGTATGTGATCTTATGTGTTCTACACAGTGAAATGAATGAAATAAATACGACTTTTGACCCAGAATCATGGTGTCTGTGTTAATACGAATCTGGAATCTATAGAGTTTATAACCAGCTCTTCGCCGTCCGCCTTGTCGTATTGGCGTCAGGACGACGTCAAGGGCTGACGTTTTATAAAATGCTGGATCCGCCATGTCTGTTTTTAAAAAAAGTTGAGGCTATCTATGGATAATCGTACTTGACCGAAAATAATCAGTAGATTTCAATATGTAATCACTGGGTAAAATGATTTAAATTATATTATAACTTGATATAATTCAATTTTTAATTTTGTTGCTGTATTCCATTTTGAGATTTTACAAAAAATAAAAAATATAAAAAAAATTATAAATCAATATCTTTACCGAAAATACCATCAGATGCCACCATTTGCGATCTTTTTTTCAAATTTTCGTCGGGGGAGGCCCCCCGGACCCCCCACCGCGTCCGCTGGGCTTCGCGCAGCGGGTATGGGGGTTCCCCCCATAAAATAGCAGCCATGAATTAGGGAAAATCCACTCCCTCCCCGTTTCGGAAAAGCTCTGTAAATCCGTACCCCTAGCGTTGTGCGTACACATGTTCATAACCCTGGCTACGCCCCTGAATTCTGTTTATTTGAGATGTCTATTATGGTTGAAAACCACTTAGGTCCCAACACGGAGTGTACACCAAACACATCTCAAGGGGTTAAAGGGGTTACAGGGTAATATCCCTCCAAATGACCCTTATGTCACCCCCATTTGATTGACAGAAAAGGACCAAAATAGGGACATATTGTTATGTTTGGACCAATAACACGCACTTCTTTTAAACATGATGAAGCCCAACCCATATAGTACACAACATGGTGACATGGGCTGGGATGGGGCTTCATATGGGTATTACCCTAAGGTCATGTAAAGGTCATCTCAAGGTCACAACAAGGTCATATCAGCCAGTAAGTGTGAAAATAGTTAGTTATTGCTCTAATTGTGTTCATTTAGGATGTCTAGTATGATGGTTGAAACCCACTTAGGCCCCAACCGTGAGGTACACTAAACACATCTTAAGGAGGTTACAGGGGTAATGTAGGGGTTGAGAGGGTAATCCCCCCCCCCCCCAAATGCCCATTATATTACCCCATCTGATATGACAGAAATTGACAAAATATATTGTCATGTTTGGACCAATAACAACCACTTCTTTTAAAGGTGACGAAGCCAACCCAAATAGGCCCCAAACTCACTAGGCCCCAACACGGAGGTACACCAAACACATTTCAAGAGTTTACAGGGGTAATATAGGGGCTAGAGGATAATACCCCCCAAAACGACCCGTATATCACCCCCATCTCATATGACAGAAATGGATCAAATAACACATAGGCCTACATTGTCATGTTTGGACCAATAACTATAGTCTGTTTCACCAGATTCAAATTGTGTTTAAAACAGGAACCGAAAGCTAACATTTAAATCTCGTACTTTATCTCAAAATCTTAAATTGGTCAGATTATGACCATTTTGTCTTTCGGAGGGCCAGCTCCAATGGTTAAAACACGACTTCCGACTGATTTTGTTGGAGCGGGTCACATATAAATGAACACATTTATGATCAGGGGCCACCATTCAATTATCAGGGTTGGGGAGGCAGAGTAGGCCCTAGCCTATATTTGAAATAAATATGTCTTTTCAGACCCAATTTCTGTGAAATATTTAAGGGCCCTTGAAAAAAGGTTGAGCCTCGCTTCGATCGCCAACATTAACCCTCTAACAGCCGGTCCTGATTATATAGATTTTTAGCTGCGACCTAGCACTGTCGTCTGTAACACTTTGTTTCCGGGCAATATAGTCAAAGTTTCTCGACCAATAAACTTATAACCTGGCACTAACACTCATGGGGGCTAGGGCCAGACCTGATTAGTTTTTTACGAAGATCGGCCTATTATCAACCCTCTGGTGGGCAAAAAACATGTAAGAAAATCAGTCAAAATTGAGGTTTCCGGCCGCTAATGTGAAAAGTTTTTAACCAATCAACTTCATGGGGGTTAGGACCAGACCTGAACAGTTTTTACGAAAATCGGCCCATTATCGACCCTCTGGTGGGCAAAAAACATAAGAAAATTAACCAAAATTGAGGTTTCCGGACACTAATGTGAAAAGTTTTTGACCAATCAACTTCTAACCTGGCACTAACACTCATAGGGGTTAGGGCCACATCTGATTAATTTTTCACGAAAATCGGCCCATTATCGTCCCTCTGGTGGCCAAAAAACATACAAAAATCAGCCAAAATTAAGGTTTCCCGACGCTTATGTAAAAAGTTTTTGACCAATCAACTTTTAACCTGGCACTAACACTCATGGTGGATGGGGCCAGACCTGATTAGTTTTTAACCTAAATCGGCCGATTATCGGCCCCCTGGTGGCCAAAAAACATAAGAAAATCAGCCAAAATTGAGGTTTCCAGACGCTAATGTAAAAAGTTTTTGACCAATCAACTTCTCTCCTGGCACTAACACTCATGGGGGTTGGGGCCAGACCTGATTAGTTTTTCACAAAAATCGGCCTATTATCGACCCCCTGGTGGCCAAAAAACATAGAAAATCAACCAAAATCGAGGTTTCCGGATGCTAATTGATGTGTAAAGTTTTTGACCAATCTACTTCCAACCTGGGAAAAATACTCATAGGGGTCAGGGCCAGATCTGATTAGTTTTTCACAAAAATCGGCCCATTATTGACCCTCTGGTGGCCAAAAAACATACGAAAATCAGCCAAAATTGACATTTCCGGACGCCAATGTGGAAAGTTTTTGACTAAAGGACTTCTAACCTTTTATTTGCATTTATGGGCATGATCTGCAGAACTGATTAATTTTTTAGGATATCGGGCCATTTTTTTAACTGATTTGTTTCTCAGGAAAATCGTCGCAGCTACCAAATCCCTCCGATTTGCACCTGTTTACTGGTACATGTACATAAAATACCATTTTCTGAACATATAAAATAAATTAACAGTGAATCCAGGATTTGAAAAAGAAGGGGGCGCAGGTGGCTCGGGAGCGAGTTTTTAGGCATATTTAGGCCAATTTAAGGGACTTTTTAAAGAATTTGGCACAAAAATGGGTGGATCCCCTCTGGATCCCCCCTCTGGATCCGCGCCTGATTAAATATATTAAATAGATAAAACGTGACATCAATGAGCAAGATTTAACAATCTTTGACCTCCATGCTGTCAAATCAAAATACTATTCACCCACTTGAAGTTGTGGATCGTGTCTGTCAGCGAGACTCAACTCCCAAGTGGATGAAAATTCCAGTTAAATAATTTGGCGACAAAAGGGGTAAATGGCTTTAAATTTGTGAATACTCAATTTGCCCGGCTTCTTATCTTCCAGATCAATAATAAGCCTAATTGGGAATTCAACTTTGTGGAGTTGACCGACATTCAGTTAACGTTGGCGATGACGAAGTTCCGTAATCATGTTTTATATCGCTCATAGTCATACAGAATGATAGGGGCCTAGTAAGGGGCGTGCACAGGGGGAGGGTCAGAGGGGTCATTGGCCCCCTTCAGATGCTTTTAAAAAATTCCAGGGATTTACAGGGGCGAGCCCCCAGAACACCCATATTCATGTAAATTTTACCTCTTGACCCCCCCTATACCGGGAAGCTGCGGTTGCCCCTGATACAGTGATAGATGACATCGGTCGAGCAGCGTTTTCCTAGTCAAAATATGTCTTTTAAGAAAGTGAAAGAAATATTTTGCTTGAGGCTGAGTGTGAAAAAAAATAAGTTCTGCAGATAGAAAGTGAAATAAATATTTTGTCCAATTCAAAAATCTCAGCCGCATCCCCACCCCCCTCCCAGTAATTTAATGATGGCCCCCTCTGGAATGTTATTACATATCAATTCAAATAGTCTAGCTTTTCAAATATTCAATCCAATTTTGTCAAGTTCTTACCGCTGCTGGGATTTTACTAGAAAATGGCCTAAACTTTGCATATCTCCAAAGACAATTGGCTTGCAAAGGTGAACAAATGTCAAAGGAAATTGGTTCAGAACTGATGGAAAAATCGACGAAAATCATGCGATCCCGGTTAATTATGACATCTTGAGAGCCGAATCAACCCAGCGATGAGGGATCCTAGCCGTGGAAGAGCCCGCATTTACAATGTCTAGGGGCAGGGCTAGGCTACACTGACAGTCAACAGTGCAATCGGCAGCCGCCCGCCTTCTGCATGTGAATGAGCGATAATTGGGGAATAATTCAATATGTATCTATTTTATGGAATTTAAGTACAGAAAACAATATAAATATATAATTAAGATATACCTTTTTATTACATGCGAACAATTAGTTACAATTGATATGTGAAAGTCAATCTTCCGCAACTTATTCATTAAAAATGCGATTTAGAACCGAAATCTTTCTTCTAACACACACAAGATGGCGGCGTCATTTGCCACCGGATGGAGGTGCTGTCTCCTCTAGTGTTCTTACTACCTCTATGGTCCCGCCGTCATCACCCGTTGCTGTTTTGATTAGTCATGTGACCTATTTGGGTCGCTGTGACATGATTTTTTGATGAGGGCCCCTCCTCTACTATGGTCTCACTGCTGAAATGAAATTGAACATGAATCCATAGATCTACAAGTAGCCTACAATCACTTGAGGCAAAAATAGCATCAGAGTTCAGTTGGAGTCGATCATAGACCCTATAGTAGGCCTAATATAGAATGTTTATTGATTCACACCAAAGAGTCATAGCATAGCATATATAGGCCTACAACAAACCATTGAAAAATAAACAGTCTAGGGGAGACCGGGGCACCTTGTGACAGGCCACCATGTCCATGAGACAAGCCTGTTTGTCACAGAAATTATTTTGCGATTTGTGGTGTCAATAATCATAATAATAATACTTTATTTATAGAGGGTAGACCATTGAGTTTATCGTACTATTTTGCAATGGGCCCTCTTTACACACATGCAATATAGTGCATGAGCCAGACCCTGGAAATTTGGCCTTTACTACCACTTGGGGGGGCAAATTCCCACTATATTTTTGTGAAAGCTATATATCTTGGGATGTCATTTCTGCATGATAGCAGTTTAGATTCGGTAGCTTTACGATTTTACAGTCATAATGGTGGACCCTATTTATATATATAAATTTGCATTTTGGCGCAATTTTTTGAAAGTGTTTATCAGTAAATATACAGTGAGAGCAAAATTAGCTTCATTTAGCTCTGTGCACGCAAGAAAGTAGAAACAACTGCTCTGTCAATAACCTCGAATACACTCATTGTCATATTTTACGGTGGTGGTTTCCTCACTCGACCCCTCGCGAGGTCATCAGAGGTCATCAAAGGTCACGAAAGGTCATCACCAGGTAAATTTAAAAAATAATTTCATTTTTTTCAAAATTTTGTCTGGCAGAACATATATTTTGTACGTGCCTTAATAAAAAATCATAGCACACTTAGCTGTGAGAATATGGCATGAATGTGACAAAAAATTAGACATAGAACTGTGGAATAACAAAATTTTGATGACCTTTTTCTCAGTTAAAAAATAATGTTATTAATTAACGATATTACACACAGCTAGCGTATTTCAGAACATTTGGACCGACATACCCCATGTATGCACGCACTACATTGGGAATGATACCTTAAAATGAAATGTTACATTTTTTTTATATTTTAGTGTTATCTCCCCCAACCCCCTCCTTGACCCCGTACAAGGTCATTAGAGGTCACTAAAGGTCAAATTCTGGTATTTTTTCAACCAGTTTCATTTTTCCCAAAAATGTGCCTGAGTGCACATAATATCTTTGTACCTGCCATAAACACTTACCAGAACTAGCTTAATTCTGGAAAAATGCACAGAAGTGGGAAAATATACATAAAACTATGGAAAAATAACATTTTGACGGCGTTTTACTCAGTTAAAAATGAATATTATTATTAAGCGATCACACATTGCCAGCGTATTTCAAGGGTACATATCGTTCGACATATATATATCACTTAGGCATGTAGGCTGAATTAGTAGTGTTACCTACTAGGGGTACAAATTCATTGCGATATTCTAGTCGTGGTCACCGCCCTGATCCTGTGCGAGGTCATCAGAGGTCACCAAGTGTAGATTACTTATACATTAGCATGATCACGCATAGCACTAATATCATATCGAATGAGCCACCCCAAAAATGCTATTATAAACTTACAAGAATGAAATATACCCGCTTAAAATTAATATAGAGCCGGAAGCCAAATGAAAATATACGCTACAGGAAGAAGACAAAAATTAATAATGAACACATTTCGCTCCAATTGTTTTATTTCCCATTGAAAAAGGAGATCCTTAAATCTGCTAAATTATTACTTTTATTTCACATATTAGTCATGTATATCCTTGTACGTGACATTGTATATGTTGTTACGTACACATTAAAACATAGCGAATTACAATCTATTTAATTGCTATACATACATGTTGATATTATTTCAGCGAGCTAGGGTGAAACCGTAACATTTGACATGCATGTGTTATCAGGTTATGAGCAATATGGAAGTCAAATTTTAAACATTCATATCTGGAAATACACGAAAATGTTTTCTTTTATCGTTGGATCCCCTTTGCAATTGTTTAATCAACTATAACACACACTACGTATAATTAATAAGAAAACTAGTAGCATCAGCTTCCTGTTGTACGCTACATTTATAATTATATTTTATAAGTGACTGTGTAGTTTATGCATATAACCTATCTACATGTTGGTTAAGAATATAATTGAGTTATAGCCATGACAATCGATGTGTATGTGTCATGAACAATAAATCTATGTTTTAAAACATACATATTAATGAGATACATACTATATTTTCTTATAATAGTTGGTAGTTTGATCATTATACACCATTTAAACCTTGATGATGCATCCAAGCATCATTTTGCATCCAGCATCCATAAACATCATGAAAACTGAAGAAAACAAATTTATTACAGAGAAGGCAATGTATTTATTGTGCTACATTGTTTAGTTGATTTTGATCCACTACAAAACAAGAATTGCGATAGTAATTTGCGGCCTGTAGTTGATGAAGCTTTTAATGGTAAATTATTAACCGTTTATATCTCACTATTTAAATATTTTAACATTCATGGTGTATCAAAGCATCATTTATATGCATTATAGAAATTCGAATTGAAAAAAATTCTATAGAACTTTTCAACCATACAGCATTTTTCTCAATTTATCACACTTTTGAAGACTTCATCCACTAGATGCCGACAGAAATGCGCGGCCTGTAGTGGGTGAAGATTCGAATGGTAAATTTAGGCGTG
The DNA here is from genome assembly GCA_964017125.1 of Flabesymbios commensalis. Classification (NCBI taxonomy): domain Eukaryota; kingdom Metazoa; phylum Annelida; class Polychaeta; order Terebellida; family Flabelligeridae; genus Flabesymbios; species Flabesymbios commensalis. The sequence goes on along the minus strand of OZ024913.1, from coordinate 48,785,478 downwards.
AAAGTTTACCATAATATAGTGCAGTTGTTTGCTATGAATACATTCAATAAAATCGAGTTCTGAACAATGTTTAATCAACAAGAAACCTAAACATATCTGTTTATTAATGTATATTGCATATATACATGTATTACTTTGTGTCTTCTTGTATATGTCGTTTATATGTTCAGTACATTATTTGCATGTTGTAAACTAATGTCTGCTTCGCAATCTTCCGGTTTTTTATTGCTGCACTCTCGAAGTCGACATATGTCAGTGTATTTCAGTCCATTCAAGATACACACACATGACGGTAACTTGCATCCTCTTGAACATTTACAGGACATCAATTCCAAAACAGCTTCAGGGGCTGGGGAGCCTGTCATCCAGTCTATTGTGAGAAATTGTTGGTCGTGGTCTGATTCTAATTCCCAACCATGCCCTTTTGGATTTGGAATTTCAGGGCATGCTTGAAGGCTTCGTCTCCATATAGCTGCTTGATAATTTACTCGCTATGCATGCTTTGCCTGGCAGTCCTTGCATGGTAGTAGTTGGTAAGATTCAACTTCGCCAGCTTTTTGTATCGCAAGTCATTAATTTGTGAAGTCACCGGCTTTGTTTCATATAGAAGACATGTGAACTTTTCCAATCTAGTAAATAATTCTGGGATGATATTCCAATTTTCTCCAACTGTACAAAGGTTTTTCTGGCATCTTCGCTTGTCTCAATCAATTCTAAAGCACGAATTTTACCTTTCCCAGCAAAAGCACTCACACTATCACATCCTGTAAAGGCATACAGTCCTATCAGTGTTTTAGAAAACTGTGAGCCGATAGCAGAGCATATCTGGCGGATGTCAATCAATCGCGTAGGCCAATGTGTTTGTGTTCTGCATTTGTGGAAAAGAGGAACTTCGATGGTGTCACTAAAAGCCAAGCACAGAACATAAACATATGTATCCTCTGAAGAAATAATTATTGATGAGTAACCATCTTTTACAGCATGGGCAGCGTGCAATAGCATGCGTTCATCTGCTTCCTTATCTTCGCTCATTCTTTCTTCAACTTCGTCACACTTCGTCATCACTTTTTGCAATCTGTGGCATGGAGTACCTATAGTCCTGTAATTTTTGTGTATATTTAGGTTTTCGTCATTCATGGATTAGAAATTCTATGAGGATAGCTGTATTATTTGCTTGCTTGAGAAATAATCTCCAGTCTAATCAGCTGAGTAGATGTAATATTGAGCAGCTGCAGACCTTCTTCTCCTCTTTGTGTCCTTTCAACGTTTTCATATATATATGGTCTGGTAAGTGTCAAAAACAACGTCTATTCTGTTACTGTGCATACCTTCTTTACACACCATTCCGTGCAAATCAGCAGCCACATCTCCAAAGGTAGTTACTTCGTTTTTTACTTTATGTACTAAACTCATCCCATCAACTATTGCTGAATTGGTTCGGAAGGATTTGCTGGAGGTGCTAGTTTATTCAAATGCTTGGTCAAAACAGATTTAGCTGTTTTCCGTGGTGTTCCATCAGGATTTGCCAGTGGTGACCATGGTAAAGGTCCAAGTGGATGTGCAAAAACGTCTCTCATACCAAGGCTTTCACTTTGTGCTATTATAATTATTCTTCCAAACAAAGACATATCTGTCTTCAACATCACAGCTTTACCATTGGATATAGCTTTCTTCTTTTTGACTAGATTAGAGAAAGTTTTCAGTTTGTTTTTCGAAAGCGGGTCATGGAAATTTCAGTCAAGGTGGATTGCTTTGCAGTCTGTCAAAGTTGAATTTTTCATATGTTTTTTTACCTGTGTTGTGAGCGTTGAGTAAATCTTCCATGATATCTGCGGGCGCTGTTGTTGTTGTAGAGATGCATACGAATTCATTTTCTTCAAACGGATTAATCCAATTATCAAATAACTCCACAATAGTTGATACATTCTTCTCGTTTAAAGATGATCTACTTGTATTTGTACTGTCACTCAGGTTTACAAGAAAGCCACGCCGTTGTGAGATAAAATCTACTCACGGCTCCAGATTTTTTACTGAACTTTGTTATCCCTCCTGCTGTTTGCGTATCTTTATTTATAGTCATTTCAATCGTTTGATCGACTGGAACTCGTCCAAATGGATTTTGAATCGCCACTTGTAATGAAAATTAACCGTTACAAAATATGGTGTATAGGCCTACCTCTGGGTGTTTATCTTTAAGGCTGTACATTTTTGTAAGGTATGCAGGCAGGTATCTTGCATACTTAGCTCTGTCATAAGCAAAACACCATGGAATAATTTTACTTATAGCTGAGAGGTGCAGATGCCAATTTCCTTCTCTAGATGCTCTTAACAGACCCAACAATATGTCACCTAATATGTCAACGTAAGACATCCAAAATGCTGATAGATTGCCATTATCATGGCAAAGGAAGTCTAAATATTCATTCCAGCTCACAGTCACTTGTTCAAAAGCTACACAGTTCAATTGAGGTATGTATAGGTGAAACAAAAAACATACAGGCCTACATACAATAATCTACAGCTTCAATAGGGCAAATAAAAAAGGATTTTATTGAGAATATTTCGAAATATCTATACTAATTTCAAAATTTCTGAACTAACCTAAATCATATAGTGACATGAACGCACATTTCTCATTTTGAAATCCATTTCAATTTGATGTTGAGCCATGAGAAAGTTGAATTGTGAGCGGTTCAGTGGCCCTTTTTCATTTCCGATTGTTATTTTTAATGACAAAAATCTGGTCTGAGGGGGTTGGGGTGGGTATGTTTGGTACACGTAGCAGGAGATCTATGAATACATAGAATAAAATTGATTTAAAGTGTATTCCAATGTAAATGTTTTCAGTTTCAACACATTTTTAAAACTACATGTAGAAAACATTCAGTCAGCACAACAAATGTCTGATAAGTGGTCTGAATTTGTTCTAGGTAATTTGTTTTCAAGTTTGTAAATGCTAATTTAATTTGGTTTATGTGAAGGGGTAGGTCAGTAAATATTATATAATATTATTATAATGTATTCACATCACCTGTCTTCACAAGGAACATCATAAGTAGGCCTATGGTATGTGAAACTCAATAACATGGAGCTCCAACATTTTCCCCGAGCTAGCTAATACAATGAAGTATGGGGGGGAGGGATCTTGTATAACATTGTTTTTACTGAGTAGCAATTCAAAAATGGTTTTCCGTGACGTCACTGCGTTTCGCAAAATATCTGAGTGTCATGCTTAACAATGTAAGAATGTGGATATACTTGAGTATTATGTATGCTTGTATAAAGAACTGGTGTCTGTGATTAGCATACATGGTTAACCTTGTAACAATGTTAAGTAACAGGTGTCTAAATTGGGGGTTTATGTAATTAAGGGGTGGAATAAACATTCTGTCCTGGGCTGTTTACATGAGAACCACCTGGTGGAGACGGTACTGCGACAAGTAATAATTGTCATACAGGACGTCCCCTAGTTCTGGAGGCCTGTGTGCGTCGGTTCTGGAAAACAGCCCAGGAATGTGAATGTATATCAAAGTAAGGATCCTGATTGGGGGAGACGTCATTTCACCACAGGAAGTGACCGCGCCCGTCGGGATCCGCTATAAAGGAAGGCGCCCACAGCCTTCAAGAGGGAATTCAGAGGAAATTCAGAGAGAAATTGGGGAGAATTCTAACAGAGACGTTTCGGGTTTGGACAAGTTTAGTGGGAGTTGCTTCGGTATGTAACACCTTGTAGACCACTGAAGCAACAGCAAAATTATCAACAAATTACACAACGAGATATAAGTACTCACATCGTGTACTGAGAAATTGAATGTTTTACGCTTAATATATATTATATATATATTCAAGACTTTATTATTTTATCCACGAGTGTTGTGTTTGCCGTTCCAGAACATTGGGACACGCCACGATAGCATGTCAACGTATATAAGACCCGTTTACATTGGTGCGTATGACCAGGATTGTGTCAACGCATAGACCTTTTTACATTGGTGCCGTGACCAGGATTTGTGTCACGGATAAAACCCGTTTACAACCTTCAGTGTGATCACAGCTACACTACACTAACCATTTCAACACACATGTCAAATGTATAGCTCTGATAAAAACTAATTTGAAGGAAATACATTTTTAAAAACTGGACAACCTTTATACATATAAGTGAACTTTGAGTATATTTTTGTTTTCCATAGATATAGTTGGCCTACACTACTGCACATTGTACGCCCTTTTCCCATGGTAGTAGCCTGACGCTGTTATGAGCGAGCTATCCCACATGACGTTGTTGCGACTTTTAATCAACGTCATTGACGTTGATTCAACATCGCAACAACGTTGTGTGCCCAGTTACATTAGTGGAAAATACTTCTCTGAGCAACAAAACATTTTTTTCATGCAAAAATTTGCTAGATTTTTTACAATAATACATTTTTTTATTTGTAGAGTGATAACAACAAGTAACAAAAATAATTTTAAGAAAAAGATTGTGCGTGGAATAAATATGCCCAATTGATGGGACAAATAGCGTTAGGCCACTGTGTTTTATTTCTCTGTTTTAGATCAGAAAAATCCAAAATCTAATGAGGGAGGGCGGTAAAAAAAAATATTTAGGAAAAAACAAACATTCAACCTATCTTCGGAAAAGTTATTGAGGGCGACAAAAAAAACATTGGACAAATTTCTGGAAAGGTTATTAATTGAGGGCGACGAAATAAAAAAAAGACCTATTTTAAATAAAGTTAATGAGGGCATCGAAAAAGCTGGAAAAAAGTTTTTTATTTCCTGAAATGAACTTGGCTTTTTTCGGAATGTTTTTTTTATCTACCGAAATTAACTTTTTTTTTTGAAAATCGGCAACAATTATAGAATGCGCGCACTGGGCATTTTTGGGAATGCGCGGCCTAAATCTAATACGCGCGCTCATCTAAAACAGAGAAAAAACATTGTGGCCTTAGAATCATATAAATTTATTGCCCTGTAGCCCTATAGCGAGAACAAAAATGTCGTCTTAACTTCCGTAGGATATGCCTATAGGGGGCCTACCGAAAAAATGTCATTATGTTAGGACTAGACAGCAAACGTAGCCTATATATATATTCGTAGTAAATTACGTTTTTGCAACTTCGCATTGAAATAAAAAAATACGAAGGCTTGCAAACAATTGAAATAGTCCTATCGAATTTAACTTTAAAAACAAACATCATGATATTTGGCCTAGGGAATGAATGGCCGTAGCTAGGAGGGGGGGGGGGGGGCAAGCACAGTAGCCTATCAAGAAAGGTCAGTTTTTCGTCGTTAAAATTTATCAGATTGCTTGGGCTGCCAAAATTTGGTATGAGCAACCAAAATTAGCATCTTATGTAGGCCTAGGCCCTAAATATTATAGGCGGCCTAGGCCCACTTGAGTAGGCCCTATAGGCCTACCTAGGCCTACAGATTTTTTGAGGAAATCTTGACCACTTGGACTATTTGGTTGAAATAGTCAAGTCGTAGCCTATAGAAGCAATAAATTATTATACCATTATGTAGGCCGGGTAGGCCTGATGTCTACTCATTACTGTAGATCCTCTACCGTGAAGACTATGTTTTATAGGTTTATCAACATGAATAATCGCTGCACACGTTTCTACAGATTATTCGACGTCCTAGCTCAAGCATGGCGACGAAACATGATTATGTAATTAACTGTTAACAGAACGTATGCCCTATGAGTAGCCTATGTTCATTCATTGGAATCTGCCAAATGCACAGCTCCACCAACTTTAATTGTGTAGGCTATAAGATGTTAAAATGGGGGGGGGGGGGGGGTTCTCACCAGTTAAACTGTGAAATTAACCAACTTCTAAATGGAGTCAAAAACACAATGCCTGCCAACGCGATAATATTTAACGCGTATGACTGCAGTATAGTACCGCAGTCCTGTGCTCTGTGTCTAGCCCCATCAGTGGCTGACCCGGAACGGGTCAGCCACAAATGCATACATAGGCTTCTGGCGAGAAACCCCACCCCTCAGGACCCCTGGTTATCGTGGAGTTAAATTACGAGGGAATCGTACCCACCTGCAAGTATCTATGTGTGTACGCATGGTCCTGAATATTCAAGCGGCTGCGGGCACTTATTAAACGATCTGTAAGATTAATATTAATTACTATATCCAAGCATATCCAACAAGGGTCATTGTCGACGGTTTATAATTCTCCAACTCCCATTTTGATCCCGCTCTTCAAAAAATGCTCGGCTAATCAGATACCTTGTAAGAAACCACGTGATCATACAAAAAATGTAAACAAGCACACGTGCCACGTGTATACATCGAGGACAAGTCCCACCATTAATGCAAAGTCACATATTTTAACCACATGTTAGTTTATGCACATTATAGGAAGTGTTATGCCTAGAAAGACCTGTATAGACCTAAGTAATATAAGCTATGATTTAAATACACGATAAAAAAGTGCAGTACATGTAAGTTAAATTATATAGCGTAATGTATATTACCAAAGTAATTTATTTCAGTTCTTTTGTTTTGAAGAAAATTATTTTTGTATAGCCTTAATATATATATAGGCTAGTGCAGGAGCCAAAACGTCACAAACCAATTATTTAGGGAGTTCTTGTGCACATCACTGCATTAGGTAGGCCTATCGTTGGATAAGTTAGAATTTCAGGGTCACAAATCATGTAAATTTGAAAAATGTGATGTTTCCATAGTAAGCTTCAAAAAGATCGTTGTACTCTGACCCGAGTAAAACGATCTTTTTGAAGCTCTTCACAACATATATCCCCATATTTTTCATATAACATTATTTCAATGTCACGTATGGTATGTGGTTTTAGTCTAACCCTACTCTCCATACAGCAATGCTAGTTAGGCCTACCTGATGACGTGACACTTATGACGTAATGATCACCCTTGAACAGGCTAATATAAAGGATTCATTCTTAACCTAGCAGTGTAATATAGTCTAACAGTTGTCACAATCATATCATCCACAGTGGCGGATCCAGAGGGGGCAGCCAGCGTCCCCCGTTCGGGCCCCCTGTTCATATTTCGCAATATTCCGGCCAAAATATGGTCGAGAATACGTCATTTGAGACTTTATATTATTAAATTTCCCAGGGGAGCAACTCCCCCGGATGGCCCGGACCCCTCTAGGACATATGAGTGCCAGCTGTGGTGTGTATAAACTCTTGCAAAAATCGGCGCCCCCTCTTCTGTCAAGACCTGAATCCGCCATTGCTCCATCCTTACCACCTCTTCGTCTGACACTGTTTTTCACGAACACAACGCCATATTCAGACTAAGACAAAGAATCGAGCCCTAATCTGAGCGAGGCGCGGCATATATACGTCTACATGGACAAAAACAAGGTTCTAAATGGAACTTATTTTAACCAACATTTTCAGTCATATTTTGATCTATCCTGAACTTGGGCCTGAAGTACAACGCATTTCGTGGATATCATATCCCCCCTCCCTTGGTACGACCCCCACATGGCCTACTTGGATATAGCTAGAGCCGTCAAAAAGTCACTTTGGGTCCATTTGAAAATGAGAACAACAGTTTTCAAATTAACGAGACTCGACGTGTCATACATGATTAAATTAAAAATGGCTGCCTAAATTTCTGATAAAATTAATACATTGTCACTACCGTTACACACCTAGACTGATACAATCAATAAAACCTTTTGACGCGAGCCAAGCCAAGGTCAAAGGTCACGAAATGTCAAATATATCAGACGATAATAAGTGCGACAGTTTTATAGGACTAGGCCTAGAATTATTTTTTCAGTTGAATACATGAATGGGGCGTTAATATGTCATGCACATATAACCTAAGCTGGACCAGGCAAACTACCTCATGATGTTGAGATGAATCATATGATAGGCCTACTGCCCACAAAAAGGGAAATTGGGAAACACCATACATTATTTAACTTGGGATTATTCTTTTAGGTTTCGGGCTCGTTTTATTGTTTTAATTTGAAGGGACCTTTCCTGTGGCCTGTGTTATTGGACTGGGTGGGAACGTAAGGAATTAGTCACAGCTGCTTGCTCAACTGACTCGTTTTTAGGTTTTTCCTTCTTGTGTAAATACCAAATAATATGTGGGAGTTTCTATGGCGTTTCTAATTGTTAAAATAACTTAGCATAACGTATGTAACGTGTTTGACTATGTGTGTTTGACTATATGTATTTGCCTATGTGTGTAGATCTTGCAGAGGTTTTATTTAGTTTATTTATATGCTTCCTAAAGACTGTATAGCTCTAGATTTTGTGTTTACGTTGTTTTAAATAATTATGATGCATATTTTAAAAACCCTGTGTTTATTTAAATATAGAAATGATAATCCTGGTTTTAAGTGTACATATCATGTCGGACACTGTTATTTCCATTTGTCACAAACTACTATTATCAAATTAAATATTATCATAATAACATCAAGTTTTAAACTAAATGTCTTTAGTTTAATCAGTTGGACATTTTTACTTTATGCCTTCCACAATTTTATCACACAAGCAATGATGTTGTTTTTAACCTCATAGTTTCTAAAATTGCCATATTATATTCTGTACTGGCAGGTAGCGTTTACACCATTAATGGCAATATGGTAAAGGTCCAGTACGGGTGCGGCTCACCACAACCATAATTACTGGTAACCGTAGCGGGCCAATACTGGTACGGTGTTTCGCAAGCATAATGTTAGGAGCACATAATTATATAGCCCTAATTGCGGTACCGGCCCTGTAGAGATGTGGTAACTGGTGCCAGTATCATATTATTTATAACCAGGTGTCTATCATATTTGACAACAGACGCCCCCTACCCAACAAACATTCTAATGATGGCCAGTATAATGTTTTCACTGGCATGTAACGTTTGTACCATACCGTTCATGGCAATAAGGTAATGGCCCAGTACTGGTGTTTTTCACCAAAACCATGAACTACAGTCAGACCTCAGATGGACAACATACATACAGAACACAACCAACAAAGCACAGAAGATACTAAACATGTTGATAAGTAACATTAAACAAGCCTATACAACTGTAAAATCACAGGCATACGAAACACTAGTCAGACCCCAGCTTGATTATGCATCAGCCATCTGGGATCCACACACGGCAACATTAACAAAATACAAAACTATGCAGTAAGATGGGTCCATCATGACTATTCACACTACACAAGCGTTTCCTTCTTACAAAAACAACTAAATGTCCCTCTCTTTCGGTTAGACATCTACAAAGTAGACTAGTACTTTCCTACAAAATTTGCCATTGGAAAATTTCCATCCCTATCCCACCATATTTACAAATACTCCTCAGAACTACACGCCACACCTCAAACATAAACGAAAATAGCTACTGATACAGACAACTCAGCACATCAACAGACACATACAAATACAGATACTTCCTACGAACACTCATAGACTAGAATTCACTGCCACTACAGTGCAGGCCTTCAAGGAAGGCCCAACCCGCCATCTCCTTCCGAGCCTGTAATTCACATGTGAACCCCACTGTATATAACCACGAATGCACTCTCGATCCACTATAAAAAAAAAATCTGGGGCCGTATTCCCGAAAGAGATAAGAATTGCGTAAGTCTAAGAATTGCGTAAATAGGCTAATAAGTTGCGTAACTTTGAGAATTTTTCTTAAGTGCTATTCTCGAAATAGTTAAGATAAGAAATTGAGTATTTTATTGCGTAACTTTACGGCAGCTTCAAAGGTGCCGTAACTTTACGCAACTCAGTGTATTTTGTGCCAAAACAGCACAGAAAAGCCTTGTTTACAGCCAAAAACTACACACATGTGAAACTTACACTTATTTGAACACTATACAAAAGACCGTCAGTACATATTGATGTTTTTATTAAGATAAACGACATTGAAGTTTGCATGCGAGAGAAGCTGTCGCCATAGACTGGGCATAGCCATAGGCCTAGAATCTGCACAACATGACTGATAGACTAGGCAAGCTTTGTGACGTCATAGTAAGATGACGATGTTGGAGCTGTTGCTATTGCAACAAAGTAAAGAAATTTGTATAGCAAAGAATGTTTTAAATTTTTTCGAGAATAGCAACTTACGCAACTTCTTAGTTTCGCCACTTCTTATCTTAAATAAGAAAAGAATTGTTCTTATCTTAGCAATGTACGAGAATACGGCCCCTGCACTGCATTGCAAAAGTCAGTTCTTTTTTCATGGCGTCACGTGTGATAATAATGTCATTAAGTGCCAATTAAAACAAAATCATATAAGTGTTACAGCCTAGGCTATCAGGGCTGGGCAGGAGGCCGAACAGCTTATCGCTGTTGGGGGCCGAGCAGGTAGACATGTCACGTCACTCACGCCACATAGGCCTATAGGCTTGTAACTTGTTATGTTCTAAGGGGCACAAGGGGTAAGGGGTTGAACAGGACAGAGGTCGAACAGGAAATGGGCCGAAACGACTGGCATTTGTCACAACTAAATATTTTTATATTTTACACCTATTGAGTTAATTAAATTAGCCAATACAAGAAAGTAAATATTCAACGGTGCTATATATATGGGAATATTTTTCATCAGAGAGCTATTTCAGATGTCTGAGAACTGATAGTTTTGTTGCTTAAACTAAAGGTACACATTTTATATCCTAAAATGGCATTGTAACAATGACAAAATCAAGCACAGTGGAGCTTACAGGGCTTTATTGTTTTTACTGATAAGGGTTAAAAAACAATACCCCCAAATCACCTTAAAACTCCGTTACAATTCCTGTAATGTTATTAGAAACTATACTCTTTCTGCAGTCCCCCAGTTGACTTGGAAGTCCATATTATGTCCTAAATTGTACAGAAAGCATAATCTCAGATATATTATGAGGATAGATGTATCTAGAAGATATGGTAACAGAGTTTTACTTCACAAAGCTGTCTCTCAACAGGGAAAATTTAACTAACCAAACTATTTTCAAGGACACTCCAGGTTTAAACCTCATTATATGTCACAATAAATTTGCCTAAGCGAGACAACTATGCAAACATAAAAAGGCAAATTAATAATTAATACCTTGTGAATAAAACTCCGTTACCATTTACTAGCTATAAAAAACAAGGATGTAAAGCTGTTTTATTGAGATCACTTTGGGTGTTTCTAATATTGCAGATCAAACGAGTAAAAACAAGTTAAATATGATAACTGTATTTTTAAAAGTAGCAAAAAACATTTCCATATAAGAAGTTTGGTAGATGTTACGAGTTATAAATAAAAAACATGCAAATCAAGCTCCTACAATGAGAACTGAGAGTTGTTTATACATTGACAGTGCATTGACAGTTTTAGCAACACAGTTTTAGTAACGCAGTTAAAAAAATGGAAACAGTTGCATGTACAGTATTACTTAAGAGCTAATGTTGGTTTCCCCTGAGAAGACTAATATAAGCTAATCTTGGTGCCTGTCAGTATCCCAACGCAGCAATCATATTTCTTGTTACTAGAATCAAATTTTTAAATATTAGCCTTCAAACTCTGTGACTAATAGTAATGTAGTTTTAGTAACGGAGTTTTAAATCTGTGTTGCAGCTGGAAATACAATGTCAGGTGGCAATAATGAAGGCTTTTCTATTTGCAAATGCTGCCTGGGCTAACAGCTCTTTAATATACTGTAATAGGGTTGATACAAATTTGACAGCTTTGTCAACAAACAGTGGTAACAGAGTTTTATCATAGTTTATATACGTTTTTAACAGTTTTTAAACTGTTCAAAACAATTGCAAAACTTACCCAGAATTTTTTTCGCTTGCATGATGTTTGAAATGACAACTCACATTTATTCACAAGGTCGTAGTTTAGGTTTACACACAAGGTGGTGGTAGTAAACATGCTGGTAACGGAGTTTTGAACAAGTTAGGGACAGGCTTTCAATGTTTTCAACTTTTAAATCATTTTCGAACAAATTGTTACCATTTGATCATTGTTCTCCTAGTTGTGGCCACTAGAGCATACATAACAGTTAAAGCTGCATAACTGTTTTGCTTATTTTAATCAAAAGATCAATCCATGGAGAATGATGCTTTATTTTTTTATTTTACTTCTCCGGTTACTGAGTTATTAAGGATTTAGGTTTTTTGTTTTTTGATATTGTTGCCCCACCAAAACAAAGACCTGATCACAGCGGAGTAAGACACACTGTTTGTATAACCAGGACATTAAAAGTACCAAGTGGCAGATAACGGTCATCATTAAAAAAGAGTGGAAAACTTTTAAAATTATTTCTATTTTTTAAGTGATCATAGATACATTTCACAGTACAAAGTGTATTGTCTCATGTCAGTTAGACATATCTAGAAGTTATTACTTTGTGTGATATGAGTGATATCTGCATATAATGTCATGTTTAATTTCGGTACCGGTATAGAGAATGTCACTCAATTGAAAAAGAGGACCCTGTTTTAGTATGGTGCTTTTAAGTGTGGGCCAGCATCTGAGCCTTTGGCCCGCCATTAAGACGCTCTCCCCCGACCGTGGGAAATTGCAGGCCGATTTACACCAAATTCAGTGTAGGCCTAAATCATCTTTTTTTGCGCAGTCTTTTATTTGATACCTCACGGGTATTTCAAAATATAGTGGCAATGCTATGAGTGAATTCAAAGTGAATTTTGAATGACAAGAGAAACACGATCTATAGTGACTATGCTATTCGGAAATATCAGACTATTTTACTTCATCGTTAGTCATCACATACAGCTATATAAATAGCGAAATTCGGTAAAATAAAATAATTGTAAAAAGGAATCCTTTACGGTACCAGTAGCTGAGTTCCTAGCAAACAAGAGGCATTCAACCATTGATGGGTCAATGTTGTACCAGCGTCAGAGAAGCTGGACCAACATTGAGCCATCAATGGGTCAGTGACTCGTGCCTGCTGAGTCCTAGGGGCTGACCTAGTCTTAGGACACCAACCGGTGGTTTGTGTGAGCTTGACATCGCAGCCAACACGACCCAACAAACACCAGACATAGATCCAATGTTGTTTACTGTTGGACCACCGTCTGCGACGCTGGCCCAGCATTAAAACAACATTGAGCCAGTGCCTCGTGTTAGCTGGGGAGGCATTGATCCGATGTCAAACTAATTCGGGGCCATCTTCTACGGCTCTGGCCCAGCGTTAGACCAATGCGGCTCAACGTCTCGTGTTTGTTAATAAGGGGTTTGATGTTGGTCTAATGTAACATTATATTGGCCCACAATTAACCACTATTAGTATTACGTACATATTGTACACAGACGGACCGATTTACCACACCATATAACTTGATGGTGTATCGCGTCGTGATCTAACCCAGCTACATTTACATCGATTCTGTCCATTTATAAAGCCTTTAAAAATATATAATTGATTGTGTCGAACATTTTAGGTTATTTCGGTCGAAATAAGCAAAACAGTTATGCAGCTTTAAAATACAGTATATTGTAGCTCTATGGGAACATGTATTTATCATATATTTTTAACATAGTTTGGCTGCTCAACATGTCAGCAATAAGTGAATGTGGACAAACACACTGTGACAAATAGCAAAAGAGGTATCACTAGGATTAACATAGGAGGGACACACATTTCAAACAATGGTAGGCCTACCCCCAGGAAAAATATACCCTTATAGACTATATAATATTCAAATAATCAAGATAATACATTCGTTTGTTCAAAGATATGCTGGAAATCTATAGAATAGCTTCACCCTTGAAAGCTAAGAAATGTATCGTAGGCCTACTTTTTTTCATCATCAATGTCTGTACTTGTTTTGCCTTTTTTGTCTTCATCACTGTTCGTACTTGTTTTGCAATCTGTTACCATGTTACGCGAGCTCTGATTGGGTAACGGCAATTGAGCTTCATAATACACATTCAGTGTGTAATCATATGATTTTATTGACAAAAACCTTCATTAAACTCTAATTAAAAAGTGATAATAACTTTGAATGTTAGATTATAAACATAAACTGTCCCATGATTGATCGTAGTGGTTCGGAAAGTACCAAAAGTTATTCGAGTTGTGGTAAATGAGACATTTCTTACAAGGTGAGCTTAGATTTTTTCAATTTCTCACCCGAAGATAGGTAAAATCTTGGCATGCCTCCTCAGCCCATGTGGTTGACACAGGGCTGAAATCTTGACACAGGGCTGAAATCTTAGCTACTCTGTGTCTGGCATTCACAACAAAAAAGATGATTGTTTCTTTGGCTAATTTCATGATGGAGACATCTTATTGCTTTGGTTGTATATTTTTATATATAAAGCAACCATTATGTGTGAGGGGATGTCCTATACATGCATACGAAAGTATTATTGTCTGGTAGAATACGAGTTGTCAACAACGCCGGTCACGGTTTTCAACCAGCACTCCAAAACTCGGGAGTACGGGTCACAAAATCCTATCCTAATCACAGTAGCTTAAGATTAAAAACATAATATTTTGGATATCGATAAAATATTATTAAATATATTACATGTTTGTGTTAAGTATGATCACACCTTTCAGTAGAAGGCATTTTTTTGTCATTTTGCACGTGTCGTCTGCTTTGTTTACTGTCAATATCAGTCAATAATAAACTGCAAAACGCGTTCATAAAAACGCGTCGAAGTAACCAGAACGTGCAGTTTTCTCACGAATGGGTGGTCTACTAATACATCTATAAAATTGTTAAGCTACCGTTTCTAAACTGCTATCATACAAAAATAGTATCTCTAGATATATAGCTTTCAGAAAAATATAGTGGGCATTTGCCCCCCCAAGTGGTAGTGAGGACCCCTCTGGCTCATACACTAATAGTACAATGCTTTGAATATGTACAAAACTAATGGTAAAATATAATACAGGATATAATACAAACTATAATACAATGTGTAGGCCTACAAAGATTTACACTGCAAAAACATCATGGCTATTTAAGAATATGTATATCATAAGTTTACTACTTTTTTTATTCTTATAGATTATTCAGTTATTGTTTTACATATTAATTAAAGGTAATTGTAACGAAAAAGAAACTGATGCCATGTTGTGTAAATATTATTCCCGCACCAAAACCAGAGATAAAATAACTACATAACTTATTATACAAAGTTTCGTTGTAGTAAAAAAGACACTCTAGAAAACGTAGAATTCTAATTAGAACTTATGTGTATTTAAGTATCTATCTAAAACATTGTTAAAAACCAAATGTTCTTAAAAGTACTACGAATCGTTCATTCAAATATAAATTGTATTTTTATTATAGCATTCATATCATGATTGTGATTGTACAACACAAAATAAAATAGCGAAGAATGATAAGTTGGACTACGGCATGCGAGACATGGAGGGGGTCAGTCTGGTTCGAACGTATCAGCGAAAGCCGCCGTTCAAGATTCGAACCAGATATAGACATCGTTCCACACAAAATAAAAATTTTACCATTACCATGATTACCATTACAAATTTGCCAAGTATGTCCCATTGATATCACAAAGTGGAAGAGGCCAATCTGGTTCGAACGTATCAGCGAAAGCTGCCGTCCAAGATTCGAACCAGAAGGACAACGTTCCACGCCTAATGTTTAGTGATTACCATTACAATTGGGTTTTAGAAAAATGTTGTTGTACATATAACTGTTTGAAATTTGCTAGACTTTTGGAGTTTCGAATATGAGGTGGTATCTTATTCCATATTTGTGTAATGATACCAAAACTGACAAATTTCGATTTTTCACCCCATTGATAATAGCTATTGGACATCCTTGGCAAGCATGTAAGCTAAGGTCCATTTTTTACATGAAAAGTATTTTTTTGGGATGATCAATATTTGGTTCCATCAGAGATTGTTCATACAAACTCTGGTTCCACATATCACATGATAGGCTTACTTGATTTTCCTATGGTTTTGGTGGTATATTACACCTGTGCTATCATTTTATAACTTATGTATAATGGTTTGCTTCAAATACACCCCACACACAATTATGATATCACATGTGAGGTCAGTCAGGGTGTATCAATGCTGTCTCAATGTGCCCCAAAACTGTCTCAAAGTGCCCCATTATGTATGCCTCAAGGTGCACCGAAAGTGTCTCAAGGTGTCCCCACTTTTTTTCAGGCGCATATTTTACTGCAACATCTAACATTAGCCAAATGCAGGCTTTAGCTACAGGTATATGTAGTATTCAAATCTTGATTTTTAGCCAGATCCACGTTGTTTTAAGGTACCTAATATGGCGTCTCAAGGTAGGCCTACCCCAGGTGATGTCTCATGGTGCCAGAGTACGGGGTAGGCCCCACATTGAGACATTTTTTTGAAAATTTGTTTTGTTAACAAATGTAAGGTTTAACATTTCTGAAATAATCTCTTGCTCAAATATACCCCACTGGATGCTGTATTCGTATGTGTCGTCAAAATGTTTTATTTCAAAAATTCAATCTAGGGGAAGGTTGCCTAAATTGGACCCCCTAAGCAAAAACCTCTACACATCTTCCCTAGCCTGCTTGTTTCCCCAAGAAATGTGGTTATTGTATAGAGTACAAGAAACATAACCACATGTATACACTCAGTTCTGATAAGTATTCTGTTTTTGTAAATAATGCAACAATAAACTTTTTGCTTTATTAAAGGTCCAATTTAAGGAACACTTCCATTAATTGGACCACCAAGGTTTCAAAATTGGACCAGGCAGTTGCCTATATTGGACCAGAAAGTTGCCTAAATTGAACCAGAAGATTGCCAAGTTGAACAATTAGTAGCACTCAGTAAGGGGGCCACCATTAGATTCCCAGGGGGGGGCAGGAGTATTTGTCGCGGGCAAATTATTTATTTCAACCGGGCTCGGCGGCGCGCTGAAAATTTCACATTTTGTTACATGTTTATATGGTACAGTTCTTGAAGTAAATTATTTATTTCACGCAAAGTCCGCCCGAAATTATTTCTTTCAAAAATACTCTTGCCCCCCCCCCCCCTGGGAATCTAATGGGGGCCCCCTAAAATCCAGCAATTCATCCGTCAACGCATCAAGTCGACCACCACTACTCCAGGACAACAAAATTCATGCCATCACGCAATTAAACGTGCATTAAACCGTAATAGCACTCTTTTGACAGCTATGGGGGCAACCATTCTATCCCCCCCCCCTGGAAATATAACAGTTACCAGTGCCCAAACCGATTAAATGGAATAAAAACATAAGACATAGTTTCTTTGTTTTAATTCTGGATCCAGGTCATCTCCAAAATATAATATATTATTCCTTGGCCCGCACACTTCTTGTAAAAGTTTCTTGTAGATCCGTTCATTGCTCGGTAGGCCTATAAGCTTTGAAGTAATCCGACAGACAGCAAACCACGACGACATTACCTCCGTTGGCAGAGGCAGGAGTAATACATTTCTAAAATCATTAGAAAATGGCAAGAATTACATAGTTTCCAGCTGCGCAGCACTAAACAAAATGTTCCCTGATGAATGAGATGAGTTTGAATATCATGAGTTGGATTCTCACTCACTTGACGGTACCGGTACAGGTCTAAGCTACATGACTGTAGCAGCCAAATACAATAGTGCCAGTGGGTATTGTGTTTTATACCCAACGACGCATTAAGGTGTCTTGTCTAGTTAAAAAAAATCAAAAATCAGAGAAAAACTCGTATTATTCGGACCCCACCCACCCACCCCCATACCCAATTTTTAGAATTGTTTGGAACATTTTGGAAACATGAAAACAACACAAAAAACAAAAAAAAGACTTAATTTTCAAAAAAAATAAAAAACCGAGTTTTTCTCGGATTTTTTTATTTTTTTTTCACTCGACAAAACCTCTAATAGCAAGTTCACAAATCATAGCAAGTCCATATAGTTGAGCGACATCTATGAGCTAATAATTCCACAAATGCTCTTAGTTGGACATTGGGTTTGAAAGCTAACTGTTGTGTTACTACGGGGAGCTCTAAACAGCTGACCCCCACGCATGTATTGACAGGAGGGCTTTCCCAGCACACATTGTCACCCAAAGCCGGTTTAATGTTGGGCCAGCGTCGCGGACGTTGGACTAACATTAAAACAGAGTTGGGCGAGTGTCTCGTTGGGGTAGTATCCATAATCTTGTAATCAGATTAGTTACTCAGGCTTAATGCAATCAACCTGTACTTTATACTGAAGGCCTACATGAAACCTGCGCATGCAAATTCGGGCAGGCTGTTAAACTCCACAATGACCTCGCATTGATCGTCGAACCCATAACGTCACCGCTAAACAACCTCATATTGACCCCTTGGTGACCTTAAAGTAACCTGAAGCTATAGTTGGGCATATTACAATGTTGATAGACAGATGGTTCCTTTCACGAATTACTTTTATCTGATAGTCTAGCTGACTTTTTTATTGCCATGATTTATTTTAATTCTGACTTTAATTCCTGTTCTTTTTAATATAAATACATCAATACAGCATCAATCACCATGAAAATTTAAATGTTTTTTTCAGTATATTTTAGAATAGCACCATTACAGGCCTGTAAATCCATAAAAACATCAGAAATATTGTCATCTAAAATGGGACATGTCATTTCAACATGGAGGATGTTTAACACACCTTTTGTATTCATATTGTATAAATTACAGGTGATGAAAGTGTTTTTATCTAGTTTCCAACATTACATTATTGCTTCAGGTGTAATATTAAATCCAAACATTTTATGCGACTGTATAGTTTTATTGCATCCTCCTCCTCCTGTTGCAGCTGGAAACCTTTTGGTTGCCATTGAACGTCTCCCCGTTGCTTTAATATTTTTATCCCTCTCGAACGCCGCCCCTTCACTTATTAACGCCCCCTCGTCACCTTTTAACATCTCTCCGTCCCGTTTAGCATATCCCCATCACCATTTAAAGCACTTCCATCGCCTTTAAATGCTTCCCCATCGCCCTTGCACGCCTAACTGCCGCCCTTGAATGTGTCCCCATTGATCTTGAACGTCTCCCCATCCCAATTTATCGCCTTTCCGTTGCCCTTTAACGCCTCTCTGTCATACTGTTTTGGTTTCTAAGTTGCACTTTAATGCATATGTAGGATCCTGACGTCGTTCAGTTAATGTGGTGTTTATCCCCGGCTTCTCGGACGCGAGGGGTGTTGGATGACCGCCTCGTTTCCGTACCTTGGTGACGGGTGCACAAATTGCAATGTGTGCGGCCTTGGTATTTTTCCCGCACTTCAGGCGTTACACTCGGCGACTACGGACGTGCCGTAGCTCGCTCTCGCTAAGTCAATTGAGACGTGCCGTGCACGGGAGGTTGTGCTTTGCTGTTGCTGTATGTTAATCGAATAAACATGATAAGAGAGGAGAGAGTTTTCTGATTTGTTTGGAACCGTCGACTCGACGGAGGAGGAGGAAGTTTGAGTTTAAATGGTGAGATTTGGCGGAGTCCCTCGTCGGCCATTGTGACCCCATAATGGAGCCCCCGACGTAGGCCCATCATCCCATACTGGTGACCCCTGACGACTGATCGTCTACGCAACAGTGTTTTCACCTAGACGCCAGTTGAAAACCGCTGTTTTCAAGGATAGTTTTTATTAATTTTAAAGGATTTTTTGAAAAAAAATCAATAGCATTTTTTTCATGAGGTACGTGAAAGCTGTAGGTCATTATTCATATGCCAGTTTAAATTAGTCAGAAAGAGTTATCAGAAGAGAAGCACGTCTCTTTACGTCGAAAACGGCGTAAATTTCTAAACTTTTGGTCAAAATCCCACGTGTTTGGCGCCTTTTCAAGATGGCGACCTTGTCGGTTTCTCTAGAAGAATCCAGAAAATTATTCTCATAGACCTAGTCTATCATTTTTTAATTGTAAGAGTTTGTTTAATGCCTTCATCCTATTAATGCCACTGTAGGCGAGTAGGAAGTGGGTATTTTCGGTAACTCAATTTTTATTGTTGATTACCATAATTGGGTAACTCGATTTTAAAGTCCATAGACGAAATCTCGTCATTTTTTCCGATTTTTTTCTGCAAAATCGACAGAAATTTTAAATATCGCTTCGACTCGGGTAACCTTTAATAGGTTTAGGGCCAAAATAAATTGTTTCCCTAAATGAATGTCAATAAACGGTCTTATTTGGTATGTTTAAAATATTTCCAGGACCGTAGGTCAATATTTTGTACTATTATCCTATGTTATTTCAGAGAATGCTGAATATTGTACATGTATTTGGTAGGTGTGCGCCATTTTGGACGCTGGTTTCCCTAACTTAGCCCTTCGCCCGCCGTGGGCATACACGTGTCCCCCCCCTAACCGGCATGCATCTGGACAGTGAACCTGTGTCGCCACATCACATTAGCATAAAATAGGCCGCCTTTTTGATTTGGTGGAGATCATTTTTCACGTGTTCAAAATTTTACACGGACTCATTGTAATAATTGTTTTAAATTGTTTATAAATCTTCTTTTTCAAAACGATTGAGGGGGAAGAAATGGAGATAAGTTGTTTCGAAAACAAATTCTGCTACTAATTGTGCGAGATTTTTGTTCACTTTGAAACGCCCTTCGGTGTTTGTAATCGTGCTAGGCTATTTAGAGTCTTATTTGGGCACGCAGTAGGTAATGAATATGCTAATGTGAGGCGAGACGGGAATGCTGACTATATACTATGTACATACCGCCCAAAGCTTACCGTCACAGACTATAAGCCACATGCTGCCTGCCGCACCGGCTGTGAGCACCGACAATACACCACGCACACACCCACCACAGACGACATAAACACAACCGCACGGAAGACAGTCGGTTTATACGTCAATCAATGAATCGATGCGAGCGATTGATTCGGACGTTTATGAGAATGACTCGGTGATGAACGTACCATTATAAAAAAAAAACGTGGAATGTTCATCACAGACATCATTTTTCAGCGAAATGATATACTATATCATTAATCAGCAGGGCGGGGGCCCTAGGGTAGTGGTTAGCACCGCTGCCTTTCACGCCAGAGTCCGGGGTTCGGTTCCCGGTCTCGGCGGTTTGAAAGAAACAAAATTGTTTCTTCCCCATCCACGTGTGAAAGTTAGTATTGTGGGGAGCCTCCGTGACCGAGAGATAGCGTGCTCGGCCTCAGACCGCCAGGGCTCGAGTTTCGAATTCTGTGTCTGGAGGACAGTGTCATCTCAATCATCTCACCATCCTCAGGAGGTTATCCTGGCCCACTTTAGCCTATATGTGCACAAAGGTGGCCTAAAGCCCGATTCATTTCATTTCATTTTCATTAATCAGCATAGACTACTGTCATTCACGTTTTAAATATTATTCTTAAATCATAGATGTAACTGTTTTTCTTCGCAGTCACATCTAGTCTATCAGTTTGAGAACGAAATTTTCTCACGATAGTTTATTTCTCAAGTTTAAATTTTTTATAAATACAGAAATATTCGATTTGACAGTTGCGCTATTGCGTAACATTGCAAATATTTGAATGTGTTTTTCGACTTGCGTGAAAAAAAAAAAAATTCACCCAGGTCGATTTACAAAATACTATTATCCTAGCTCAGTATAGCATATCATAGTTGTATCTGGCATATTATTTTTATGTACCACTTCGACCTACGGTTTTCACGGTACCATTTTGCATGTGTGTGACTAAGTGAAAACGTCTTCTGTCACATATAGACCTTCAGTTTTCACTTCAATCAATATATATCTTTGTGAATTAGTGCACAGCATTTAGGTGAAACTTCAATGACGCATTTTTTTTCAACTAATCTGCAACCCCCGTTTCTCGCAACATGCGACATAGCATGAACATTTTCTACAGTCTACACTTCTAAGCTTCAACATATTACAGACATTTTTCATCTGATTTTCACGGCAATGCACAACCTATTCGTGCACGGCGCGTCAAAAATAGTTGGCATGTGTTAATACGACATGCCATTTTAAACACATTTGGGATAGACGCAGAGCCAATAGGCCAGCTATCTCAGATGCTTCACTAGTTAGATAATTTTAAAAACACTACTTCATAATGTCAAAGCAGTACGACAGTGAAGGCTTCATGTCAACGCCCCTAGAAGGTTCGGGTGCTAGACCTAAAGATGATTAGGGGGCCTATCATCCCGACAGTGAGGACAATGAGGTTCGATTCCGAGAGGCGGACGAGGAATATCAATGCCTCAAAGCTGATTTCGCTCGAATTGCTCGAGCTAGACGTATGAATTCTCAAGGAGTTCTTCACCGCTCGGTAGACAGTCGCAGAGACGTGCTACGAACTTACCAAAGTTCAAAATCGCCACTTTCTACGCCTCGGATGTTGAGCTCTGGTTCAACCAAATTGAGACTCAGTTCGCTCTTCACCAGATCAATGATGATGATGAGAGGTACAGCTTAACCTGCGCTGCACTTTTGGGCGAGATTGCATCGGACGTGAGGGACGTGCTACTTCAGCCCTTCAGGTCCAACAAATACGACAGCCTGAAAGCGATTTTGATTGAGAGACGAGGATTGACCACACCCGAAAGGGTCAACAAAGTTATCTCTGGCGAGAAGATTGGTAATGACATTCCCTCGCGTTTCCTGCAGCGTCTGCAGAAGACTGCAGGTTTCGGCACCAAAGCTGTGGTGGGGAAGGCTGTAATTCGGCAAGCGTTCATACGCCAAATGCCCGCTTCCATCAGAGCCCATTTGGCGACCCAACCCGACAGTGCCACCCTCGAAAGTTTGGCCGTTTTGGCCGACCGGGCACTGGCAGCAGAAGAGGACGTCGAAGAGAGTAAGCCGGGGGTCGCAGAGATTAAAGTTGAAGAAACCATCAAACTAGTTGGTTTGTTAGAGGATCTGTCTAAGCGAATCAAGAGATTGAAAACAGTGACTACATCAGAGAGGAAAAGAAATAAAGGACGTGGACGAGCAAATAACTATGCTCACGCGCCTGCATTTGCTCCCAATGTTCAGGCCTCAGGTTTTGTTAGCAACCAACCTAGTCAGTATAGAAACGCAAAAGATAATGCTCGACCTTTTGCTCCGCCGACGAATTTGCAACCACTTGCTCGACCATTCGTTCCGCCGCCGAACCCACAGAGAAATGACGCCGCTAAGACATTAGATTCGGCTAATGCACCTGTCTGCTATTTTCACCAGACTTTCGGTGATAAGGCACGCACGTGCAAGAGCCCCTGCGCTTTTTCTTTAAACTGCTAAGCCAGAGCAAGGTAGCAACTCTTGCATCTGGCAGTATAACTGAGACGCGACATGATTTCGCGGACGCTAGTTCTCCAAAGTTATCTCACTCTAAGTTATTATATGTCGCAGATAAAGGACATAAATGCAGATATTTAATCGACACGGGCGCAGCTGTCAGTGTTCTGCCGAAATCTTGCGCTAACGGGATTTCGGACGCTGGCAGTCTCCCCCTGGTGGCAGCTAATAACAGTACTATACATACTTACGGCAACTGTAAACGCGTCGTCGATGTCGGCTTAAAGCGCGAATATCCGTGGACGTTCATAGTGGCAGATGTGCAGCAACCCATAATCGGGGCTGATTTTTTAATCCACTATAATTTGCTCGTAGACTTGAGAAGCAGATGTCTCCGAGACATGCGTAGAGGCCTAGCCATTGCCGCTTCACTATCTTCGATTAAACCTCTGTCATTGAACAGAGTTGACACCGTTCAGAATGAGTACACAAAACTCATCGGCCAGTTCCCGGAACTGACACGCCCTACGACAAAGGGTGAGACCGTTAAACACAGTATAACACACAAGATTGTGACTAAAGGTCACCCGGTTTTTGCACGACCACGACGTTTAGCACCCGATAAGCTGGTTACCGCAAAACGCGAGTTTGACGAGATGATAAAATTAGGGGTCATTGAGTGGTCCTCAGCGCTTCACATGGTGCCAAAGAAAAACGGCGATTGGAGACCATGCGGGGACTACCGTAGTTGGAATGCACAGACCGTACCGGACCGTTATCCGATTCCTCATATACAAGATTTCACGCAGCGGTTAGCCGGATCGAAAATTTTTTCGAAGATCGACTTGGTCAGGGCTTATTACCAAATCCCGGTGGAACCGTCCGACGTACACAAGACTGCTGTTACCACACCTTTTGGCTTGTTTAATTTCACTAGAACACCATTTGGTCTAAGAAATTCCGGTCAAACGTTTCAGCGATTTATAGACCACGTTACACGCGGACTTGATTTCGTTTTTGTTTATTTGGATGACCTACTGGTAACCAGCCCAGATCATAAAACGCATAAGAAACATCTACGAATTCTTTTTGCTCGACTATCGGAGTACGGAATTATCATTGGTCCTGAGAAGTGTCAGTTCGGAACAACTGAATTAAGTTTCCTAGGTCACCACGTTTGCGCCGAAGGCATTTCGCCGTTACCCAGCGCCGTTGACGCGATTGTTAATTTCGTTAAACCCGAAAAGCAACGAGCATTGCGTAGATATCTGGGAATGGTGAATTATTACCACCGTTTCATACCGCATTGCGCCGCGAAGTTGACGCCACTCAATAATCTACTGACTTCTGCCAATGAAGGACATACCAGACTGTCACCGAAATCAAATTTCGATTTGAAGTGGAATAAAAATGCAGAGTCAGCATTTTCTGAGTCAAAACAGATATTGGCAAACGCTACGCTTCTGGTGCACCCAGATTCTACGGCACAGCTTAACATCACGTGCGACGCTAGTGATGTCGCCGTCGTTGGCGTTTTGCAGCAATTTTTAAATGGTATGTGGCAGCCGCTTTCGTTTTTCAGCAAGAAGCTGAACCCAGCAGAGACACGCTACAGCGCGTTCGATCGTGAGCTTTTGGCAGTATACGCTACAATTAAACATTTCAGACACAATTTAGAAGGACGAAATTTTTTCGTTAATACAGATCACAAACCGTTGACATTCGTGATGTCATCCGTGACTGAGCGCGCATCCCTACGACAAACACGTCATTTAGCTATGAAGTTCAAACTATTAAAATCGTTCGATAATCAATTGATCTGGTGTGCTGTGTCCACGGGACACAACCGGCCGTACCTTACCGCGAAATTTCGCCGAAAAGTTTTTTCAAACTTGCACGGTTTAGGCCATCCATCGCATAGAGCTACCAAACCTTTGATTAATACCCGATTTGTATGGCACGGCATGAACATGGATATTGCTAGATGGTGTCGTACCTGTAAGGGTTGCCAGACTGCTAAAGTTTCACGTCACAACACTCCAGTTTTCGGTAAGTTCACTGAACCTACCAAGCGATTCGATCATGTCCAGGTAGACATAGTCGGACCTTTACCTTATGCCGATGGTTTTAGATATCTACTGACTTGCGTCGACCGTTTTACACGTTGGCCCGAAGCTATACCTACGGTAGATATTAGAGCCGAAACGGTCGCCGATGCCTTCTTCAGCAGGTGGATAGCACGTTATGGTACCCCAGCCACTATCACCACTGATAGGGGCGCTCAATTCGAGTCCAAATTGTGGGATAGTTTGTGTAATCAATTCGGGATTATTCGGAATCGTACCACGAGTTATCACCCTCAGTCGAATGGCATGGTCGAACGTTTCCACCGTCAATTGAAAGCCGCCATTATGGCGCACGAGTCACCGAACCCGTGGACTATCACGTTACCTGCTGTACTTTTAGGAGTTCGTTCAGCCGTGAAAGAGAGACTAGGCAGGTCAGCTGCCGAGATGATTTACGGGACAACCCTTAGACTCCCAGGAGAGTTTACTAAACAGTACACCGTCGACGCCAACACTGATTTGGAGAATTATTCAGACAAGCTACGCGTGGCCATGTCGCGTCTCCGTCTATGTCCGCCACGTGACACACAACAACACAACATTTTCCAAGTCAAGGAAATAGCTACATGTACTCATGTATTCTTGCGCCGAATCGCAATTGCACCGCCTCTGACCGCCCCTTACGACGGACCATATAAGGTCGTCGCGAGGAGTGGCAGAGTAATGAAAATCCTAGTTAAAGGCAAGGTTGAGACGGTCTCTTTAGATCGCGTTAAACCCGCACATATGGAGTGCGAGCCTACGACAGGTACGACAATACAGCGTAATACGCCAAGCAAACCACGGAAGTCGACGGCTACCAGGACATCTAGTAAGAATCCACAGGGTCCACCTAGACCTGGTAGTGCGGACACTCCGACGTCCAACGGGACGAGAGTCAACACAAAAAAGTCGACGGCAGTCAGAAGCAGTAAAAAATCGGCCACAGTCCCAAAGCAAATAGATGTTAAAGTCAACTTGTCTAACAGAGACAATACTTATGTAGCGCCGCATTCGCGAGCCCCCGCCGTGTCCCGCGCTAACGGGAATGGCGGTGGTTTACGAACGTATTCCCGCATACCTTTACATCTACGGGGTAAAACCCCGGGTGCTGCTGACGCCGCAATCGACTCGACAAAAAGCAAACATGCGAATATCGCTAATCGCGAAAAAAATTCGACCGACCAAACAGTGCGAAAAACTAGAGTAGGACGAATAATCCAGACTCCTGCCCGATTCGTGCAGATGGTTCACGCCATAGTTGCGCCTAACGACATCTATGGCAGGCCCAACCGCATACCTCGTAATAACAATGTTGTTAAATTGTAAATGAATATGCCAGGCCTGGCAGCATTGTGTACAGATATATAAATGTAAAGACATTTTGTTTGGCAAGTTCATTGCTAAATTACTAATAGAAATTATGTTCATTAAATGAATGGGTTGATCGCAGCTTGCAGCAAATGAATCATACATAAAGGACAGTTGGTGTTAAGAGGATTGGACAATTGACGTATAATGCTGCGCTTTCAACCACCCACGCTGTAACCACACTCGCTATATTTTTTTTTTTTTAAAACTATGCTTAGTTATAAGAGGTTACATATTTTACAACCCCGCTACTTGCACGAAGCAGTCTCCTACACGTCAGTTTGGTCCTACGTTATCACTCACCCGAAGGGAATGTAGGATCCTGACGTCGTTCAGTTAATGTGGCGTTTATCCCCGGCTTCTCGGACGCGAGGGGTTGTGGATGACCGCCTCGTTTCCGTACCTTGGTGACGGGTGCACAAATTGCAATGTGTGCGGCCTTGGTATTTTTCCCGCACTTCAGGCGTTACACTTGGCGACTACGGACGTGCCGTAGCTCGCTCTCGCTAAGTCAATTGAGACGTGCCGTGCGCGGGAGGTTGTGCTTTGCTGTTGCCGTATGTTAATCGAATAAATATGATAAGAGAGGAGAGAGTTTTCTGATTTGTTTGGAACCGTCGACTCGACGGAGGAGGAGGAAGTTTGAGTTTAAATGGTGAGATTGGGCGGAGTCCCTCGTCGGCCATTGTGACCCCATAATGGAGCCCCCGACGTAGGCCCACCATCCCATAAATACACTATCATTTTGATGCCTATCAGTCACCTTTTATCGCATCCTGTCCTGTCACACTTACTGGATCCTTACAGCCTACTCAATTCTAGTTCCAGTAGTATACAGACAAAGTTTAGTGTGTTATTTGATTGAAATTACAAAATGTATTTTTTCACTCACTTCCACCAGAGGCAGATTATTTTTTCAGTTGATTCTGGTTATTTTTACACATTAAAATATCCGAAACATATGGACTAATAAGCCGTCTGACCAATGGGCCGCCGAACCAATGGGCCGCCGAACTAATAGGCCGTCGGACCAGTGCGCCGTTGGATAAATGGGGCGTCAAACTATCTATTAGAGCAGTCCCATAATTCCAGTTCACCTCCCGTCCCCCTGCCCTTAAGTATAGGCTACCTGCTATGGATCCAGCAATGTGTCGGATCATAAAAATATTGATACACATGTCAGTTGTTACGTATCGTTAAATATAGATTAATAGAAAACTTTTGTTTATCCAATGACAAATCGTCATAACCAAATATGTCAAAGCTATGATTTGAATTTATGAAGTAGAACGATAGTTATTTATACATTTTACTTAGTGGTAGGCCTATTAATAAATTTCGTGTCATTACACCACAGGCTTAGCCTACAAACAGTAACCACTCATAACGTATTATGCTGTTCCCTAAATTGGATTTCAGTTCCTAAATTGAACCACTGGTTCAATTTGGGAATTTCCTACTGGTCCAATTTGGGCAACTGCGTGTTGAATTACCCGTGTGATGTCACACAATTGTTTGCTTCACGAAATCAAGAAACCATATTATCTCCCAAATGAGAAGTCATGACCCGATAATTTGATCAATGACTTCTCAATCGGGTTGTTATTCTGATCGTTCAGAGGCTTAAGTCCGACATGATAAACCTTACATCAGGAGACAGTAAAACATGCAAGTGGCGTTTTTTTAGTTACAACCTTGGTGAAGCACACACCCTTCAGCGAGCGTCATAGGTGGGTAAATGTGTAGCAACTGGATATCCAATCAAATTGCTCCTTCAAGCATATGGTAGAACCACGTGGTGGTCCAATTTAGGAAACGGTCCAATTTAGGCAACCTTCCCCTATGTGTGGGGAGGTTGAAATTTTCCGTCTCAAGGTGCCCCAGTCTCCCATATAAAAAATATTTGATGCTTTCATAGAAACCTCCCGTCGCGCGGCAAATGTTTTTTTACAGCAAACAGGTAAAAGGGTCATTGTCATTAAAACCACATGTTTTGTTTGCAATGAAAATAATCTACATTATTAACGCGATTCTGTCGTCTACAGAATGTCATTTAGTGTTTTTCTAAATAAAAAAACTGGTGGTTTATTTGAGGATCCATGTCGGCTCGTGGCTCGGTGGCACGCTGAAAATTTCAAATTTGTTTAGGCCTTGTCTAGATCTTGAAATATATTATTTATTTCATGAAGAGCCTGTCCGCGGTTTCATTTGAAAAATACCCCCCTCCCCCCCCCCCCCCCCGGCGATTGAATGGTTGCCCTCTAGAAATGTAATTTAAGGCCTATTCTGTGGAACGCAGTCACAGAGTGACGTCACCGGAAAGACTACTCGGTGAAAACAATGTTATGTAAGACCCCCTCCCCATACTTCATTGTGTTAGCGAGCTCAGTGAAAACATCGGAGTTCAAGGTTATTGAGTTTCGCAGAATAGGCCTATAATACAGGTGCGCCTACCTGTAAGTAGGCCCCCTATGTATACTTTGCTGGGGGTTGCGAGTGTGTGATATTTACGTCAGGTACACATGTAGCCGAAGCTAACACACCCGCTGACACGAGAAATTCAGCCAACACTGTCTCAATACTGGGCCAACATCTAGACAGCATTGTAGTTGTCCCCGCTTTGACTTGCAAACGCCGCAAGCACATATACGGAAGCGTTGAAACGAAATGGTAAAACTATTTTCATCTGGTTATAACGAAAATCGTTAAATCGACTTGAACTAAGTCGTTATAACGACTTATTAGTCGTTAAATCGACTTAGTATAAGTCTTTAGAACGATCTTCAAGTCGTTAAATGGACTTAGTATAATTCGACTACAAGTCGTTATATCGTCTTGCAAGACTTATAAGTAGTTATAACGACTTATATTAAGTCGATTTAACGACTTATATGTCGTTATAACGACTTATAGTTTACTAAGTCGATTTACCGACTTATAAGTCGTTATAAGGACTTAGTTTAAGTCGATTTAACGACTAATAAGTCGCAATAATGACATATGGGTCATATCAACCAAAAATGTACAATTGACAATTTTTCATAACTTTTTTATTGTACTGCCTATATCATAAATATGTTTGTCATATAAAACACTTTACTATCAATTTTCAATTCAGTGGACATCTCAGGCTCAGAAAATGTATATGGTTACATATGTTATCGACCTTTGAACATCAGTTACTAATCATTTATTGTAGGTCTTTGGCCTAAAATTGAAGGATTTTGTCATTTACATGCAAAATTAATGGTTATATTCTTAAAATATTTACTGTTAGCTGTCACACAGCTGTCACACAGTTTTTTCAAGTATTGATGTACGAGCAATGCACAGTTTTTTCTTACTCGCTCTATACGCATTCACCTGTGATGTGCCTAGTAAATATTCAATAATGCAGACTTGCATAAAAAAATTGATCGTAATTTTTCAATGGGTATACAGATAGATAGACATTGGAAATGCAATATTATAAGAGGAGAAAAAAAAATGAGGCAGCATAGTTGAAGGTGAAAATGCCAGGGTTTTCCATTTTTATACACGCATTTATTAGGCACATCACGTTTTAAAATATTATCATTTAACAGAATAAATAAATTAAAGCGTGTTAAATGTAGCGGCCAGGATGAATTGAACACGGAAGTCTTTCATAACTTACAAAAAATAACCCCCATGAAATGCATTTCTTTTATTACATTTTGTGAAAATTAGAAATCATGATGTGCCTAATAGAATACGTCTCAAATACATTTTACCTTTTTCTACATGTCTAAAGAAGTTACTGAGGCAACCGTTCTTACGACATTGTCTGCAACTTATTCCCAGATGTTTTCAAGATAAATTTTGTGTCCCTTTCACCGTCAGTTAATCTTTTTTAGACGTATACCAAACCAAGTAAACAAAACAATTCATAAAGTGGAATGTTAGACTTGAAGTAAATAATTATTAGCAATGCAAATGTGCAAACAGATCTATTATTATTGTCAGCAGGACCTCCTCCGCTGCCATGGGCGAATAGACTACTGCTCGTGAACTGGAAGGTGGCATTTCTGTCAAACCTACACAGAATGTGCATGATGTGCCCAATTTTTATTTTATTCCCCTCTTGTACCTTATATAATTGGAGCTTTTACATTTTAGTCAGATAGCGCCTTGTCATAGTTGAAGGTGAAAATGCCAAGGTTTTCCATTTTTATACACACATTTATTAGGCACATCACGTTTTAATATTATAATTTAGCAGATTAAATAAATTAAAACGTGGTGAATGAAGGGGCCTGGATGAATTGAACACGGAAGAGTATCATAACTTACGAAAAATAATCCCCATGAAAAGCATTTCTTTTATTACATTGTGTGAAATTAGAAATCATGATGTGCCTAATAGAATACGTCTCAAATACATTTTACCTTTTTCTACCTGTCTAAAGAAGTGACTGACACAACCGAATAGATCATCTGCTCGTGACTTGTAAGGTGGCATTTCTGTCAAACCTACACAGAATGTTATCGTGCATGATGTGCCTAATTTTTATTTTCTTCTCCTCTTCTACCTTATATAATTAGAGCTTTCACATTTTAGTCACATAGCGCCTTGTCATTCTTATCTTCCTTTCATTCACAACCAACTTTCAGCTGGAAATTTATTCACACGCCGATGTCCAATTTAAAATTACGTAATTAGGCACATCACTGTGTCAACATTCAGGATGAAAAACAATTAATGTTTGAAGTTTTTTTTTTTTTACTTTGGCATTGATGTCTATAAATATCCATGCTTAGTTATGTGCTCATTGTCATATCCGTCTATTGCATGCCAATATTATTGAGATAAGTTTTCTGGACGTTTTTAATAAGAAAAAAATAAAATGATGTGCCTTACAAAAAATGTTTTTGCCTGGTCATCTCCTGTAAGCTTTCGTGAATTACAACTACTTCATACTGTATTTTATTTGTCATACAATACTTGGAATATGTATTTGCAGTTTGCACAGCCCAGCTGTTTTGATGAGGTTTGAGAAGCAACAAATAAAATTAGGCACATCACTTGAATTTTTAAAAACTATTAAAAACTTGTCTGAAAAAACAATTATTTGCTTCGTGTCATGTGCCACCATATGCACTTTGTCACCTTCCACATATTTAAACACATTTTATAAAATAATTAAGAAATTTATTTTAAAACTTTTTTAGCATGTTTGTTTTCACAATATCCAGTGGATAAAAACAAACTGTTTTGCAATAAAACCCTTATTAAAACTATTACTTTTTCTCTTAAAAAATCATACAATTTCTTAACCTTGTGAATTGATGTAAATCCTAATACTGTGGCTGTTTAACCCTTAAACCGATGAATTAAATAATTCAAATTGCTACCCACTTTAAGTTCTATCTTGCTATGTAAAGTGGCCCACTACTTTAAATGGATGAGAATTAATTTCAGACAAAATATTTGAAAATCTTGACGATCAATCACACATTTCATTCCAAATAACAGCGATTTACTTGGCTGATAAAATGTATTTAAAAAATGAGCGGTTTGAGGATTAACATAAGGTTTTACAAAAAAATGTTTATTTTCCGGAAATGGTTAGAAAAAGTACTGCTCAACTAGAAACAACTTCGACTTTTCAAGTAAAATAAAGTTCGGACATCGACTTTTGCGACATATAAACCATTTGGGACATTCGAAACATTCGGAACATCTTGAACTTTTGGAACATTTGAAACAGTGAGATCATTTGGGGCATTTGAAACATATGGAACATTCAAAACATTTGGAATACTTAGAACATTTGGAACATTTAGAACATTTGCAACCGCTTGTGACCATCTGCAACCGTTTGCAACATTCGCAACCGCTTGCGACCAGTTCCAATCATTTCTGATGGTTTGTGATCATTTGCGATCATTTGCGACCACTTGCGATTATTTGCGACCGTTTGCGACCATTTGTGACCGTTTGCGAACGTTTATGACTGTTTGTGACTTTGTACTTTTGGCTAACTTTTCTCTCGTTCTCCTCTCTCTCCTCCACTGCTATATCATTCATCTCAACATCTCTCTCTCTACGCTGTCTGCCTGTGACAATAACTTTTTTTTTAATGGTGAAATGTAGCATTTAAGGGGTTTCTACTGTTCACATCAAACACCCATTGTTGGTTCAATGCTGGGCAACTGTCTGCGATGCTGGCCCGGTGGTCGAGAAGCCCAGCACACTCCACCCTAAAAAGCCGAGTCAACAACAACAAAGTACCATCGTGAATGGCTGCTCTCCATTCTTTTAATGAATGGGCTATCAACCGACATGTACATCATTGCACCGACATTGGTTCACATAGTGAATTTACAAAATCCTGAATAAATCCAGATCCATTTTCAAGATCACCTAAAAAGCTTCAGCAACCAACTTCAATACCTAAGGATCATTGTGGCAAGATTTGAAGTCGATTACTTGTTAACTGAGTGAGAAATAGCGTGGAAAAAATCTGTAATAGATGATCCATATAGTAAATCTATGAAATCCGGATTAGATCCAGATCCACTGTCAGGATTGCAGGAAAAAGCTATAGCAACTAACTTCAATACCTAAGGATCATTGTGGCAAGATTTGAAGTCGATTACTTGTTAACT
Organism: Flabesymbios commensalis; assembly: GCA_964017125.1. Classification (NCBI taxonomy): domain Eukaryota; kingdom Metazoa; phylum Annelida; class Polychaeta; order Terebellida; family Flabelligeridae; genus Flabesymbios; species Flabesymbios commensalis. The sequence continues at coordinate 48,752,177 of OZ024913.1, read as the reverse complement.
GAGTGAGAAATAGCGTGGCAAAAATCTGCAATGGATGATTCATATAATGGATCAATGAAATCCGGATTAGATCCAGATCCACTGTCAGGATTGCAGAAAAAAGCTATAGCAACTAACTTCAATACCTAAGGATCATTGTGGCAAAATTTAAAGTCAATTACTTGTTAACTGAGTGAGAAATAGCGTGGCAAAAATCTTCAATGGATGATTCATATGATGGATCTATGAAATCCGGATTAGATCCAAATCCACTGTCAGGATTGCAGAAAAAGCTATAGCAACTAACTTCAATACCTAAGGATCATTGTGGCAAGATTTGAAGTCGATTACTTGTCAACTGAGTGAGAAATAGCGTGGCAAAAATCTGCAATGGATGATTCATATAATGGATCTATGAAATCCGAATTAGATCCAGATCCACTGTCAGGATTGCAGAAAAAAGCTATAGCAACTAACTTCAATACCTAAGAATCATTGTGCCAAGTCGATTACTTGTAAACTGAGTGTGAGATGGCGTGACTAAATGGGCCATAGAATAATAATAAGTAGAAAAAATAAAGTTGATTTATAATTAAAACAAGTTTGGACGACTACGTTCTAACTTAATTACAGCGATAATGGGGGGATAGGGAGATTGCATTAATGTTGATAGGAACGGAATAATTAAAAAACAACATTCTGAGAAAACGAAGACAATCCAAAACAAACAGAAAAACAACAAAAATTGTAAATTTTCAGGTCATTTCGATGTAAATTTGTATTTATCACAAAAGTGGCAATGTTACAAATAAGCCAAAAAAGGACTATTTGAGGTCAAGCTTTGTGTAGTGATGTGTTTAGCTAATGTATACATTAAAGTTAAGTGTTTTATTAGTGGCTTGTTGTAATTCTATATTTGTGTTTCAAGGATTAATTTTGAGATTACATGATGTGCCTTATTCCAGTCATGATGTGCCTAATAATGTATTTTTGTGTGTTTGGTGCAATTGTTGAGGCAATGTGAATTAAATTTTTTATTCAGGAAATGAAAGGTTTTTGCATTTGTTTATATTGACGTCAATTTTACAATAATATGACATGTTAAGAACATGATTCAGTATGTCTGCAATATAACCACACAAAAGAGGTTTTAAAGAATTGTAGCTCTATGTCTTAGCTGTGATTTTACTTGTCAACGTTCACGTTACCACTTCTGTTAATCTCGTTAAAACGTGACAACAAACTATGTATTTCAAAATTATTTGTTGTTTTATTTTACCACACTGAAATACACCTTTTTTCATTTGTTATAAATGATACACCTACTTTTACACTAGTTTTTTCAGTCTGTTGCTTCAACTTATTCTGCTTCTCTGTATAATTTAATTATATTGATATATCTGCATGCTCTTCAAGTTTTTTACCCTAGACTATCTACGTACTAAACATAAAATTTGACTAAATAGTCAAAGATGAAATCTACTGAGTAGTTTACTTTCTAAAAAATAGTTTTTAGTAAAAAAGGGGTTGTTTTAGAGATAATTTATAACACTGGTGTTTATCCATGACATTAAAAATCATCCTAAGTTTTTTGCATACTAGCCTGAACTATTTATTAAAACATTCTTTATGTACTTGTTTCTTGTTCTTATTTCCTACCAGACCACCAATAAACACAAATACTATTAATTAGGCACATCATGCTGAAAATGTTGCTTATTTTCAAATGGTAATAAAAATAACATTTCTTGAGTGAGGTTGGTATAATTTACTGCTTAAGATTGTATAAAGTCTCCTCTAGTGAATAATTAACATAATTTAGCATTTCAGACAACTTTAAAATTTGCCCTGTATTTTAGGCAAATGTATATTTATTTTGATGAAATGACCCATATGCTAACTCGATTTAACGACTTATAAGTCGTTATAGCGACATATGCTAACTCGATTTAACGACCCATAACTTTTTATAACGACTAAGTCGATTCAACGACTGATAAGTCGTTATAACGACTTACCTTAAGTCCATTTAACGAATTATAAGTAGTTACAACGAGATAACAAATATTTTTGTCATGTGATATATATGGCCAAATAACAAAAACACAAATTGGCAAGATACGACGGGGCCCATAGAATAAACCAAAATAACACAGTTTACATATCCATTAGAACATTACTATTCTGCAAAGCCAAAAGTCAGTATCTGCTCACTTTAAAATTAAGCCGATACCGCCTTTTGGCTTTGTACAGCAGAATAGAAGCCATCGCATGATACAGAACCTTGCTTTTCCACCACAACTCGTGGATGCGTAATTTAATTTTGGCTCTAGCCCTTTGTAGCTCGTGATCATATACTCTGGCGCCACCATGCTGTAAACCATCCCAATGGTGTCATCCTCCTCCGTCAGCGTTGAATGATTAATATAGATAGTAAGAATACACGCCAATTTCTATTTATTTGCCATATCAGCTGTGCCACTTTGCTCCTTAGAAAGCAGGACAGTTGCTCTTAGAAAGCAGGACATATCCCAAATAGAAATGTTGGAAAGCAGGACCATTTCAACTAATTCTTTGCTGGATATCGTAGATTTGGAGGATAACATTTGAGCATGTGGGATATCGATTTGATGTATTGGACAACAATGTATATTCAGACGATTTTTTGGCGCGGCAGGTTTATCCATGTTGAAATAAAATCAACAAAAGTGTCAATTTTCATGCCAATATCTAGTGAGCAGGCGTCTATTTCACCTTAGAAACACACAAAATCGATTCCAATTCGTACATGTGTTTGCAAGGTGGTACAACAGCTATTCATAAAACATTTAATAAAACAATTGAACACTTTTAGCATATGCAAATATGCGAAAACTGTGAATTACTAGTAGTCATATATGCGTTTGTTGACGGCTCATTAGAAAGCAGGACAGCATGTTAGAGAGAGTATGTTATAGATCTGCATTTAAAACAGGTCTACATAGGGTGGTGTTCCGGCCGCCGGCACGGCATACCGGCGTTCTAGATATATGGGAATGTCTCCAGTATGGGAGTGTAAGGGTGAACGGGAGAAACCGCCTAACACTCTCCATCATATTGTAAACTTCATCTCCCCGTCAACGGTTCTGATTAACTCACAAAACTCCTCTTCTGCTTATCATATTTATTTGTCTAGACATTGGATAATAGCAACGTACAACCCCGCGCACGACACGTCTAGCTAAACTCAGAGCGGGCGACCCGCGGCACGTGCGCAGTTGCTGAGAGTTCTATCGTAAGTGCTGGAAAAGTACCACGGCCGCATGGGATTCGGCCCCATGCGCACGTCACCAAAGTACCAAAACAAGGCAGTCATCCACAGACTCATTGCGTCCGGGAGGGTGGGGACGACTGCCACATTAAACAAGCGAAGTAGGGATCCTACAGATATACCGCTATACGGGTAGAACCAAAAATTGGGGTAACATTACATAAAATTAGTTAGATTTTTGTTATGCCTGACATAGTGGTGTAGTTAGGTAGGCCTACATTTTTCCTTTAAAATAATGCTAACCCTTTTTTCGTAACTGCCGACCCACTAAAATAAATATTTGACCACATTCCACAGTTTTTACTGAGCAAGGAAAATCCTGTAAAAATCTGAGCTAAATTATAAAAACGTCCAAACGTTGCGACCTCTATGTTGCAAATTGCCCCAGGGATGGGCATACAGAATTCAAAAAATCAACCAGACACTTGAACCTTCTGAAGCTGCTGAAGAAAACTACGGAGATGAATAATATTGAGTCACTTCGTGTTACCTGTCGTCAAAGGATATTTTGTAGTTATCCATGGCAACATGATAATTACTTATATCCTCACTTGTTTATGCTATCATTGTTATATGAGATTGTATATAAACTTCTACAGAAGGGCTAGCTATTAGTATTAATCATAGACCTGTTCTAATTCTCTGGTGTTAATATAATTAACTCTTAGTAAGGCTATAGGCTAATCTGTAGGGGAGACTGGGGCACCTTGAGACAGAAAAAATCAAAGCCCTCAAACATATATAGTTAATTTTCGAAATAAAACATTTTGACGACACATAGCCTATGGATACAGCACCCAGTGGGGTATATTTGAGCAACAGATGATTTTTTTTCAGAAATGTAGGCCTATTTACCCTTTTATTTTTTAACAAAACATATTTCAAAAAAATGTCACAATGTACCCCCTACTCGGGCACCTTGAGACACCACCTAGGGTACCTTGAGACACCATAATTATTAGGTATCTAAAGAAAACGTGGATCTACCTTAAATCAAGATTTGAATACTACATATACCTGTAGCTAAAGCCTGCAGTTGGCTAATGCTAGATGTTACACATAACAGTAGGCTACCTGAAAAAAGTGGGGGCACCTTGAGACACTTTCGGGGCACCTTGAGACAGACTTGGGGCTCCATGAGACAGTTCTGGGGCACATTGAGACAGCGTCCCACCATGGCTGACCTCACATCTGATACCATAGTTTGTGCGTGGGGTACATTTAAGGCAAACCATTATACATACGTTATAAAGTGATGGCACAGTTTTTTAAGATACCACCAAAATCATAGGGAAATAAAGTATTACGTGATCTATAGAACCAAATATTGACTATCACAAAAAAGAGCTTTTCATGTAAAAAATGGACCTATGTTTACATACATGCCGAGGATATCCAACAGTCATTAGCAATAGGGTGGAAAATGGAGATTGGTTAGCTTTGGTACCATTGACCAGATGGCGCACGAATCACAAAATAATATAGGCCTAACTGTGCCAAATTTCATACTTTTGTGAAGTCGCGGTCACGGTTCGACCTAGATAATCCGCCCTACTATCAGTAGCCTATCCTGATCAAAGCTAGCCTGGGAGCCCAAAAATATTTCATATTTAAGAGGCCGAATTTTTGGTGGCTTCCATAAGATTTTTAGTTATGCCTGACATAGTGGTGTAGCTAGGTAGGCCTACATTTTTCCTTTAAAATTATGCTGACCCTTTTTTCGTAACTGCCGACCCACTAAAAGAAATATTTGACCACATTCCACAGTTTTTACTGAGCAAGGAAAATCCTGTAAAAATCTGAGCTAAATTATAAAAACGTCCAAACGTTGTGACCTCTATGTTGCAAATTGCCCCAGGGATGGGCATACAGAATCCAAAAAGTCAACCAGACACTTGAACTTTTTGAAGCTGCTGAAGAAAACTACGGAGATGAATGATATTGAGAGTCTTAGTTTTTAGATACAGCAGTACACCCGATGAGTGCCCGCAATACAGTAATAGTAGCAAATATACCACATATATATGCACATAACAATCAGAAATTTGGGCATAGCCTCCGGCCTCCTTCTTTTTTTAAAGTCGCCGAGGGGTCATATGAGAGAAGAAAATTTTTGCTGGATTTTCATCCTTATGGCTAAGAAACTTTCATTTTTACCCTCGTCGCGCCCCATATAATTAGAAAGCGTAGGGCCGACAAACAAAACTTCACTCAGGTTTCACTCTGGGCAAACTAGTGCAGCTTTCCCGGGTTAATTCTTAGAGATTCCCACTTTGTTCTGTCCAAACGGCCTCAACGATGGCCTCCATAACTTTCTCATAGGGCACTAGACATAGTCTATTTTCATTTTTTGCATTTTTTTACAATAATTAAATTTAAAAAAATGTGTTAAAAAATTATCAGAAGGGGCCACAGCATGCCTGTTCCACTTACCTTTTTAAACATTTGTCGCTACTATTATGAAGTTAAAGGCGAGAGCTGGCATTAGTTTTTTTAATTGCCATAAATCTAATGATGTGAACCCACAGAAAAGGTGATAAAAGTGGAATTTAAAGCTGCATAACTGTTTTGTTTATTTCGACCGAAAAAAACTAAAATGTTCAACACAATCATTCGTGTATTTTCAAAGGCTTTATAAATAAATGGACAAAATCGATGGATTAGATCATGACGCGATACACCATCAAGTTATATGGTGTGGTGAATCGGTCCGTCTGTGTACAATATGTACGTAATACTAATAGTGGTTAATTGTAGGCCAATAAAATGTTACATTAGACCAACATCAAACCCCTTAAAGGGACTGGCCCACGCTAAAGTCATCAAAAAACCGGTGATTTTATTTCGGGTTCTCAATATGACCATATGATGTAAACATGTACATAGACTAGAACTGCAAATTTTTATTATTTTTGTGCTGCACATTCACCAGTTAGGCTAGATATAGAGACGAAATTCCTGATTTCTAATTATTGACAACCATGTCAAAAATAGGAAATGCGGGAATTTCGTCTCTATATCTAGTCTAACTGATGAATGCGCAGCACAAAAATTATAAAAATTTGCAGTTCTAGTCTATGTACATGTTTACATCATATGGTCATATTAGGAACCCGAAATAAAATCAGCGATTTTTTGATGATTTTAGCCTGGGCCAGTCCCTTTAATAACAAACACGAGACGTTGAGCCGCATTGGTTTAACGTTGGGCCAGAACCGTAGACGATGGCCCCGAATTAGTTAGACATCGGATCAATGCCTGTGTTGGCTGCGATGCCAAGCGCACACAAACCACCGGTTGGCGTCCTAAGACTAGGTCAGCCCCCATAATAACTCGGCAAGCACGAGTCATTAACCCATTGATGGTTCAATACTGGTCCAGCTTTTACGACGCTGGTACAACATTGACCCATCAATGGCTGATAGCCTGTTTGCTGGGAACTCAGCTACCGGTACCGTAAATGCTGTTTTTTACAATCATTTATTTTACCGCATTTCGCTATTTATATAACTGTATGTCTGTATGTGATGACAAACGATGAAATAAAATAGTCTGATATTTACGAATAGCATTATCACTATGTTTTGAAATGCCAGTGAGGTATCAAATAAAAGAGTGCGCGAAAAAAAGATGATTTACTTCACTGAATTTGGTAATTCGGACTGCAATTTCCCACGGTCGGGGGAGAGCATCTTAATGGCGGGCCAAAGGCTCAGATGCTGGCCCACACTTAAAGGCGCCATACTGAAACAGGTTCCTATTTTTCAAGTGAGTGACATTCTCTATACCGGTACCGAAATTAAACATGACATTATATGCAGATAGACTCATATCACACAAAGTAATAACTTCTAGATATGTCTAACTGACATGAGACAATACACTTTCTACTGTGAAATGTATCTATGATCACTTAAAAAATAAGAAAAATTTTGAAAGTCTTCTACTCTTTTTTCAATGTTGACCGTTATCTGCCACATGGTACTTTCAATGTCCTGGTTATACAGACAGTATGTCTTACTCCCCTGTGATCAGGTCTTTGTTTTGGTGTGGCAACAATTGTAAAAAACAACAAACTTAAATCCTTAATAACTCAATAACCGGAGCAGTAAAATAAAAAAATAAAACACCATTCTCCATGGAATTATCTTTAGATTAAAATAAACAAAACAGTTATACAGCTTTAAAACAAATAACTCTTTTAATTCTACAATGAAGGCTTCATTTCTACCAGTAATAATAATAAAAAAAAGCAAACAGGAAAATATATGTCTATTATTGCAGGGTCTCACAAATTCACAAAAATCACGAAACAACACGAAAACCCCCCATCAAAATGACTTTTTTTGTGATGTACCTAATGTAGTCAGAAAGTATTTTAAATAGTAAATGAGTAAAATCCAAGATAACCGCCATTTTTGCAAGGTGAAATAATAAATTGATATATTGATATTTGGTGGCCTGCATGATAGCGAGCAACATTGATCTTAATGCCGGTCTCCTGATCCTCACAACACAAAGTATTTTTGTCATCTTATTTGGTTACATATGTATGTTTGTTTTTGTTGTGTGACAAATAAATTGTTCTGAGTCAGAGTCTATAACTTTCGACAGAATAGAAGAAAAATCATCATTGTTGTGTGTATCATAGGATTTTTATATATGTCTCACACTATATGGTACATTAGATATTGCAGTGTAAAATACAAAATGACCGATTTAGTTGTGTGGCCAGAGAGTAGCTAAGAAATTGCATTGTGGGTAAAATCCAAGATGGCCTACATTTGACAAGATCAAACAAAATTCGTGTCAACCAAACATGTTGGTGTCGATTAAGAAATTTTTTAGAGATGGTCCATGTAGTAAATACCGAGATTGCGACCATATTAAGACAAGCAAAATAGCCATCACAGAGACATTAGTGTGAAAGACATGTGCATAATTTTTGCCGGAATTATGAAAATCGATGATATTGTCATCTATCACAGGGTTTGCAGGTACGCCGCTCGAAATGATGGTGTTAGAATATATGTAATAAGCTCAACATTTTGACTTGATAGGTAAAAAAATGATAAAGCTGTCAAAATTTAAGGACTTGTACTTCAATATATTATCCTCTTTAATATTAAGGTGAGAGCCATCTAAAAAAAAAATAGAAAAAAATGTTTTGCTTTGTTTATGTTGGTGGCGTTTATGAAGTGTAATCGTGGACAGCTGCACACAGCGAAGATGTGGGCATGGATTGTGAAATTTGTATGAACAGAGAATTAAATCAATGTTTGTTATCATGGCGGTGCGTGAGAGCGATATATACACACTAATGTTGCAAACATTCCCACAACATGCTCGACACGACGTAGCTGAAAACGGGCTTAAAATGACTAAATATACGTCAAGTGGTACAGCTTCTAACAAATCTATTTTTGATTTGTTAATTTCTGGCCAAGCATTAGCCATGGGCGCCCATAGGAATCACTACACGCATTTGTACCGTCGCAAACTCTGACCCGAACCATTAGTTTCAGATAAGTTTGGGCTATATGAAATGGAGTTCGCAAGCTACATTATGTTTAACGAATAGACCACTTCTATGATAAAAGTGTCAAGGTTGGCATACATTTAACTTAATACATGTAAAATATCTTTAACATTCTATTCTAATTTTGTTTTTTAACTTTATAGTGCAAGAGCATCAAAGCTAAACCTGGAATACAATTGCAGAAAGATTATTTTTTTTCAGGAATGATGCCTGGACATTTCTGAAGCGTCCCTAAAAACCACCCTTCACTTTTGAAGTTAAAACAATGATATTGGTGCATCTACCAATCTTTTAAGGCATAAGGAGTTTATAACGATAATCAGAAATCTTAACACCACACATTCAAGATAGCCGTATAGAGTATATTAAGAGATCTCTTATCAAACGAAAATATGTGGTATTACCTATATATCATTGTTGAACCTAAAATGTATTTAGCCTAACCCATGGATTCAGAACTTAACGATATTTTATTAAATACCATAGCGGGTGACGCTTGGGAGTGTTTTCAAACTGCTTTTCCACTGACTAAAAATTATTGATTGAAATTTGTCATGTCGACATAATTTAATCTCTGGTGAACCAATAATTGAAAACAGTACCAAGTCTAATTTTAAAGGTATTGGTATTTTTCATTTATTTAAAGCAGGGATTGCAATAGCAAAATAAATGAAATGGTAAATGTCAACATATTAGATGTAGGCTGTGTGTATCGATTTCAATAAGTCATGAAATTGGAATTATGGTTATCATAATTGTTGCGGCTTTGGCTGCGTCTGAATCATCCGAAATGTCACAGCTGGTACATGTTTGGCCGATACAAGAAAAGAACATCGTTGCACAATAATATAGTCCAACTTTGCGGCATTCCAATATCTTTTAACAAGCCACTTTTCACTTGCAGCTCACTATTTTTAAAACTCTTTCTGGGGCGACAGCTCGCTCTTTCAGGTCAAGTCGCTCACAGGGGCGCAGCTGACCGTACGCAAAGACGCAAGTGCGTCCACATGGATTTTCAAAATAAAAAAATAATCTGAATATTTTCCAGTGGAAGTCACATAAACTTGCAGAGCATCTTTTTCCCCGATTTTTTGTTTCTTTTCATCACAATACCCCAAATTCAAATTTACCATGGAATAACTCGTATAGCATAGACTTAGAATATGGACCACCGATAGTGTGATCACTGAGAGGTTGATTCGTTCTTCGTGGATAGCCAAGAAAACAAAAACGATGGTATTTATTGATCATTTTATTCATATAAAAGTATTCTTGCATCATAATCATCATGTGATCAGCTGACAGATATTATTAACTCGCGCTCCCACAAACACGCCATCTGTCTAAAACCTCACCCAGCAAACACCAGATGCTCACCCAATGTTGGTTCAATGCTGGACCAGCGTCTACGACGCTGGCCCAACATTGAACCAACGATTGGGTGAACATTTCCGTTTGCTGAGCAGTGAGTGGACTAGTACAAACAACACAATATACAGGAACAAAATAGGTTTTCTAAGCTCAACACAACCGTGGTGTACAACTAGATGCCGTAGTTAAAACGTTAATCAACTGAATCAATGAAATCATTATCCAGGTTTTTTTAAATTTTCTACTGAATCAAAAGTCTATTTCAGCATTTAAGTTCTGCGAGGTATGGGGCCTAGGCCCAGCTAGTAGTTTTACGTTTGTTTAGACGCTGTCTCACCATTAAGCGGATGTCCACCATTTTAAGTTCACACATGTATAAGCCCAGTGGTCATTGAGAGGTAATTAGTTGGGAAGACAACATCCACACCCGCGTTAACCTCTGTGTACATATTATCGTTCATATAAACATTATACTAGTACTGAGAAAACACCAAACTTGTACTTTCATCCAACTAAGAATCCACCAGAGAAAACTGTTATACTGAACCGTAAAAATGCCCGATGGTTAGGTCTACAGCTCTGTGATACCAGGCCACTGACAAAAGGCGTTATAAATTATTCAGATGATGTGCAGGTTTATTTTCTAAATGATTAGCTTGAGCTTCATTATAACAACTACACAACAATCAACAGAAAGGTGGGGAACAAATAATCAGCATGGGAGCTTGTATCTACGGTGCTATGTAAACAAATTTACAATGAATTCAGGCTTCAGTTTAGTAACGTAATATGACGGTATTTGGCACCAACTCGACCCAGGTTATTTTTGATCTGGGCGTGTTTCACGTTCATATCACCATTTTATTCGCGAAGATATATTCACATACATAGGTAGATCTACGCAGATTGGTCCCGGACCAGGACCATATTACAATGCCATTATTCCGCATACCACTGTAGTATGCCACTGAACATACTTTGTGTGGATCAGGTAATAAAATAGGATCATTTACATTTTGTGATAAAAATATATTTTATTCTCTGCACAATTAGATTCATTACATGTTATGGACAGGCGCATTTCCCACATGGATTCAATAGACTTGAATTCAACAGACTTGATTTTGTACATTTATTTTTTATATCTAAACTTGCTATGTTTGTACTTTACTGTATTTTGTTATAACTATCTAACATGCATAGTTTTTATTTATTTTCTGATTAATATACTAGCTGTGACCACGAAGTTATTGAGGCCGATTTGCAACAAATATATTACTATTATTCATATATCATGTATGTTTTCATTTCAATCACCAGTACTCAAACATATTTCAATATAATTATTTTTTGCCAACTAGAATTACGTAATTTTCAGTCGTAATTAGATATTGATCGCATCCATAGTCACGTGTTATAGCATCCACACAAACAACACCTTATCCCTTATCTAAATGTACAATATTGAAAAACGTTATCTCATGAAACGAAGGCATAGCCCGAAACCTATCATTCAAATATACCTGTACAGATTCAGTACATAAAAGAGGCATTATAATACAAGCATTAATATTGGGTATGTACATCATTTGAAACACTGGTAATTTATTCCGTTAAAGTTCAAGTGTAGTGCACATTAATGTAGACACTTCGCAATATGGGATATAATGTTGGGGTCTGACAATCACACGTGATGACGTTGTTCCAACGTGTACTTGCAGAATAATCGTTGTGCTAAAATGTGAGGCGGATATACTGATTAGTTCAGATCAGTCTTCTTTGTATAGGCCCACTAGCATGGGTCTGAAACAAAATACGGCCAAAACAAGTACGATACACCCCTTGAGTTGACTGATATTTCAACATAAACTAATAATAACACACAGTCGTTCAGCTTTCAACATAAACTAATAATAACACACAGTCTTTCAGCTATTTGCAGATTACCTGAATTTAACCAAACCTATTTACATAGTTTTATCAGATCAACATAAATAAAATGGCAACTGATATTTACTTTAGACTAAAATATTGTAATGATATAATACAGCATGGGTCTATTTCTCAGAGATTTAAAAAAGTAAAATCATATCAGAGATGGGCGTCTGGTAGTATAATATACCGGATTGGTCTGAGCACATTAGAACGTTTTGATTTAAACGATGGATAATAAAATTATGTGCCTTAGAATATATATCCTCATGCTTTCCCCCATCCAGCAAAATTGTATATTCTTCGGGCAAACTGATGAGGTAACTAAAAGCATTAATACAATAATTAAATAAGTGCTTGCATAATTATATGTGTATACCACAAAACTACAAATTGAACCAGAGTCATATTGAAATTGGTACAACGTGTTTTCCAGCAAATACCACACGTTGACTCAATGCTGTTTGCAGGTTGGGCCAGCGTCTGTGACGCTGGCCCGACATGCAAACAGCATTGAGTCAACGTCTGGCGTTGGCTGGTATTTTTTCACTGTCTTTGTGGCTATTGCTTCAGTTGGGCGTAGAGACGTATCGAGGTAACACTTCCATATAAGTAGTTTAACAATCACTTGTGACACTAACAGCCAACCGTGTATCATATATATATACCGGTACTTAACACAGGCCGATCACAGCCCAGGAACAAATCAGCAACTACGCTGGCCAAGCGAGTAACGCGTTCGACAAGCGTTTAACGCTAGTGACAAACGTACATGTATAACACAGTGTAATGACGCTAATGGGATGTCCAAAAAAATCCATGCAATTAAAGTGTTGCACATGATGTATTACTCTAAAATTATATTTCGCTATTGATACTAACATTTCTCAAATATAAAGTGCCATTGTATATATTAGTTATTGTGTATGATGAATTCTAAGGTTTCAAACTAAGTATAAGGGTGAGTACTAATGTGATCAATCATATTGTCCTCCACGGCACGAATAAATGACTGCTTACAGAGGGTGACAGTACGTATTGTACACAGTTGACCTTTGTGCTAAATTACAACGAATCCATACCATAGACAGATCGGAGCCTCGTGTGCGAACTACTGTATTACTATTATTCAAGTGTTATAAAATTATATAAAATAAAGCAGCTAAAATCAGAGCACATATAATAACACTATCAAATCATTATTATGCATTCATGTGCGGCAGCACCGCAGAAATAGGTTTATCACAAGTTAAAATAAAACAATCTAGAACAGAGCGCGAATAATTTTCTGTAACAAAAGGGCAATAAATTATGGATATCAGATTAATTCCTACAGATCTGTTTATCATCGAAAATTGACCATCGATAACGTTAGTTCTATCGCCGTAATTTGATGTAAATAATCAAGCCCAATTTTGAAGCTATCTTTACTGTATCCCAATATTAAAGCTGATCATTTGGATATTAATTATTAATGTAATTTCGTATTTTTCATTAATATCTTTTGTTGTCAAACATGATTATACCTTAACTGGAAAAAATAACATATTTGTATAATTACTTGTGAACAATAAAAAGCAGTAATCACGGCGATACAAGACAGCTAGTAATATAAACACGAGTGCAGAGGTGCGAAATAATGCTGTGTCAATGATGAGCCATCGTCTGCGACGCTGACCCAACATCAACCCAGCACTGGTAAAAGGCGGATTCAAACAACGATAAAATATCATCGACCGAGAATAAAAACATAGAAATGAAAATTTTGCTCAACATCTTAAAATACAAGCTTTGTCTAATGGGTTCAATGAGTCTTTGCTACAGCCTATGTTCTGAACCTACACAAGAGCTCATCTATCACAGCTAACACGTGTTGTTGGTACAACGCTGCCGCAATGTTGGGCAGCATTTGCGAGGCTGTCACAACATTGAGACAGCGTTGGTCCAGCCTCTCGTGTTCGCAGGGATGGCAAAATAATCTACTGTAGAAAATGAAGTGCAGAAACTCTACAATTGATACACAGTGGGTAAAATTACAATGCGTACAAGTGATCAGAAAACAGGCAGAACAGGCAGGACTGGACCCATATTCTCGTACAAGTTACGATATATCGTAGGTTTCGGATTGGTCGAGATGGCCATCTCGACCACTCCGAAACCTACGGTATATCTCAACGTGTGCGAGGATGCGGGCCCTGGTGTCGGCATTCACGTGGAGGGTAAGCCCCACCAGCGCATGCCGTACACCATAGTGACTAGCAGAAGAACGGGAAGCATTGCTACAAGATCAGAAATAGTCAGCGGCATTCATACCCAGTATAATATAACGTCCGTTACAGTGTGCGAAGGCGATAATGTAATATAGGCACGTCGGTGTGAGGGCGGCGAATTGCGACCCCTTCAGCAATAAAACTATTCCAATGTCCTCCTTGAAACCCCAGAACGTTAGTCAATTTGAAGATCAGATGTGAATCCAATACAACGTGTGTGGCTATAGTTACGAAAATGGGGATATTATAGTCAAATTTAATTAACTAGATTTTTGTCTGGTGGTTCAAGTTGCGTAGCCCACCACACATCATGTGTATTAATATTGCCTACAATGTCTTTGCGTAGTAGTAGGTCTAAGTCATAGGGATGACAGTGTTTGACAGTTCCAGTGCTGAAGGGGCAACCATAGATAAAGTACCAACACACAACCATTCTTTGGCAGCAGACTGCTCTGTGCAGTGACATAATAGGCGGATGAGGAGGTAGGGGCCTACTCAAAAAAGGTGGTAGACATGGAACACGCCCAGTGGTTCACTTGTACGCAATGACTCACCAGGGCGAGTCATCGCGTACGAGTGAACCCCGGTGAGCTCGGACCCCAGAGTGAGAAGGGGGACGGTAGAGAAGGCAGCCCCCGTGCGCACACTCACACATCAGTGTGCACGTGTGAACTGGACAGCATGGCGGGTACATCAACGTCATCGTCATCGCTGGCGTTAATCTCACTGTCCTCAAAGTCACACAAGTTGTTGCACTCGGAGATGTCGGAATAAGAAGCATTCGTGGAAGTGTAGCCGCCCATTGAAACGCTCATGGCGTCCATAGCCGCCGCTGTGGCGGGGTCCAGCTCGCTGAAATCATCAGGGCCTGGCACCAGCTGCTGCTGTCGAGGTCGTGAGAACCCGTAGTGTATCACTTCGTTCCCCTCGTCTCGTGCAAAGTTCTCAGCAGCGCCCTGAGTCGGTGTATTGTTGGCGTTCACCTCACCGGGAAGCTCTTCCTCATCATCGATTTGGTCAAGACTTTGACCACTCTCTGACATGGCATATTCTGGTAGGTAACGGTCCAGGTGGGTTTGGTAATCTAGCGGCAGAGGCGCTATATCATCCACGTCGTCATCGTAGTTAAGGTCTTCCTGCATGTTCAGTATGTGTTGGAAGTCTGGGTGTTCTCTCAGGTGGTCTTCCACATCGATGTCTTCGTCGTCATCCACCTCAGCGTCGTTATACTCTGAGTCACCCACATATTCTGAATCGCATTCTTCCCTGTCTGTGTCTTCTTCAGGGTAGTCTGTGGTGGCATAGGCATCAGGATCCATGTGAAGGTTGGAATCCCTGCTGGTGGCCAGGCTGCCAGTGTCAGGCACAGAAAACATAGGCACCTCTGTGATCTGGGCTAGAGGTTGAAGAGCGGGATCCCAGTCTGAAGTGTCCCAGTGATAATCTGTAAATCAGGCAGCAAACAGTCAGTACAAACAATCTAATATTAAGATCCACATGTCAAGCCTGAAATAATAATGTTCAGAATGGATTAGGTCACGTAAGATAATGCAGAAATTATGCTAATGCTATACAGTTTTCTATTAATATAGTGAGTGCATAGTGTAGGCCAACTAAGTTCCAATTCGGCTGGTAAAATAAAAAACATTCTCAGATAAAACAATCATTGAAAGGAAGTGGATTTAGTGATTTTTTCGTATCAATCAAAAGTTGCACAAATTAACAGCTTAAAACGTTTTTTTCACAAGTATATTTAATTAGCAAACTTACATCAACTACCGTACTACAATCTGCAAATATACAGGTGCATCATCAAGTGTTGACTGTCTATAAGAAGTATGATGTAATGCTTCATGTTTATTGTAAATTCCGCGGAATATTATTTTAAACTATTAAACAATGCAAACAGCATATATCAACTCAGATAGAAGAGAGTGTACAATTAAATATACACGCAGAATATAAATTAGTTATTTGATAGAATATATATGGTAAAATAATTTGTCGCATGCCTAGGTTAATGGATGATCAAAAAGAAAGTGAGATAAACAAGCTTGGTGGTCTTTTATATTTAGTATATTAAAACATATAAAAATAACAGTTTAAAAATCGAAGTCAGTTTAGAAAATTGCAAATTATTATCAGCAGAAATTTAAATAGCCTAGTCGAGTAAAAAGCCAGGGTGGGTTTTAAAATTAAATACAAAAAAGTGCATTGCATGGCTAAACAAGGTGCAAAGCTACACATTGACATTTCACACTAAAAATCTCCCCATATCACATTCATCACGTTTACAGGAATTTACATCAGCAAACAGATCTGTAATAATCCATTAACCCAAACCTGTGTATTACTCGACATGATAGAAAGTGATATAAAAGTGATATGAAGATGAATGACTATCAGGCAACTTCATACATCTCAAACCCTTGAAAAATCTACAAATTATGTCAAAAGTCTTGAAATTTGAATATAATGACCAAAAAATAACGACACATCGAAAAGTTTAGCTATCAGAAAAGTGGAAAAAACTATTTAAAATGTAGCAAAATTACGTACGCTGTGTGGCGTACGATTACAGCCATATACTATATATCGGAACAGTTGACATGACTCTCGAGTATAAGCAACCCGTTATAAAATAAGGAGAATATTTAATTTCTTAATAAACATTTCTCATCACAAACGATTATGACTTTCTCGTCAAGTAAAGAATACTGATTTTTACGTTTTTATACGATATCACAAAATACCGTAGTAAACATGTGATGCACATGTGATATTGCACCGCTAGTGCTAGTCGAGATAATTTCACTTTTTGCTTGCGTCTCTCATTAGCAAAATGATTTCCACCATCTTGGCGTTATGCGTCGCGCGATAATTTTTTTTTTTAATTTGTCACTTAACCCTTTAACCGTCGGTGCCGCATATATTCGGGTTTTCATTTTTTATTAGCACATTAAGTACCACATTTTAAACATGTGACATCATGTGACATCAATCAGCAATAGTTGAAAACAGTTGACCTCCATTTTGTCCAATCTGAACAATTTTAACTCACTTGAAGTTGTGGATCGCGTCAGCGAGACACAACTTCAAGTGGGTGAAAATTCAGATTGAAAAATTTGGCGGTTAAATGGTTAAAGGATAATTATTTTAAATAACTGAGTGCGAAGATACAAATGAATTCGCTCCATTTGCCCTCTAAACGGAGTTGTATCTCATTAAAAGACCGACGATTTCAGACATAGAAGATAAAGTCAACCCATATGAGTGAATCCTCAAGACTCCCTCTTACAAGTCTGGGTTTTTTATAACAAATGAACAATAACTCCTTCCAGCAAACACGACGCGTTCACCACCCAATGTTGGCTTAGTGTTGATCCATTGTCCCAGAGACCTGTCCAACATTACCACTATATTGGATGAACGTGTGGTATCTGCTGGTTAAAATTAATTAAGCTTTACAATAGGTTATTAATTTTGCACTCATTAAGTCATGTCAAGGTTCTGAGGAAAGCAATCAAAAGCACAAGTGAAACACGTCCACAGTACACATGCTGCTAGTGTGACGTTCTCATTGCGAGCTGTGTCACCAGACACATCCATACCTTTTTTCCGTGCCTTACGAGGCGACGCTGCCAGAACAACCACAAATAACACGTTTTAACTCGGCAACACATCAGTCAGTGATGCTACTTGTGGGAAATACATTTTCATTACCAAAGTCTCAACAATGCCGTAATTCTATATAGCGATTAAACCTTTCGAAACAATGAAGACATGACTACATTGCAGATATTATGATCAATTGTGTGACTTTGGTACTGAAATCGTATGTATATATCTAATTTCCATATGCCCTTTGGCCTAGAAAACACTAT
Source organism: Flabesymbios commensalis (assembly GCA_964017125.1). Lineage (NCBI taxonomy): Eukaryota > Metazoa > Annelida > Polychaeta > Terebellida > Flabelligeridae > Flabesymbios > Flabesymbios commensalis. The sequence goes on along the minus strand of OZ024913.1, from coordinate 48,733,892 downwards.
GCTGGTTTCATGGTTTCATTAAAGCAGCATTAGATCAATTGTATAAGTCAATAATTATTTCAAAAGTGGGCCATTGTCTCGAACATTGGCCAAATGTTGAAATAAATTAAGTAAATGTTTGGTAATAATGCCTACCATGTGGTTGGTTATATAGCATGCTTAGCACAATAATGTTCTCAGCAATAAGACATTCTGAAGGAATGCATAATGTGTACCATAACAATCTTAGGCCTTTGTAGTAAATATTGCTTTTGTATTTACAATTTCGAAAAAAGGACTAAGAATTTACTATGGTACTACACACTTTCACACCGTTGCATATCCTCATATTTTCATCTTACTATATTACATTTTAAGGGAGTCCGGCCACTTTTAATCGCATATGGGATACATCAAAATAACACAAGAAGACCATTAGAAGACGAAAATATTGAATAGCAAACAATATATGCAGTAATAACATATCCATCTTATGTAAATAATAGATAATTAGGGCAAGCCTTTAATTAAACAAAAGCCTTGTTGATCTGTAAGTAAAATATCAATCATATATACATTAAAATCCTAATTTCATAATTATTTTTACGTTATAGCATAGATATTGTTAGTCATCTACTAGTAGTATGCTATTTGGAATCCCATAACCTTATGAATGCTATAATGTGTAAACTATACATGATATATTGGTTGATCTTAATGTTTATTTTACAATCAGTGAGTTAGAAGTTATAGCTCTACGTGCAGGCTTCACGAGAAGAAGTAATGTTACAAGATCTACAAGACAATACATATCGACTGATAATCTAATCATTCTAATACAAAAATATATGGCATGTTATTATAATACACAGTTCGAGACTACTGTGTATTCAGATGTACTTCATTCAAATCTCAAACTGAATATATACAACTAATGGAATTAATTTGTATTAGATGAGCTCAAGAAATACTAGAACAGTTTCCAGAGAAAAAGAAAATGACAAAACATAATAAATGAGTAACACCAACTAATAATTTCAATAAAACGTGAAATAAATGTTTTCAAAACAAAATAAAGCGCCGACACCTGCCGCTGCTGGGTTGCTGGGAGAGGTGAGTGTATCAAGACGGTGGGCAAACAGATACTGAAAGTGTTGACGAGGTGACATCAGATAGGGCAGGAATGGAGAAGCTAGGTAAATAGGAACATGCAACAATATGGTTTACATCCCACTTATTATGGTTTACATGTACAAGTTGCAAATGCACGTATGAGTTTTATTTTGTTGTCGTAACTACTTTGTTGTAGTAGGATATTCTGTGAATGTATGTGGTGGAGGACACCAAGTAAGTAAATCTGTGCATGTTTTATCATTTCTGTTCTTACTTCAATAATTCTGTAACTTAGTTATCCCCTTTTGTAAGTGATTAAGTCTCTTTGACTTGATCAATGAAATAATATATCAAACTTTTACCAGGCAAGACATTCACCAAATACCACTATTGTCACTAATCACCGCCAGTCATACTAATTCCACTTTTACAACATCAACAGTCTTTGCCACCATGCCCCACACCCTAACACTATTCAGTCTACACTCATTCACACAACCCTCTGACACTAGTCCCGACATAAACTAACTGCGACAATACCACATCCACTGACATCTACCCTTCATACACCACATCATCACTCACTCAATCATACTATACATTTATTTAAATCACTCCTGAAACCATACACCAACAAGTCGATAAGAAATAAGTTAACATACTAGAGTTTATTCATTTAATCCCACTACAGACACCATTCAGAACAGAAACTTCAAGCCATCACACACCCAGAGTCTTATTCACGCAATCCCACTTCTGACACCATCCAAAACAGAAACTTCAAACCATCACACACTGAGAGTCTTATTCACTCAATCCCACCTCTGACTCCATCCTCCGAAACAGAAACTTCAAACCATCATACACTCAAAGAGTCTTATTCACTCAATCCCACTACTGACACCATCCAGTACAGAAACGTCAAACCATCACACACTCAAGAGTCTTATTCACTCAATCCTACTCCTGACACCATGCAGTACAGAAACTTCAAACCATCACACACTCAGAGTCTTATTCACTCAATCCCACCTCTGACACCATCCAAAACAGAAACTTCAAACCATCACACACTCAAAGAGTCTTATTCACTCAATCCCACTTTTGACACCATCCAAAACAGAAACTTTAAACCATCACACACTCAAGAGTCTTATTCACTCAATCCTACTCCTGACACCATCCAGTACAGAAACTTCAAACCATCACACACTCAGAGTCTTATTCACTCAATCCCACCTCTTGACTCCATCAAAACAGAAACTTCGTACCATCAGAAACTCAAAGAGTCTTATTCACTCAATCCTACTCCTGACACAATCCAGTACAGAAACTTCAAACCATCACACACTCAGAGTCTTATTCACTCAATCCTACTCCTGACACCATCCAGTACAGAAACTTCAAACCATCACACACTCAGAGTCTTATTCACTCAATCCCACCTCTTGACTCCATCAAAAACAGAAACTTCGTACCATCAGAAACTCAAAGAGTCTTATTCACTCAATCCTACTCCTGACACCATCCAGTACAGAAACTTCAAACCATCACACACTCAGAGTCTTATTCACTCAATCCTACTCCTGACACCATCCAGTACAGAAACTTCAAACCATCACACACTCAGAGTCTTATTCACTCAATCCTACTTCTGACACCATCCAGTACAGAAACTTCAAACCATCACTAATATCATCGCTGGCAGTCAGTACTTCATCACCGATGTAGTGTCCCACAGACATGCCAGACATTATTGCGATAAAAACTAAAGAGATATTTTTTCATATAAAATGCAAAAATGTGACATCATGCTGACGACACCTATGAACTATGATTAAATATATTGTTAGTTTTCTACAAAATCTTTGAAAATTAGAACAACATCTATTTAAACGTCACCTACAGTTTGTTATGGAGTAAAATAAGTAAATAGGTATGTTAAGCCTCAGAAATATGTTCTTCCCCCGAAGGTAATCTGGTGGAGGTTTATTTAAAACTGATTAAAAATATAGACTGGAAAGGTATTCAAGATACACCAGAACATGAAAATTTCAGTGAATGCTATTTGATATATTTGTTATAAATTTTGAGTTATATATATCACATGTACACCAGATTAATGTAGGTATTGACAGGGGAAGTGCTATTTTCTGTGGAGGTTAGGTCTAGGCATGCAGACAAGATGATTGGTGGCTGCACTGGACGTTAGCCATATTTTTTGGACAAGCCAAGCGAGGCGTTATATCCACAGCTGTTAAGCAAAGAGAAGCGCCTCAATTGGCTGACCGGCGATGACGTCATGTGTCATACCGGAAGCCACCTACATACCAGGCATGTCATCTTCAGAGTAGGGAATGCTGACCAGCGATCCCCCAACCCCGGGCCCGCTACCCCCTGCAGCGCCATTCAGGGCCTGGTATGCCTGTTGCTCTGTGGCTACCAGCTTGTTTTGCTTCTTATGATCTGTCCCAGAGAAAACATGCCAAACATGTCAAAAAGCCTTCAGAAAGAGCGCATCCAAATCCGAGCCTCAGCTGTTATTGTCAATAGAAGGAGGTCAACTCATGTTTGATACCACGTAAAATATGGAATTTTATTTTGTAAAATGTATCAATCAGAAAAAAAATAGTTTATCGGTTTGTTTTTAAGTAACCGGTAATTGTTATATGTTATAGGCCTGTAAAATATTGATATTCTATTTTACAAAATGACGCAGAATGTACACATATACATATACATTCTATTTTTACTAAATGAATCACGCAGAATGTATACATAGATATTTTATTTTTCACACTGATAGTGCATTGTTAGCTCCAAATGAAATAACATCAGAGAAAACTTTTCAATACTAGTTGACATGACCGTGACGTATTCCTCTATTTAGAAAGAGAAGTTAGTAAATTATCATGCTGATTCTTCAATAACAATTCATTCTCAAATCACATTATGCACTTAATCAATCATTCGCTTAGAAGAAAAGCAGCCCAATGTTATATTAATATAGTCAGCCAATTGTAGTTGATGCCAATCATTGTGCTATACATAATTGTACACGATCATGAAGAGGGTACTACCCAGAACCTTACTGACACTAGGGAATCATACACGTAAGAATATCTGAGACGAGAAGACAAAGATACCTGGTGTGCAACCTAGAAAATACGCTATCATCAACTGTATCACACAACTGTACAGACACTGTAGAGAACTTACCCAGGGGAGAATTCATGTTATTAGAGTGCCAATCTGTGGGTTTAAGTAAGGGTTCCTCATCAGGTGGTGGTGGAGGTAGAGCACGACCCGGTACAGGAGACTTCTCTACCTCAGCATTACGTAGGAAATCGGGTATCTCTATGGGTTCTCTCAGAGTGCCTATGTTCTCCAGATCGTCACCGTTGCTGCCGTAGTTTCTGGCGGTATCAAAGGCACAGTTGTTGAGCGTGTTTAGTGAGTCAGCTGCACTGGGAGTGTAAGAGACTGGACGGTTTGGAACAGGTGGAGGACGATTTCTGACGTGGTTGGGCATCTCTGGAGGACTGGCTGGTATGTTCTGTACCAGTACACCGTCCATCTTGTTCGTGTCATGTTGGTTACGTTTGATCTTGTCTATGTTGTCTAGTAGGTCGTCTGTCTCACCCTCGTGGGCTTCTGGCATCTCCATACGTCTCTTATTATGACGACACTTCATGATGGCCACGAATATAATCACCAGGACAAGAATAATGACAACAGCCACTGAAATGTCAAGACAAGTAATATTACCTGGCTGAAGCTATCAAAAATAACATTCACCTGAAAATATTACACATATATACAATAATGTATGTGGGTGGAGTAGGCCTATAACATAATTTTTATTAATACAATTACATTAAATTTTGGTAAAGAGCAATTATTCACAATATCAATACGATAACCCCAAGGTCAACTTTCTCATATAATATACCTAGGCCTATTCAAATTGTTCATTTCTCTAACATTAATCGATTTACTCAAATTGGTGTTTAGCCACGTTAAATCCAATACTAACCGACGATACCGATAACTTCTTCTAGGTTGAATCCCACCTTAGAAGATTTCACAGAGATGACAACTTGTTCGCATAATGGACCCGTGGTATCAGGGTTACAGGCACAGAGAAACCCGCTGCCGGCGATATCTTGACATTTGCCGTTATTCATGCATGGACGACTGGAGCAGACACTCAGGTTCTCCTCGCAGAATACACCTGAGCAGCAGAGAAAACGCATGCAATACAATCTGTGGTTGGATCGAAGTATTCCCTGCAAACATGAGACGTTTACCAAATGTTGGGTCATTGTTGGGTCAGCGTCGTAGACGGTGGGCCAACAATGACCCAACATTTGTTCAATGTCTGTTGTTTTCTGGGACATTTGCATGAGTTGTGATGGCCATATGCTTTGGATATTTCCCTTGTCATGCCAAGCCCGTATATATACGATTTCTAGTAGCCAGTTTATGACATACTGAGACTGAAATTGGTAAAATAAATTGTAGTGAAATAATGTTCCTTTAAAGAAATAATTGAAACTAAAGCTCATTTAAAAGAATTTGCAATCCCACCTACAAAAATGAGAATTTATCTGACAAATAGCAGAGCAAGGGTTGAAAAAATAATATAATATTATACTGGTGTCGACTTGCATCCGCTATTTTCATGCCTATAGCCCTCATGACAACTCACCCCCGAATCCGGATCTACAGGTGCACACCCGTGTTTCCGGGGTCACTGTTTCACAACGTCTTCCTGGTCCACAAGGGTCGTTACACATTCCTACAATGAAAAAAACACGTTTTTTCTGAATGAGATGATATTGAGTTATAAATATACATCATTATAATTTCCCATTTACTCTTTATTACTGTAAAGCCATAGTGATGATAAATAATATCTTCATCAACATTTCGCATATAGATACAAACGATCACTTGTATACTAACCCCCATTTCTGCATGGATTAGAAGCACACGGGTTGGAATCCAGCTCACAACGATCACCATGGAAACGAGGGCGACAATCACACCAGAATCCATCAGATCCTCGCGGCATGCAAGTACCACCATTGTAACAGGGTCCGCTACTACATACACCTGGAGACATCAAATGAGTACTTGTAAAGGTGTTTAAGCGCGACGTATTGTTGTCCCTTTAACATTTTAAAGCATTTTAGTTTACTCTACATCTTATTTTAATTCCCTGCGAGCGGTGAATTGCTGTGGAAATTACATAATTTTATAACATACCTATGTGTAATTATATGAAATTGGAACTTCAAACGTCATCATTGAAATTGATAGTGTCATATGATGTAATAAATCATGTTACTAGTTTGTAATGTAAGAAAACAAAAAGTTACACAAATTAACACATAAAACTCACCAGGAACATAAGGACCGTTACAATGGTACTCCAGATCTTTTTGTCCGACAAATGAGCCTACACGGTTGCTGCCTTGCAGGGGTAGATCCATGCCTTCAATACGTACGTTACGCATACAACCTTTGAATCCCTCTCTGACGTTCTCATATCCGGAATGTGAGATATCCACCTCGCCACCAAAGAACAGTTCATTGCTATTAAGGTTGAGGACCTCGTTTGTACCAGGTCCCATACCTTCATTAGTGTACATCTTATCTACAGTAAGGCGTACAGCCTTTCCTGCTCTGTGAACCTGCACTGTATGCCAGCGACCATCGTTTACTGCTATCTTATCCACTCGTGTCAAGCCCTGGCCGCTGCCACAGTCAAAGCTGTATTGTACATAGCCATCCACAATCTGTAAGAAAACAAAAAAAAAACTGAAAAATGTCTTTTTACATGTTGAGTATAAGTTTGGAACATTATGTCAATGGATTGAACCTTCACATACTTAGTAAGAATTAGCATCCAAAATACAATATGTAGGCCTACACATAAATACTTATCTCGATAATAACAGCAAGTTTCATTAGATTTTCAAGCATGCTACACAATATCCAACAAGATAAATACTACAATTATTCTCCTTTTAACAAATCTTCAAAATACAAAAGTAAAGTAGAATAGTTGTTTTGATAATTTTTTTGATATTATAATATAATTTACCTCCAGCATGCTATAGTCAACACTGCCAACAGCATACATCAGCTTGGCAGAGCTCTGTATGGTTCGAACCTCCATGCCTAGGTCCAGCAGACGATCTAACTGCTGAGTAATGCGCCAGAGAATGTAACTACTGCCGCTCATTGTCATAGTGTTCATACCTGAGAAACAAAGCACACAGCTACATACAAATGTCCTGGGGAAGATCACATTCAAAACATCAGATATTTGCATAATTAGTATGCTTAACCATAAAGCGCCGAAATATTGTCATAAATTATAAACCATGAGAACAAAAGTTTTCTTCAATTGGAAGTCATCATAAATGTCCTAGTTCAGTGTAACGTTAGTTAGCTCTTCTGGCTTATTTGAATACCTATGTTATAGCTCTACGGCATTATTTTTGCTCTTCCAGTGCGGGGATCAACTTTAGATATCAGAATCTGACGTCTGAGGTACCCACGTTTTTTTTTATTATCGGCACGTAGTTATGTATTTAACTGTTGTTCAATTGATTGATTTAAAACTAGATTTCATAAAATTAAAATAGTGCTGCATACTTCGCAAAACATTACAACAATATCAATACGTAGGATTTAAAAAATATTTTTAAAATATTCTTGTGAAATTTAATGCATCGTATTTTGGTCTCATCAAATATCCTTAGGATGTTTTAGAAAGTGCTTGTGTTACTGCTAAGTGCCTAATATTATAGGGCTTACATGTTCCTCTGGAGTGAGAGAAAGGGATTGATAACACCCCACACAATCTACTTTTGCTATAACGACTTACGTTACTTTCGGCAGATACATTCTGGATCAAGTAATGTATACTTACTGGCACAGGACGGATGGTTACACACGGGGACACTAGGATCCTGACAGCTATCCCCGGCTCTACCTGGAGCACATTCACAGCTGTAGGAGGACACGCCGTTGGGATGGCAGATCTTAGGTAGAGCACAGGGATCAGGTGAGCACACGGATAGCTTATCTTCACAGTGAGGTCCTGCAACACAATACACAATAATTATAAAACATCTACATCACGACGCGTGTATGGTGGCATCATGAAAGGGTGACTCAAGACTCAAACACAATGTTGGGCTAGCGTCGTAGACATTGATCCAACGTTGGGTTGATGTCTTGTGTTTCCTGAGAAATCGATATTTTACAAATCGACATTTTGCATTAGACGAAGAAGTGATATACGATGTCTCTATAGGTTCGTGGGGTCCATCTTTTTTAAAGTTGTGTGTTACGGTTTCATTCATTTCATTTATTTAAAGAAAAAGCTTATAATTATATTTTTTGCCAGTTCAGTTACAAACTAGTATGGTTGTTCTTTTGACAAACTACGATACATCTACTTACAGCCAGTGCTGGATTCGTATTATACGATAACTGTATCCCAGCAAACAAAAGATGTTGAGCCAAAGTTGGTTTAATGTTGGCCCATCGTCTTCGACGCTGGACCAGCATTAAACCGACATTGGTTCAACGTCTTGTATTTGCTGGCTTTGTTCTTACCTCCTTTACCAGGCGGACATCTGCAGTGATAACTGAGGGAGAATGGAATAGGCAGATAGCTGTACCCGTCAGTTTGTATAGGAGTGGCTTTGGTCCCGGGCGTGAACACTATCTGCGTCTCACACACACCGTCACCACACAGGTCTCTGTGACACACATCATTGAAGATCTTCAGCACACGTACTCCACCTGTGACGAGGGCGTCCAGTTTGTTAGACAGACGTCTTCTCAGTGGATTGCCTCTCATGAAGCTCTCCTTGCCTTTCAGTACAGCCAGTAGTATATCCAGATCCGGACTCGTCGCACGCTTCACACGAGGTTCAGTCACTTCATCGCTAGCTGATTGTACACTCAGTATCATTATGTCTGTAGGGTAGACGGAGAGAATACTAGCTGTAGCAAGGACAAAGTCATCCTTCCGTTCCAACATGAACTCTTTCGGTGTGATGCCTTTCAGGCGGATGATCACAGCATTCTCTGCCATGCTGGAGTCTATGTTTTCCACAGTTAACAGCACATTGCCAGGAACAATGAACTGTCCATCAGTGACAGTCAAGCTGATGTTATACACGCCTGAATCTAGAGATTCCTTTACTAACACCATACCAGATAGGGGGTCCACATCAAAGAGATAGCTGTCCTCAGGACTGATGGTATAGATCAGCTCATCATACGGATCAGGATCAATGGCAGAGACTGATCCAATAACACCTCCACCAAAGTAGTCATTAAAAGCAGTGACTGTCACTATAAGCGGTTTGATGATGGGCGGGAAGGCACTCTCTTCTATGATGTGTACATACACCTTGGTGTCAGAATGTAAAACAGGATCACCGGAGTCAAACACACGAACTGTCAGCTCGTATAAGTCCTGGAGGTCCATGTCAAAAGTGGCCATAGTGTAAAGTACTCCATCCTGGTCAATACGGAAGTCTGACACCTTACCTTCAACCAGGTCAAAGCGGAAAGGTGCGCCATTGGGATCAAGGTCAAGGTCGTACACTTCCACTTGAAGCAGACTGTATCCCAAAAAGCTATTTTCCTGTGTAAAACATACATTAGAAAGTTATTAACAGCGTATTTATTGTAAGTGTACATTTTATGCATAACAACAAGGGACAAGAAAACTCCCTGAGCTGATGAAAAGTGACATTCATGTAGCATTAGTGGGAATTTGAGAAGACAGAATACAAAGAGCAAATTTATTGATTCATTAAAACTTCTACAGGGTAGGCCACTGACGTATTAGATAAATATAAGCAAAATGGTTATTTTACATAAATTTTCTGATTATTCACTTTGTAGTTTTATGTAAAATAACACATTTTTGTCATTATTAAAAGACGTTTTCGAAGTTAGGGATCATGGAAAAGTGTGTGACTTATACAATCACTTATTGAAATGGTGAAAGCACATCTACATTCAAATAATATAATCTAACATGCAGGGAATTGTAAAAAAAATATGTGATTTAAACTTATAACAAAATATGTTAGACGTAGCTTTAAACATATACATGTACAAAATAAATTGTATATCTAACGTTAACTAATGAAACTAAAAGTAAGCTTATAGGTGAGGAAAAGAGGTTTTACAATGTTGATTGATTGTAAAACAAGCGTGCCACATATGACTTGTATTAATGGTGGGTGGGAGCATAAATGCAAGCAAAATAAGGTTAAAAATGCAAAATAATAGACCGCATCACACAGGATTACCTACATGTTCACATCAGACCAACAGCAAAATAAGTAAACCCCATCCACTAGATACAAGGCGCAAATATGCAGATACACTCTGTATTCTAGTTAAGCTTATGCAATTCAGTGCAATTATGTTCCAGCATGATCTAATTATGTTGGAAGGCTGGAGCATTTAGAAACCGTTGTAATATCCAGAATGTAAATAACATAGACAGGTCTAGGCAGAACGACAAGAATGCGTATTCTTTTTAACTGTAGACTAAGCCTATACCATTGTTATTTTACTATTAATTTTAGTTTTACGTTGGACGCATATTTAAGCACAATACAATAAATACAAATTAGATGAAGCTCATATGGTTGATATGTCCATCAATAGGCTACCATGGAGTGAAATTACATTTTTTGCCATGAAACTAAAACCACTCATTTTATCATATCTTAATTTGAAGACATATAAAACGTAAAGTGAGAAATTATACAGTCCACATAACCATTGATTTGTGTACAAACAGCCGTGGAAAAGTAGATATCTTATTGCGTGACGGCAGTGCATGAAGCAATTGATGATATATGGCTAGTTCTTCATCGGGATACACCACACAACACTTTTTATGATATATCAATAGATTAAAAATTGATTAGGATATTTGTTCATGTCATGTCTTGAATATGTATTCATGGTTTGAAACGAATTTTACAAATTTAGTAAAATTCAGAATTCTAAACAACAAAATAGAATTTATGGTACTCAAAGTTATAAATGGTTAAGGATACAATTAAATGCAATGAAATTGGTTAAATAAATGGATATAATTTAATAAGAAACAAATAATTTTTCAGTCTTGTGTTGTGGTTACCTCTTCACATCACATCGAACACAACACGACATCTAACAGCCGGACCAATTTGGTTCACCTGTGTAGCTGCCGCGTTGTGTTGCGTGGGTTAGCCATGCAGTGACATACAGCCATACAGGCACACACAGACACACATAATGGGAGACACTTTGATCACCAGGACAACTTACTGAATGGTAACGCTGGGAAGGTACACCCGCTTCATCCACCTAATGACAGGCATGGCACGCGTGGAAACACCCACACGCATTATCAGTCAAACATTACAGTGCGAGAAATACGCATGCGCAATTACATGCTGGCACATACCAACGGCATTAATAGAATCCCGACAAAACACAAGACGTTCACCCAATGCTGGTTTCATGTTGGGCCAGCGTCGCAGACGCTGGCCCAACATGAAACCAGCATTGGGCTGCTGTGCTTGCAGAGAAACTAGTTTATAATAAGCCCCCATAGTACTCATTATGTACACTGTTGATAAATTAACATTACAGTTGATTGATAGTAGTTGATAAAGTCATTGTTATGATATAGATCTGTTTATAAAATAGTGCTGTACTTTAGATGTATTATTAGCATGTGTGTTCTAAAAGAAGGATCCGCCAAGCTTAGCTCGATATGCTGGGAAAATGCATGCAGATCATTAGTAATAACAGGGGGTATATTTCTAAGTGGTATAATACAATCTTATTACATTACACATATATAGCTGTATATATGATAAGCTCATGACTTACTAATATAAACAGAGCATCAAATATTACATCAATCCATGAATGAAGTATCCACATTGAATTAGTTCAGAGGTAAACATATACTTATATATAATAAATGAAAAATATTCATCAATCCAATTTACTATTTCCGTTTGCAGACTCAAGTCATGTAGAAATAGTCACAGGGTCTCTACATAGACAAACAATAAAAGATAAAGTTGTATTCCAGAGAACAACAAAGGAATAAAGTTTTGCAAGATAAAATCAGCAAAAATAGTCTATAATTGTTAATAACCACGTTGGAGTAGTCATGCTCTGTACAGTAGATAAAAATCAGAATGAATCCCTCTAGAGCACATAAGCAGATGCTTGACCATATTAGCTAAAAATAAGACCATCGTATACGTTGTTGGCCTAGCATTGCGCCGTCGTTGGCCAGTGTTTACTGATGCCACCCACCTGTATGACGCCTGTGAAGTTGTCCTTGGTGAACATCGGCGGGTTGTCGTTGATGTCCACCACCTTTACATTCACCATGGTAATCCCTGTCAAGGCTGGCTCTCCACTGTCAATAGCGTGGATCTCCAAGGCGTAGCTGGACACCTGCGCATGGACAAAGCATCAGAAAACGCTTTCATTTCGTCATAACAGTAATCATTTATGATGAAATGTAAGTCACAGTTTTAAACTGGCACCAATGACGATAATTAAAAAACTCTTAACCAAGTTCACGAAATGTATTAACAACTGAATTCATACAATCAAATACAATAGGTACTCTTATTTTTACCATTGTAGGCCTACAATGTGTTCCAGAGTATGATACGCCAAATCAACAGTAAGCTTGACTGTATTACTGTATTGCTTCCTCTACAGATGTTAGTCTGAATGCGGATACAGAAGTACAAAACTAAAATGCCGTAACAGTTTACTTTCCAAGTGATCAGTTACTGCCTTTTGTCTTCGCAGATCAGTGTAGTTACCTCTTCTCTGTCCAGTTCTTTGCTGAGAGTCACAGATCCGTCCATGCTGTCAATACTGAACTGCTGGTTGAGATTGCCATGAGCCAGACTGTACATCACGCCTCCATTCTCTGGCCCGTCCATATCTACTGCATGAAGCTGTAACCAGAACAAACACATAATATAGTCTGCGATACTCAATTGTGGGTTGTCATTTTAATCATATCATCGCAATGATTTGTGTCTAATTAATAATGTAACAATAGTTATTTAAATATCAGATCAGCTCAGAGCAGAACTATTATCTGGTGTGAAAACGAACGATCCGCAACTATTTTATGGAGGTAATGTGTCACCAGTAAATGTATGTTAAGGATTAGAATAAAACCAAAATGTTTTTAAAACCCAGAAATATAGTAAACACAGATACGCTAGAATACATGTGTACTGTCACTATTTTATACAAATCATATTTCGAATGAAATAACCAACTGAAGATAAATCTAACAAGATGTGCCTACCCTAATAAGTGTGTATGTATGCCAACCTTACTACGTGTGTATGCCCACCTTAATAAGGGTGTATGAGACCATGGTATCCTCTTGGATTTCGGTGCGGAACAGCTGTCTGGCGAACATTGGTTTGTTGTCATTCACATCAGTCACATTGACTATCACCTGGGTGGTGGAAAATAGAGGTGGGGTGCCACCGTCACGGGCTTCTATCTGCAGGTGATACTCCCAGCCTATCTCGTAATCCAACGGCTCTACCAAGTTCACAATGCCTGCAAGTAATGCATATTATGTGACTTTACTCAGATACTACTATAATAGGCTACATGTAATATAAACATATACATTCAAATTTCGTAGTCCTTGATAGAGAATTCTCACCAGTTTCTGGATGGACAGAAAACAAGCCTTGGTCGTTACCACTGATGATGTCGTATTTGATCTCAGCATTGACACCCGTGTCCTTGCTGGTGGCAAACACGTTGGCAATGCTGGTACCAGGCAGGGTGTCTTCAGGGAAGGTGGATATATAGCTGGTGCGCTCAAACTCAGGTGGGTTGTCATTGATGTCAACGACTAGCACCACCAGGTAGGCCATGGAAGTCATTCTAGGTGTACCCTGGTAACAAACAAAATACAGTTAACACACTACTGAATACTGTATATGAAAATAACAGAACGGGTACCGGCAATGCCCAAAATATGAGTCCATAAACTGAAATTGCTTGGCAGATCTAGTGGCTTTACAGGACATTCTATAGAAGATTCTGATTCCGGCTATACAGTCAAAGCGGTTACATCGCTCCAAAACCCCTGATCTCAAAAATAACACATTGATATGGCCAGCCTATGAGGTACATCAAGAGTGGGACACAAACAGAAATATTATTGTTGGCATGATCAGAGGCTCGTAACGATTTAAACATTATTTAACCCTTTAATCGCCAAATTATTCAATTTGAATTTTCACCCACTTAAAGTTGTGTCTCGCTGACGCGATCCACAACTTCAGGTGAGTGAAAATTATTCAGATTTGACAAAATGGAGGTAAACTCTTTTCAAATCCTGCTGATTGATGTCACATTTTATCTTTAACATGTTTAAAACATGGTACTTAATGTGCCAATAAAACATGACAACCCGAATATATTCGGCACCAGCGGTTGAAGGGTTAATCCACCTCGAAACCAAACAGAGAGAGGGTGCACAGTGCACATATGCAAGCTCGTTTATTAATAATCAGCTATTAGAAGACTTAAATTCATTCGTCAAATGTAGGCCTATAAATTTAAGCAGCTCTACAGAAATGTACACTAACAATTATTACCTGATCGTAAGCGTAGAGGGACAGATTGTATTTGTGTTGTTGCTCCCGATCCAGCTCTCGATTCAGGCTGATGATGCCACTCTTGGCGTCGATGGTAAAGATGCCTTCAGACTCGTGGATGGCATACAGTACACGTCGGTTAATTCCTGGAACATGATATAAGTTATCGAAGGTAAAATTCAGTGAATAAATTGTGAATTAGCTGAATATCACATTTATATACAAATACAGCGTCAATCCTGTTGAAGCTTAGCGGGTTGGCTCCGTGTTATTGTGCGGTATATCTACATGTATCTATATCACCAATACTGTCATATCCCATTATGACTTATAACGTTATATTATGATTTTCCATGATCGTTATATTACTCAGTTTATCCGAACAAGTAATCAACTTGTCTTTAAATTGGTACAATCATTAAAAACTTAACATTTTTAAATCAACAATATAACTCAGATTTTAACTGACATTTCACACATATGACTATTTTATTAGGATTCATAAACTATGCCGTGCAAAGTCAAAATACAGTGACTGCTCGCTTTTAAAGTAAGCAGTTACTGTCGATTGAGTTTGTACTATAGGAGTAGCCCACTGTGACTTGTAGTTTTTATTCTTACCCAGGTCAGCATCAGTGGCGGTGACCCTGGTGAGTAGTGTATTCAGTGGCGCGTCTTCAGGTACAGTGACAGTGTACTCGTTCTGCGTGAACATGGGAGCGTTATCATTCACGTCCGTGACTGTGACGTAAAGCTGCGCGGAGCAGAACAAGCCTCCCTGGTCTGTGGCCATCACCGTCAGTGTGTACTGCGATACACTCTCACGGTCCAGAGATGTCTCCACTGAGATGTAACCTGCAGGGGAAGAAGAATAAATAAAATAAAAATATGTCTCATCATATCCTCAAACAGATGTGGAGGATTTCCATTATTGAGGTAACGAAATCAACGCATGTATACGTGCATATTAATCTTAACAGTACAAGCTAAGGCTTACTGTTCAGAGTAATATGCAACTCTCTATCTTGTACAATAGTAACTGTCTACGGGAAATTAGTTGTATTTTGAAAAAGCATAGTCGAAAACAACAGATTAGAAGTCAAAATCTAATTTTGTAAGCAGTTACTGCCGTTGCAAAAATGTAGCCCTACTATTGCTATTAATTACATCTCATGAAATGTTCACATCTTATTTACCTGAGTCTTTATGCATGTTGAAGTGGTGGTGGTTCTCCCCTTCCAGCCAATACTCCACCATGGAGTTAGGTGAACCAGGTTGATCAGCATCCTTAGCTCTGACTCTTAGAAATGCTGACTGCTCTGGGTTGTTTTCTGGTAGAATGTGTGTGTACATTGGCTATGGAAAATAATGAAAGATAAAACACGTAAAAGGTAAAGAAATCCTCAGTTATTTTAACTATGTTATTTATAAAGATGTATAATATTGATTACACATAATGAATAGAAAATGTATTATATATATCTGTGAATGAGCAAAACAACATGATAATATGAGAGAATATATATATAATCAAATTTTCAATATTTATGTAGCTAAATAATATAATGATACAATTGCATCCCAAAATATGGAGAGTTTATTGAGACATACCTTCTCACAGATAGGACTGTTGTCATTGACATCCTGGATTGTCACCTTTATTGTTGTCTTGGTTACAAAGGCACCATCGGTAGCCGAGATAGTTAGCTCATATGCCCCTTGGACTTCCCTGTCCAGTGGTTTATGCACCTTCAGCTCTCCACTGTATGTGATGGCAAACTGTCCCAGAGGGTCTCCTGAGGTGATGTAGTAAGTGACTACGGCATTCTCTGGCTCGTCACCGTCAGTGGTGGTCACAGTCACCACTATGGTATCTACAGGAGCATCTTCATATACCTGAGCTTGATACATGGTTCTACTGAACACTGGCGGCTGGTCGTTATGATCTGTTACTGTCACTGTCACTATGGTCGTATCTGAGCGTGGTTCTGTACCATGGTCACTAGCCACCACCCTGAACGTAAACGAGGCCACCTTCTCTCTGTCCAATACTACCAAAGTACTGATCCAACCTGTCTCAGAATTCAGACTAAACACACTTGACAACCTGACATCCTCACTGGCCAGCTGGTAGCTTACAGCCTGGTTACCTCCATTATCAGAGTCACGAGCGATCACCTGAACAACACTGGAACCAATGTCAGCGTTCTCAGCAATAGTCACCAGATAGGGGTCATTTTCAAATATAGGAGAGTTGTCATTGACGTCCAGTATTTGTAGCTTGACCAGTGTGTGTGCCACTAGAGGAGGACTGGTGTGTGTCTGAGCCTTAATGGTCAAGTCATAGTGATCCACCGTCTCCCTGTCCAATGATTCCAAGATGGTGATGCTGCCTCCCTCGTCAATGTTGAAGTATCCTGGGTTGTTTGTGGCTGGGATATCACCAGAGACGATGCTGTATGTGACAGACTGGTTAGTACGGCAGGTGAGCTTAGTGATGACAGAGCCCACGGATCTGTCCTCCTCTATGTAGTACATATAATGATCCTGGTCAAACACAGGAGGCATATCACTAGGACTCATCACGTACACGTCTATAGGCACACTACTCTCCTGAGGCGGACTACTCTGATCGGAGGCCTGAACGAAAAACTGGAGCAACTCATTTTCTGAAGCAAAAGATCAACACACTTTGTATTAATAAAAAAAAAACTGATTTCAGTTATATAGGTCATGCATCATTGCACCGGTTACCCTAGTATTAAACAAGTATCTGGATATTGGAAAATGTTTCAGTATTATTTTAAACTATAAACTACCAAGTCTTTTTCGTCACATTACTAGACACATTATCTGGTTAAGCGTATTAACAATTTTCCAATCCGAAATGTCCCCGTCATTTTTATTAAACACCCACGTAGGCCTACAATATAAAATGTAAACTAAGAATGTCATCATTGACGTATTTCACAAATTGTCGTTGAAACGATTTTATACTGTGCATAATTGCGACAATAACTAAATGGTTAAAATAAAAAAGGTAATCTCTCATGAAAATAGGGTATAATAGTTTACCATGACTGGATACAGATTGTTTGAGTCTGATGACACCTGAGCCCTCTTCTATGGTGAACCATTCCGTGGCAGGTGTACCGTCACTGTCTGTCAGACTGTATGTCAAGTCACCATTACTACCCAAGTCACTGTCAATGGCTGTCACCTGAAAATATCAAATTTATAAATAAGCTCTTCAAGTCGTTGTTGTTCATAACGGAGGGGCTTGAAAACTTTGACATGAAAAATATATAGTCAATTTATATCGTCATAAACATTTAATATAACGGTTCAATTTTTTTTCAGTAGGCCTTTATCTGATTACTATAAGCCGTCTAGCTAAATGAATTGAACCAGGGTGAATAGGTGCTATGAAGTTCTGATAAGTAAAAAACTCACATCTTGCAATGAAATATAGTCATATAGTAAGGGAAAAAAGTAATAATAATGGAACAAGTGACACGAGAAGATGAATAAACCCTTACAGCGCGAGGATCGACTTTAGTCGTCAGAATCCGACGTCTGAAGATTATGACGTCTAAAATCGATCATCGCACTGTAAAAGTAAAAAAATATTTCTAAAGGCCGTAGACCCATAACATAGGTATTCAAATGAATCAGAAAGAGTTGACTAAGACATTTATGATGATTTCAAATTGAAAAAACCCATTTGGTTGCGATGGTTTTTTTTAATTAATTCAGCGCTTCAAGGTTAATGTTGTTTAATGTTGATTCACGCTGGCTCAACATTAAAACTTCATTATGTGAGATGGCTGTCCGTTGATGTCATTTTCACATGAGAGCAGTTGTGAAGGGATCTTGTTACGGGGCATATAGCAGCGAAGTTAGATCATGCTGGTAATAACACCTGCTTGCAAAGTGAAGAAGCAGTACCTTCTTCAATTATATTTTGGATTTGTGGACAAGTATTCCCAGCAAACACGAGACATTGAGCCAGTGTTAGTTCAATGTTGGTCCACCGTCTACGACGTTGGCCCAACATAGAACAAACACTGGCTCAATGCCCCGTGTTTGCTGGGCTATAACTGACCGTGATGATGGAGGTGTCCACAGAGGTGTTGCTGTAGATATTAGTCTTGTAGTTGGTCAGTAGGAAGAGTGGACGGAAGTCTCCCTGGTCAGCCACGTTCACGGTGACACTGGTATAACCTGCCCTGCCTCCACCATCACGAGCTACTATAGGCACCAAGTAACGGGACACGTGCTCTCTGTCAAGTCTCTGTGCGGTCACCAACTCCCCTACAATCATACACAGATACGTAGTTAGTTAACACAAATATATATCCTTATTGAGATGAAAAGTTGAAATTGATTTTTTTTTCTAGAATTGTGCAGCAGAGATCTACGGGTATATTAGTAATTGTGTCCAAGCGGTATTTATGGTCATATTATTTCAGTTACATTTATCGCCATCCCAGCAAACACAAAACATTTGTATAACATTTGTACAATGTTGGTCCAACGTCGAAGACGTTGGGCCGACGTTGTACAAATGTTATACAAATGTTTTGTGTTTGCTGGGATACCACTTTTGTAAAATCGCTTTTTATAGAATTTTAATATACTTCCAATGCGTGTGTTGACTATAATGGAGTAATTATGTTTTGAATAAGATTTTTATGATATAATAAATATGACAATAACTGCTGTCAGAGTTTCCAAGAAAGCACTACCCAGCAAACACAGATCGTTGAACCAATGTTGTTTTAATGTTGGCCCACCGTCTGCGACGCTGGTCCAACATCAAACCAACATTGGTTCAACACCGTGTGTTTGCGGGTTATACGTGAACCAACCTGTGTTTTCATCTATATTGAAGACATCTCTGGCCTCGTCACTCTCTATGCTGTATGTGACCTCTCCGTACACACCCTGGTCCTCGTCTACAGCCCTCAGCAGGGCTACCAGTCTACCAGGTCTCATGTTCTCCACCACGTCAACATCATACGTGTCTTCACCAAAACGTGGTGCGTTGTTGTTGGAATTAGTGACATGTATGTGCACCTGTTAAAATACAACATTTTCATTTCTGCATCGATCTTTTTTATATGAATGAAGTCAAATAACGGTATTTTATCAAGCTCCTTTCATAGCATGAAAAAAATTAGTTTTGAAAAAGTAAATACGATTGTTCCAAAGCACGAAGATTTCTGACTACATCGGCTACTGGTCACGACGTGCGCACATCAAGGGCACGAGACGACGGGCAACAGTAACAATACACTTGACTAATAAACGTTCAGAGGCTCCATAAAATGTTCCGCTTCTCGAATATTCTTGGGATTCTTATACATTTTTTTTAAATACAGCCTTTTTTTTAAATACAACATTTTTTTACCCTTTTTCAAATAGTGGTGATATTATTGCAAGTAGACTACATTACTTCATAGAAATACCATATCAGCCTATATAGCAACTTCAAAAACGTAAACAGTCATTTCATAAATAACAAATTGAACCCTTTCAGCGCGGGGCCGACTTTAGCCATCTAAAGTAGACCCCTGCGCTGAAATTGTCAAAAATATGTATTATGGCCGTAGACCCACCCTTAATTTAGGTATTCAAATCAAACAGAAACAACAAAACTAAGACATTTATGATGATTTCAAATTGAGAAAAACACTTTGGTCGCCATGTTTATACAAAATATTTCAGCGTTAACCCCCACCCTGCTAAGTTAATTTATTTAATTTTTCAACCACTTGAGGTTGTGTCTCGATGACGCGATCCACAACCTCAAGTGGTTGAAAATTACTCATATTTGTTTAATTTGAGAACAAACATTTACAAACCTTGACGTTTAAATAGTCATTTCATTCCCATTAACCTGATAACAGTGGTTTAAAAGGCTAATATAACTGACTAAAAACGACTATTGTCGTGATCAGCAGGCAAAGGGTTAACGAGAACTCACCTGAGTGAAGCTCTTATAGACGTCGTCAGTGACAGAGACATTGAGTGAGTAAGAGGACAGAAGCTTTGGTTTACGTAGGCTGGACAGGCTGATCCAGCCGGTACTGGCGTTTATACTGAACACTTGTCTGTCGTTGCCACCCAGGATGGAGTACGTGAGGCTAGCGGTGTCCGAGGAGTCTGGATCTGATGCTGTTACCATGGTGATGAATTGACCTCTCTTCACCAGATCCGTGATATTCACCTACAATCAGTCATACAACATTCATAATGGAATCCTTGAAAATATACTAGGCTAAGCTGCATTGTAGTTTTGAAACATAATTTAAATAGAAGATTTTATTAGAAATGTAATATAGGCCTAATAGCTGGTACAAATTATTACGTTGCAGCAGGACAAAATTACCCAGCAAACACAAAACATTTGCATAACTTTTGTACAATGTTGGACCAACGTCGAAGACGTTGGGCCGACGTTGTACAAATGTTATACAAATGTTTTGTTTCCTGAGTACATGTATGTATGAAATATGAAGCGAAGACACTAACGATGTACAAGTTTGATCAGGTCATGTTTGGGTTCAGTAAAATTATTCAAAAAGTTAAATATCTGATATCGTTGAAACTTATCACACTTTTAAATTAAAAATTGCAAAACTATCTCGCACACGAATTTATATTGTAACCCTTTCACTACCAAATCCAACTTTTACCAACAGTAAACTTTGTTGGTGAACAGTGATGCATTACGCTGCCTACACTCATACTATATGTGGATAAAGACTGGAAGGCATTCAGACAATGAGTATAATCTAGTCACGTAGATTACCTGGTAGGATGGTTTGTCAAACACTGGAGGATTATCATTAAGGTCGGTGACAATAATCTTAACATCGACTACTGAGCTGAGAGCTGGGAAGCCACTGTCTGTGGCCACCACACGAAGATGTAGGCGGCTGAACAGCTCATAGTCCAGAAGACTCTTGGTGGAGATGACACCTTTAGCCTCGTCAATCTGGAAGTACTCCAGATCGTGGTTGTCCGGATCGGAAGGCTCCAGGTTGTATCGTATGTCGGCGTTGGCACCTGAGTCGGCGTCACGGGCCAGCACAGTAAGTACAGGTGTACCCACGGCCACGGCCTCTGACACGGTATTCATGTACATGTAGCTCTCGAAAGACGGGGGGTTGTCATTCACGTCCTAAAAATGAGGCAAGTAAAATTGTATTAAATTATTAAAATTCTCATCCACTTGAAGTTGTGTGTCGCTACCGCGACCCACAACTTCAAGTGGGTGAAAATTACTGATATTTGTTTAACTTGAGGCCAAATATTTTCAATCTTTATGTTTAAACACCCATTTCCTTCCCAATAACAGTGATTTCATCGACTAATAACGGATTTAATAACGGATTAAAAACGATTCTAGTCATGATTAGCAGGCAAAGGGTTAACGCCTTAAGCGCTAAGCACGACTAGAACAGTTTTATTCGTCCCTCAAACAGGAGATTTGACGGAGAAATACACAGTGAATTTGCTAGTTTGGCTCATGCTTTGATTTGTAGCCTGTACGTGGAAGTAATTTTTACCGACACGAAGTTGTGTTTCGTTGTCAAATAGGTAGACATTTCAATTCAATAACCCTTGTACCGTATAGTACCCTTGTAAAATACGGTTTAAGCATGTTTTCAAAAGATAATTGAAATTTAAAAAATAGTGTAGTGGTGGTTTCTCAGTTCTTCATTTAATTCAAATTACGAAACACCCATTTTTCAAAAATATAAATATTTTTCCTCCCTGGAAACTGGGAATCCAGGTGCAATTCAAGCTCAAATGATTGACAAATAGAAGAAAAATTAACCAGGACCAGGCATAAACATGTATAACACAAGTTATAACTAGAGCTGTTGGTGGAGCATTTAAACCTCTCATATTCTTTGACATTAGCAAACCAAGCCGATTGAAACGAGCTTATTTAGTGTAAAGTTCCAAGTAGGCCTACACATGATTGTATACATGGAGAATATAGGAAAAAACTAATATCACTGCAAGTCTTATATATAAACAATAATAAACGGATCAATTAGAGCTGATTTTACAAAGCCAGATATTTATTTCAAAGCACATGTATTCATCAAATAATATAGACTGAATGATCCCATTCTTTGTTACCTGCAGCCTCATTTGAACAATGGCTTCTGAATAAGCTCCCGTGTCGATGTCAGTGGCCCTGATAGTCAGGCGGTATTCTCTTCTGTCCACAGACGCGTCATAGTCCAGTACATCAATTAGTGTGATGGCACCTGACGCATAACAATATAGGTCAATATACATAAAGAAAAGAACACGACAATCAAAGTGATGGACGAGCTGGGTCAAATGGAGAAGGTCGTCCTAAACTGGTATGACAAAATGGGTATTATTGCGTCTGCTTCCGGAATAAGTTATTGCACTAGTACATTTTGTATCCAATCCGATTCAATTCACCATGCATCGCGATCACTGAAAATGCTGCTTTAAATGATATGTCTGATATTAATGTGAATTAATAATAGACGTTTTGATTACTATAACCAGCGGCAAGCCATGCTGCGTTATCTTAGTCAGCCTCACATACTGAGCACCACAACCCATTTATAAAACCGCATCACGGAAAAAGAGTACCTAGCTCCTATGCTATGTTTGATTCGAATACAAGTCCTCCCACAACTACTAGTTGACCCGAAAACTTAGATTGTTCTAAATTTCTGAAAAACAATATTTTCCGTGATTGGGCAGTGTCCGCGCTCATGCATTATACATTTGTACATGCCGTATTATGACCACTAAATAAATTTAGCCAGAACAACTACATGTAACTTCGACAGAATCCGTAGCACGTTTGCTGGCTTGGCAACAAGTGTATTGAGCAGCCATGCGCCAACCAGCTAAAATAACAGGACTGATATTAATGTAGTAAGTTGAAGGCTAGTGCATAATCATAAATATAATTATGAAAATAATTACAATAAAAATGAATAAGTCATATGTATTTTATATGATATATGTGTTATACAGTGTCACTGCTAATTTGTATCATATATTGATGATTTACATCAGTTATTCACTGCAAGAATATGTTATAATTGCGTAATGATACATTCGAGCAACATTCAGAGACGTTTGACCCAACATTAAAGCAATATTAAGGCAACGTGTTTGTATACTGAGATCGGTTATACTTGATACATGTATGTGTATGGATAGTTACTAAGTATCCTCGAACAGTCTACTCACTGTATTAATTACATTAATTATTTTAATACACATGAGATTATCCATTTTGATAAAAATATGAAACAAATGGTGAATTAGCTATTAGTAAATGATTATATTTGCAATGAATAGATTCTTTGTAATCTTAACATCCAAATGAATGTAATGTGGCTATTAAAAAGTATATTTTAGAATTTATGTCATTGTGCATCAAACAATCCCAACAAAGTAATTCAGAAAATCAGAAATGATAAATAAATTAATACACCCACACCCCGTAACACACAAAAACAAAATACCTGTACCAAAAAGCAAAATAATCAAACAAATAGAAAATAAGAACACAAATATAAAACAAACTAAAGTTTGAGTTATTTTAGGTATTTTTTCTGCGTCGCTTTGAAAAAAAGGGAGTGCTGTATGTTCATAATCATTCATCATAGTTTTTTGAAGATCTTTTCATGTTTTGTTTTAATCCATACTGTGCCTAATAACATTAAATAATGATTATGTTGTCATCTAACTTTCATCTAACTAGCATCTAACTTTATCTAAAACAATTGACACTAAACATCATTTTTTGTGTAGCTAACAGTGAAACGTGTAGCACTAACTGCTGGGGAACATATAAATATAAGCGTCTAAATGCATGATATTATGAGTTATGTCTAGGTCAATAGAATTATGGCTGATGTAATTTTATAGTTTTAGTTTTATAGTTCATGCAGTTATTTTAAATTGTGACTGATTGTAATTAATTTAAACTGTAAATTTAGTAAGGGAGGATACCATGTTTTTACTTGGCATTAATTATTATTGTCTACAATAATCAAGTAGTATGTTAATGTCATCAGAAATGCAACTCACATGCATTTCTGATGTCATCGGTATGCACCATATACCCATCCCCTGCCCATTTACGATTTAGACAATACCTTTCCAGATAATATGCTGGCCATCATTGTAAAACATATGTTCAGAAAAATGCTAAATTTGTTTTTTAATAATTTTGCATGTTTACCATATTATTATATTAAATTTTTATATTTTAAAATATAATTTCAGAAAAATTGGAAAAAAATGTGCGGTATAGACATAATTATAATTCAAGGGAAACTATTTAATGTCTTTTTCTTCAATAAAATCAAATATTCAGAGCCACAATGTCTTGGAAAATGATAGAAATAAAAGAAGTAATCGAAAGTAGAATAAATGAATACAGATTTTCATATTGACGGATAACATTGATGCATGCAGGAACAGTATAGCGGTTGGATTATGGAGAGACGATAGCAAACATGCAAGCATACTCAGCTGATCAGAGATGTGGTAAACCGAGGTTGAATGGTGGGCTAACGTGTACCACACTGGCCCAGCATTTGCCAATGTTTGACCAGCATCACGTGCCAGTTAAGCAGAATCACAGCTGCACAGGTGATCCATCAAAAATGAAAATGTCACCATCCTTCACATAAACATGATGAATATTCATGTGGTCGGACAAATATCCAGTGAAAGACACCAACCTAGCATGTGACTACCGAGCAAACACAAAAAATTTCTATAACATTTGTACAATGTGGGATCAACGTCGAAAACGTTGGGCCGACGTTGTACAAATGCTATACAAATGTTTTGTGTTTGCTGAGTAACAATATGTTGTATATTTCTACTTGCAAATTATATAGAATGCCGGATTTCATTGGTAAACAGGTAAATAAAGTGGTCTGCAGTCCCATAGAATAGCACAGAAAATCCTATCTAGCTCAGCGTATGTTTAGAATCATTGTTCGGGTCTTATCAACAGCTATGCAAAACTCAGTATACCTTCCCAGTTATAACTTAAATACGCCTTTTCCAACGAGAACTAATAGTGCTTGTAATGATAAAACCAATGAGCCGTAAAAAACTAAGTAAGTTATGGTGCTAAAAACCTAAGGAAAACCATTAAAACAGAAACTTGTGCAGAAATGATGATTGGAGTAGACGGTGTCACGTGCTTGCTTCAAACAACGTTGAAGTTGACATGATAGCTGGTCATATTCCTAAAAAAATCATTCAAATGAAGCCTAGCCCGCTGATTGGTCCAGAATTCAACTATATTGTTCTCAACCAATCAGAGGTCACCGTTTTTTCTCAGGAATACCATTGTCTGCTATTGGATCACAGAGTGAATTATGGCGCTGTTTCACGAGCAATCAACACTGAAATGCAAAATTAAAAAAAAATCGAGATTTCCACCCACATGAAGTTGTGGCACGTCACCGCGGTCCACAACTTCAAGCGGCTAAATTAGTTTTTTTACAAGGGGGGACCAAATAGTCGCAAACTTTAATAAATGAGACTTTACACTTTATACGTCAGAATCTGACGTCGATGGACGCCAGATTCTGACGTATAAAGTCGAGCCCCGCACTGAAATAATATAATGGCCTTAGACCCATAACATACGTATTCAAATGAAGCAGAAAGAGCTAACTGAGACAATTATAGTTATTTAAAATTGTAAAAAAGACCAACATTATAAACACAATGCCTCGTGTTTGCTGACCTATATAAAACTACATAAGGTTTGTCTTGAATGCTCGAGAAACATGGGCAATATAGCAAGTGGATTTGACCACATATGGGTAAAGATTGAGAGATGCATACGACATACAGCTCACAGTTTGTTGTGTCGACCTGCAAGATACAGCAAACTCAAATCACTTGGTGACGAACCACTCGAGGTGACAGTACACAAACCAATGTCCAGTAAAAAGTAAATTGTCAGTTTGGCGCAAGGTCTTTTGCATTTTCTTCCTAAATATGTGAATTTTAGGGTGGCCATGACATGTCTGCTGTGCAACGACTGCTTACTTTTCAAGTAAACAGTAACATTTTTTTGGCTTTGCAGAGCAGATATTATTATCGGTAAAAACACATGCAGATTGACTTCCCGTGTTCTCCACCAATTAACAGTCAGACTGAGTAGGTGAAGAAACCTCAATGGGACTAATTCAGAACGCAGGAAATGAAATCACCTCTTATTAAACCAAATTGATAATTTTATAAAACATATCGTCGCCTCGGAGCTAAAGGATCCTATCTGCCACTCTGACGAGTGTCAGATAGGATCCATTAGCTCCGAGGCGACGATATGGAAACTGGTGTGTGTACTTCTAGGCTTCAAATGAGGGGGGTTACACTCAAAATCAAACAGAAATGCACAAGAACAGGAAGCTCTAAATAATGGGGCGGTAGAGGAAGTTATGCATCATACTCACATGGACCCAATACATCCATGTCTTTTGGCGTAAAAAAACAACATTCAGTAGGAATTTAGTAAGCAACCAACAATAAATAATAATAAATGGTACATATTGTGCATACTATACGAAAACACAAACTTATGGTTCCTGCTTGTCAAAATGATAAATCAACCTTATTTTATTATAGACGTTCCAAGCTGTAAAAAGTATGCATTAGTTGTTTTCTCTAATAATAATTGTATATCATCAACCATTTAAATCGAAATGTGTGTTATCAATACATATACCGGAAAACAGTTCTTAATAGTGGTCGTTAGATTTAACTTATTACTTATAAATGAAATTATATAGAAACAAAAGATAATTTCAATCCTACAGAAAATATCATGACAAAAATATAATTTCCTTTGTTGAGAATTTAGATGAAAAAATAATACCACAGCTAGCACGCGACGTTGACACAAAGTTATTTTGAAGTTAGACCACATTAAAACAGCATTGGTACAGCGTGTCCAGCTTGCTGGTATATAATTCAAGACCTTTGCAGTGGATAATTTCTTGGAAAGTCAAATAATAATACTTAATTAAACATAATATGAGGACTTTGTGTCCGTGCTACATTATAAAATCATGCAGTCAGTGACTTCACGGCACACAGCTAGAACCCGTGTGTACACTCAAGACGTACAGGATGTGCACGTGGGACATACAATCATAATATTATAAACATAACTGATATTTGACAATCCACATGCTCACAAATCATCACCAACAATATTTAGGTGTGCGATATCATAAATGTACACCACCACATAGGAGAAAGGCCCACGATCACATAACATTCCAAAATGTCTAAAATGTTACAAATTAATTCCTAAATTAATTATGGCAATTAAACACCGACATTAAGTCTCCATTTTCGGTTCATAACTGTTCGCTAAAATAGTAACTTTTAAGGAATTTTATCTTTGTCATATATATAACAATTTCTGAAAACAATTTCACAAATAATAAATTTAAAATGTCAAAACTGAAATAATGTTCTCATTCTTCAGTGGAGAAAAGCAATCTACCAGCTGGAAATGCTAAAAAGTGATCATCCACATTTTAGGCCCTATGCAATGTTGTAGTTTTTTTAGGTTTTTTATACAAAGACTTATTGTGGTATTTAGGCTGCTGGGCACAATTTCTTACAAGCATAATGTACATTTTTTGCAGATCGTTTGCTAATTAGATGGAACTCGTGAAAAAGAAATATATCTATATATCTACACATTTACATAATTCCAAATTTCTGTGCTAGAGAAATAACCAATTCCCAATTCCCCTATTTAAATCACACAAATTAACCACATTAAAAAGAAATGCATTATATTAAGGGACTGGTTAATATTTTCTGATACCATGCATGTCTACAAAACTCGACGTTCCTTAGTTCCATTTTCTTTCGCTCGTCCTCTTAGAATATTATAGGCACGCCTTTCTAATTCTAATAATGCTGCTCTAAAGCTGTACATCTATAATTCCGATCGCCATTTAGAAATTGTGCATGCCTCACATATCATACATACCTGTGTTAAAATCCACGGTAAATTCGTTGTACTTGTCGCCGTCCGTGATACTGTAGATAAGTTTACGGCCTGTAGGACTGCTGGCCTGTACACTCACTACTGTGGTCTGTGGAGGTAGGTTCTCTGGTACCGTGACGGCATAGAAAGGCTCCGTAAACACCGGGGTGGCCTGGTTAACCACGCTCACGTGTACCTCTACCTGACTGTGAAGTGGTGGAGAACCTGGGTGGAAAAAACATGAGGATAAGTATACATGTTATCAAATGTTGATGATACACTCTAGAAAACATGAGCCAGTGTTGGTTTATCGTTGGGCCAGCGTCGCAGACGGTGGATCAACAATAAACCAGCACCTGGTTCAAGGTTTGGTGGTTGTTAGGACTCCCCTCTGATACCCAGCAAACACGAGACATTGAGCCATTGTTGGTTCAATGTTGGGCCAGCGTCATAGGTAGCCTATGTTTTCAATGAGGCAGAAATATCATTTTAATTTGGAAGTATCGTACCTGGCTGCAATATACATGCAACAGGATGCCATTAATCAAATAGTTCTATACATAATTACTATCAATGTCAAAAGCTGAAGAGCTGAAGATTTAGGCGAAATAAATATAAGTTCCCCCATGTCTGCCACACTGTAAAGTGATATCATAGACCAATATTAAGATATAAAACACAATCAATGTTCAACAGTGAAATAGCAAAAAAAATAAAAAAAATATAACTGCCATACCTAATTTATCTTTTATACATGAATCAACATATCACCCCGCGAAAAAATAACTAAATGTCATCCTAGACATACTGAGAATGAAATTGAGGTTTTCTATATCAAATCTTGGAACATCTGCACATATTCGGTGTATTTTAAGTCGAAGAAAGAACTCGATTGAAATAGATGCGTAGATTCGAATCTATCGAATTTCGTTCTTTCTCCTTGACATAAACACAAACCTTTATCCATGGCCTGAACCATCAGTACGTAGTCGATGTTTTGCTGATTTGGATCAAACGGAGTGGCGAGTTTGATTTTGCCAGTCCCTGGTTCCATCATGAAATGCTTCTCTATGTCACCGGCGAGTGTGTATTCCACCATACCGTTATCCCCGATGTCCACGTCGATCGCCTTCACCTACAAAAGATAGGGTGTATAAGTATATCAGACAAACCTTAGTTATTACTTAAAGAAGTGACATATTTTCACCTGAGTGTATGATTATTATTATTTGAACTATTATATCCATTAATATTAAGTTTAAAACACAATATCTCTGCATATACCTATACGCGACAAATACCCTGGTAATGACAGGTGTACCCTGCCCCCAGCAAACACGAAACGTTGATCCGGTCTTATTTTAACCCTTTAACCGCCGGTGCGGCATATATTCGGGTTTTCATTTTTCATTAGCACATTAAGTACCACCTTTTAAACATTTTAAAGATAAAATGTGACATCAATCAGCAATATTTGAAAACAGTTGACATCCATTTTGAAGTTGTGGATCGCGTCAGCGAGACACAACTTGAATAATTTGGCGGTTAAAGGGTTAAAGCGCTGAATTATTTTGTAAAAAACATCGCAACCAAATTGTTAAATGATCATAAATGTCTTCGTTATCTCTTTCTGATTCATTTGAATACCTATGTTATGGGTCTACGGCCAGTAGAAATATTTTTACTCTTACAGTGCGGGGATCGACTTTAGTCGTCAGAATCTGACGTCTACAGACGTCAGATTCTGTCGACTAAAGTCGAGCCCGCACTGTAAGGGTTAATGTTGGGACAGCGTCGCAGATGGTGGAACAACATTAAACCAGCATCGGTTCAGAGTTACGTGTTTGACATGCTCACCTGCTTGACCAAATCCCCCGTTCTGGAGTTGACTGAGAGAATAGCGTAATAAGGTTGCTTGACAAAGCGTGGACTGTTGTCATTGACATCCGTGATGGTAACGTGGACCAAGGCGTGCGCCAGACGTGGAGGCGAACGCTCATCCCGCACCTCCACCACCAGCGTGTAGTTGTTCTGCTTCTCTCTGTTTGCAGGCTGTCCCGTAGTTTGTACAACACCAGAAGTGTGGCCTACATCAAACAGTGGTGATGGGTTGAGCATGGAGAAAGAAAGATGTTCATTAAGGTCATGACCCACCACCTGAAGAACCATCAGCTGTTCCACCTCTGACCCGTTCTCCGCCAGCTCAGCGGAGTACTTCTGATGACTGAAGTGAAGACCCGTCTCCTGAGCTGTATCTATGGTGATGTCCACCGGTACATCACTGTCATATGTACCATCACTGGCCCGCACTATAATCTGGTATGATCCGGCAAGATGGAGTACGTCCTTCACAATGATATCACCACTTGTATCAGAGATGACGAAATGACTGTCAGGATCTCCATCCACTATACGATAAGCAAGCTGACTGAACGGTCCAGAATCAGCATCTGTGGCCTGCACCTGGGTCACCAGAATACCAGGATAGCTAGGGAGTAACAGCAGAGCGTGGTACTGATCCTCAGAGAAGGTGGGAGGAGAGTCATTAACATCATCCACATGGATCATCACAGTGGCTGGTATATCTGCCATGAAGCTGGGTGAGCCTTTGTCAAACACCTGAACAGTGAACTCCACCTCTGCCATCATCTCATGGTCAAGCTGTACCCTGGTACGAATGGCTCCAGTACTGGAATCAATGTCAAACATATCAGCCGCTTCAGGGTCTAAGATGGAGTAGACGAGCAGGGCGTTGTCTCCTGTGTCGTCATCACTAGCCCTGATCACCAGAGGAGTACTCTCAGCATCTAGTACTACACTACCAGGAGCAGTCACCTCACTGACCCAACCCTCAAAATACACCTTCTGGAACTCCGGCTTGTTATCATTCTGATCTACCACGTGTACCATCACTGTGGTATCGGCATAAGCCCCCACCAAGTTAGTGGCTCTGACCGTGAGGTTGAAGAAGGATCTCTCCTCGTAGTCAAAACTCCTACGATTAGAGATGACTCCTGAGTTAGAGTTGACATCAAACAGGCCGTCATCGTCACCGGAGACTATGTCATAAACTAATGTGGACGCGCTGGTGGCTGTAACGGCAAACACATGACCTCCAGCAGGCCCGTTCTCCACCACTTCTGTAGTGTGCTCTTTCAGTAAGAACCTTGGTGGTGCATCACTGGCGATGTTTACTGTGATCTCAACAGGTACAGTGTTAGACATGGAGGGAGTTCCACCGTCTCTTGCCTTCACTATCAGGCTGTAGACGGCTTGTTTGTGACGATCCAGAGGTTGTAATAATGTTATCAAGCCCAGGGCACTGTCTATGCTGAACGTACCACCAACATTACCTGAAACATACAATGCATATAATAAGATGATGAAACAACTCTCTTTAAATTAATGACATGGATAGAGAAAAAATATAGCATGCAAAAAAATATTTTAACATGACAGGTTTCATGACAAAAAACTATTAGCGAAGTAAAATTAGGACTACTGACTAGGACCACAAAAGATTAAGCATTTATAAGCCCCAGGGTAAAATGAGCTGGCAATATAATAATTGTTTTAACCAATATCACAAATATATACTTGTAATATGTGGTTAAATAACGAAATCAAGAACGGCAGATACCATTTCCCTATCTCTTTCTCATTTTTCATT
This sequence comes from Flabesymbios commensalis, assembly GCA_964017125.1. Lineage (NCBI taxonomy): Eukaryota > Metazoa > Annelida > Polychaeta > Terebellida > Flabelligeridae > Flabesymbios > Flabesymbios commensalis. The sequence continues at coordinate 48,701,347 of OZ024913.1, read as the reverse complement.
ATATTGCCTGCAGGGGCTGTTGATGTTATGATTAAGTGAATGATATAGATGTATTCAGAATTCAGAATAGGCTACTGGAATGAGTCGCGAGAGATGAATGTGAAAGAGCGAGAAACAGATTGTCGCCTCGGAGCTAAAGGATCCTATCTGACACTCGTTAGAGTGGCAGATAGGATCCTTTAGCTCCGAGGCGACGAGATTGACATTATACATTGACATCATAGCCGTTAATCTGTATTTCTCAGATTTACAGAAGCCTTCAAACCAGTAGTAGTGGTTAGCAACGCTGCCTTTCACGCCAGAGCTCGGGGTTCGGTTCCCGGTCTCGGCGGTTTCAAAGAAACAAAAAATGTTTCTTCCCCATCCACATGTAAAAGTCAGTATTGTGGGGAGCCTATGTGACCAAGAGGTAGCGTGCTCGGCCTCAGACCGCCAGGGCTCGAGTTTCGAATCCTGTGTCTGGAGGACAGTGTCTTATCAACAATCTCACCATCCTCAGGAGGTTCTCCTGGCCCAGTTTAGCCTATATGTGCACAAAGGTGGCCTAAAGCCCGATTCATTTCATTTCAAACCAGTAAACTATCTGAATGTTGTATGAAATGAAATTAATAATAAACTATCTGATGAATAGTTAACAGAGTTCTGTATCCGTAAATAATTGAATTCAGTGTGTTAAGAACCAAGTACAGATCCCCTGGCCTTTTTTTATAGAATTACAAATGTCGATTGACAACGTTGATATCATTTTCTATTAGGTTATTGCCGAAATTCGCGTGGCAAGATTTAGCTGAGGTGGAATAATATGTCCCAGAAAACAGGGAGACATTAGCCCAATGTTGTGTAAATGTTGGTCCACCGTCTACGATGATGGACCAATACCAGCCAACACTGGTTCTACGTCTCAGTTTGCTGTTTTGTAGGGCTGTCACACATCTGTCTCGACCTCAGTCTGTTACAGATTGTATCCGGTGGTCTCTTTATCAAATGAACAGTTATTCCAGCTACTCAGAGATATCCAGTGGCTTTACAGAAAAAGAAATGTTACTGCCATCTTTGTGTCATCTGAAACTCAGTCGGTCGTCAGAAATCAGAAAGGGTCAAACACTGCCAAAATAGATATTATATGATTTAACTGTGTCTAACACCTTTAAATATGTCAATAAATGCAACCAGGGAATCGAGTCAACGAAACCTCAGTCTGCGAGACATAACTCCGCTGTCTTCCCCGGAAAGCCAGCTTATAGGTGAGAAAAGCGATCACCTGCGCTCTTCACATAACAAGATATATTAGGCTATGACATGGAGAGATGTGAGATATCTGCACGTATTTAATCATGTTTCTAGTATTTCCAACAACGTAGAAATTGATAAATAAGGTACAATATTCTCAAGTCCCGGAACCAGAAATGGTGACATTTTTTATACTGGACTAAAGTCCACAAGACGAGTCGGATCACTGTCCGATTTATAGCCCGCGCACAAAGGTGGCCTAAGGAGCATTAATTTCATTAGAGTGGCACCCCAGCAGGGACGCACGGTGATGATGAATGATGCTGTATATTTGGCGGGAGTTACAGAAGAGGCCAAGCCGTCCATCTGCTTTAAATCTCTGCGGCCTGCAAGTCAATGAACGAGGCATTGCTTGCCCTTTAAAAAAACAACAGGTGACTTTAATATTCATCAAGTTAATCTGATACAACGACTCACATTTCTATCCGGATTTGGATCTAAATCGCGGACGCGATTTATATCCAAATGCGGATAGAAATGTGATTGTGGATGCCGTGGATTGCAGACGGTGTGCGACCTGTGTGACCCCACACGAACATGATGGATCAACTCCTAGCCAGGCTGGACGCAAAATTTAAAGGATTAGGTGTCGTGATTCATGTTGTCTACGTTGTAAGGACAGCTCTGGCTAACACTGGGCACTACACTCACCATAGTAGGCCTAACCATATACTTGAGTGTAATATTGTAGTATTTGTCATAAATGGGGTTGCAGTCTTTACAGTCTGGAATCAAATATTATTATATATACATGTAGGTGGAATGTCACGTGAAAGTATGAATCGGATTATGAACACATTCTGAAATTAACGCTCACAGAACTGACACATCTCTGCAATAAATTTGAACAAAAACACTCCGTAATATCGCTTCAATTCTTATGAGTGAGTAAGTAAAATATCCTTTTTACGTCATTTTTCGGCCAGTATTCAGTTCAATTCTTATGACAATGCAAAATAAAGTTCGACTACACCAATCCCTACAAGATACTGGCCCGATACTGCTAGAAGGTTAGCGATTGGCTAAGTATAAAATGAGGATGGATGAGCATTGCTGGAGTAGAATCAGGTATTAATCACGTGTGTGTGTGATGTTCGTGCTAGTCGACAGGTGGCGGTTGATCAGACCTGCGGCCATCTGATATTGCCTGAGATTCCTGGCAGATGAGCATCCCTCAATATGCCCCCCTTTCGACATAAAAGGGTGTATCTGCCACTTCACAAAGTGCCATATACACCCTTTTATGTCCAAAGGGATGATGTCTCCCCTGGTCAGAAAGGTCAAAACTCTGTCCTCATATATTCACATCCATCCGCACAAAATCACTGCTTATACAGTGAATTATGTCAGTCTGGGAAAGAATCGCAATTCCACATGGGACTGCGCAGCAAAAACGAATAATTGTCCCAATGTGGTTTAATGATGGACCAGCGTCGACCAACATTACAACTACATTGTGTCTATATCGTATGTCTACTGGATATGCGTGTAAAACTTTATACAGTAGAAATAATATGAAAATGGAGATTGATGTTGTTGCCATTGACGACCATAATAATTCCGCAGAATGTTATTACAATGTATATACTGGCTTTGTGGTTGAGGGGTGTATAGCTACCACTGTGTACCATGGTAGATACACTCCCAGCCAACACGAGACATTCACCCAATGTTGGTACAATGTTGGGACATCGTCTGAGAAGCTGGCCCAGCATTGCACCAACATTGGCTGAACGTCTCGTGTTTGCTGGGCTGCGCGTTATTTTACACACAGAATACACCCGCTGAATACAAAAGATGGGAGACACGTCTATGCTCAGGGATTAAAACAAATATGCAATTCACAGAAACCAAACGACTGACTAAGATATATATGGTGGGGTATATTATATTAAAATATTGGTGATAAAAAACCCCGTCTCCATCAAATTAAACATTTTGAATGTTGTTTACATTATATAAAATAATAAAATAATGCTTAGGCCCTTTAACCCTTTCAATCCCGAATTTACTATTGTCATCTTCATCCACTACAAGTGTAGTGGATGAAGATGATTTGATGTGGTTTAAAAAATTGAAGAAAATTACCACGTATTGGTAAACCAGTTTCCTGGAAATTCTCGTTCTAAAACCTCTATTGTAGGAAAATTAAGTCTGTTGTCAGGGATTTAAAATGTTGCTTCAATGCATCGTGAAGGTTCAAATGGTTAATAGTGTGAGATACATTGTGATTTGTGATCGAGACATCGTTGATTGATACAGTGTAGGCTTCCATTTGCAAACTCACAGAACTGACACATCTCTGAAAGTTGAACAGATCACAGCCCTCACAGACTACTAGGCCCTGTGGCCTGCTCCGCACTAGACTCTGGAGGGGCTTTGTTTCGACACTGATCATGTCAACGCCTTACTTCCCAGTAGGCACAATATGTTGATCCAATGTTGGTCCACCGTCTACGACGCTGGCTTAACATTAGATCAACATAGGGTCAACATATTGTGCCTGCTGGGTTTCTCCTGTCGCGGAGATCAAGATATGACAAAGACACTGTCTCATGGGACCTCGGGCATTTCTCAGCAGACATTACAAATAGGTGAGTGCAGACCATCAAACGCCAGGCGATTGGTGGTGTATCAACGTTAGCCCACCCTCTGCGACGTTGCACCATAATTATTAGACCACCATAGGGTCGTCGTTTCGAACTGGTTTGTATGTAGGTCTGATCCTCATGCCTAATAGTCCCGAGGCCTACATCATATTCACAAAGACCGGCAGCACACGACGTTTTATCTACGTTGAATCAACGTCAATGATGTTGATTCGACGTAGAAATAACTTCGTGTGTCCAGTGGGACATGGCTTAAACAAGAATAACCCTTTGGTTTCTGCGGCAATCACGTTAATGACATTTTCAAAGCTATAATACTTAAACAGGGTTGAAAGAACACGCGTTCTATGTGCTATTATCAATTAAAGCGCTCTTTGTAATGTTGCGGTGATTTTGAAAATAAAGAAACATAATCAGCTTCAAAATATCAGACATCTCAATTTAAAAATATATATTTCTAAGGTATAGCGTATTCATTTTAATTTACAAGACAATATATGCGTTACGTAGGTGTGGGTGTCATCAAATGTTTAATCTAATCACCACTGGCATGTTTGTCAGTCACACAATCATATTGATAACATGGAGCAAGCGAGAGGATAGCAACCTGATTAGGGTAAAAAATACTTCTATTTCTACAAGTACGAGTTATTTTACGTTGAAATGCTTTTATCTCAATCTTCAAACTAACCGTAACGATATTATTATCACGTCAGGATTAAAATAATAAATGCGTAGGCATATCAGTCACTGACGCACTGAAGTGGTGTCACAAAAACAAAAGAACAATATACACTGAAAAGCAAAGATTATCAGCAGTAACTGCTTACTTGAAAAGTAAGCAGTTACTGCTGTTAGCATTTGCACGGCAGATTACAATGCCACCCAGGCATGATCTTATTTACACAGATAACATTGCTGGTGAGGTCATACTCTTGTCATCAGGAAAACTGGATTAGGTCAGGTCAGCGGGGTCACACGTGCTCAAACATGAGAGAAAGTAGTACCACGAGTCACCTGTCAATCATCTACCACGATTTACATATTTATGAATGTGTGTGGTATAGTGGGCGTGACAGCTAACAACTCGATATCCGTGAATAAGGAATAATTTATTTTAATAATAATTGTAAGAACCTCAGCACATCACGAATTTATCACATAAACACAGGTACGCAAAATATTGGTTCATTAAAATTATTTCAAATCCAAGATTATATAAATTTCCGCGATGCAAATTTTAAAATTCAAGAATCACGAGTCGATTTTTTTATAATTGAAAAAATGATGATCAATGACAACATAGGTTTTTTATAAATAGATTAAATGCATGACATGTTTCCTGTTTATTATTCACACATATTGTCGTTTTATCGAAGTGATGCAGCACAAAAAAACGTCTAAGGCATCACCGAGTCAAATGAATACATGAATAGTCATAAATCAAAGCCATGTGATGTATTCAGGAAGACTTATTTTTACAGTACATATTATCCTTATCGGGATGATAGGCCTAATAGTACTGTAATTTATGACCCGTTTCCTGGAATAATATTACCTTGTCAGAATAAAGTGCCCCGTCTACAGTGTCTAGACAGTGTGACTTGAGGCGCCTAGCCGTGTACCCACTTCACTCAGCGTTAATAATAATATCATTCAACAAAGGTAAAAACAAACATGGCGCCCAGCCAGTGAACATTACATACAGAATACTGTTGTGCAAAGCCAGACGGCAGTAACTGTTTACTTTCAAGTAAGCAGTTACTGCAAATTTCTGCTTTGCAAATCAGAATAGCGCTGCTTTGTTCCAGTGCTGTGTAAATCTTACGACTCTGACAAACGCGGTGGTACAAGATTCAGAAAAAATCGGTGCAAGTTTTATGTTTACTTGGTTAACACATAGAGCCCCTATTACTGGTCGTATGCAATGCTCCAAAAGATACACTAGTTATCCAATAAGTACACAAAACATGCAGAAAATCATACACGTTCAACCATTTTGCACCTACACCTTAACTCTCAGCTTTATTCAGATTATGTGAAATGCTACCGCAATCACCAACTCGATATGAAAATATTCAGATTAAAAAGAGTGATTTCACAACATCCCTTTTATTAAATATTACGCAATTTTTTAATCACTACTTTTTAGCACGTACGTGGTGCATAACAAGGGTTCGTGAAGATTAATACTAGACCAAAACCAGGGTTCAGCTAACTTCATCGCTCGGGTAGGGTGTCGCTGAAAACGGCAGAATCTTCTCGGCTTAGGATTTCGCACGGTATCAAATAATCGTGAATTCAGATTTTGCGCGCTATCAAATTAGAAAATAGTCACGTGATTTTATTGTCCATTAGGCAACTCTGGTGATATACTAAAAAATTAACTTTCAATAATCAGTATACGGTGAAAAACAGAGCACAATGGGACAACAAAATATGGGTTGCAGACGGCGGTTATCAATGTGTGAGATGACAGGTATAGGGTGTTGTCTCTGTGTCTTACTGTCTAGCTAGGTGTTGTGTAAACAGATTCACGACACATTATCAAAGGCTTACTAACTGACACTCAAATCACCACTCACACACCTTATCAAATCATAATAATAACTTATTGACTGCATACATGAAAGCTTTCACATGGTGTCTACAATTAATTTAAATGCCGTTTCAATTAATAATTTATTGTTATTTCGTTTTTTGCTATTGTATGCATCTGAACAGTAACTGTTAAGGTCACTCGTCTTAAAATTATTAATAGTAACCCAATATATAATTATGTCCTCCGCGGAGTTATGGAAGTGCTTTGATTGATTGATTGATTGATTGATTGATTGATTGATTGATTGATTGATTGATTGATTGATTGATTGATTGATTGATTGATTGATTGATTGATTGATTGATTGATTGATTGATTGATTGATTGATTGATTGATTGATTGATTGATTGATTGATTGATTGATTGATTGATTGATTGATTGATTGATTGATTGATTGATTGATTGATTGATTGATTGATTGATTGATTGATTGATTGATTGATTGATTGATTGATTGATTGATTGATTGATTGATTGATTGATTGATTGATTGATTGATTGATTGATTGATTGATTGATTGATTGATTGATTGATTGATTGATTGATTGATTGATTGATTGATTGATTGATTGATTGATTGATTGATTGATTGATTGATTGATTGATTGATTCACCACGATGATCAATTAACGGGTCCCTCGTCATCAATGAAAACATTTCCAAGATAGTCCCACTTTTTTAAGGAAAATAAATGTGATCTAAGTTAAATGTTAATCCATAGCAGACAATAATATACTGTTAAAAGATAGCAGTTACTGCCTTTAGGCTTTGCACGTCAGTAGGAAGAGGAATAAAGAGGTGCAGTGTAGTCTTCAAGAAATGGGTTACGATGCGTCAGATACAGCCTTAGTCATGCATAAAGTGTACTTAGACCAAACCAAACCAACAGTGAATGATCCACCTATCTTTAAGAAGTTAACTAACCGCCGGTGCCGCATATATTCGGGTTTTCATTTTTTATTAGCACATTAAGTACCACATTTTAAATACATGTATGTTAAACATAAAATGTGACATCAACCAGCAAGATTTGAAAAGAGTTGACCTCAATTTGTCAAATCTGAATAATTTTCACTCACTTGAAGTTGTGGATCGCGTCAGCGAGACACAACTTCAAGTGGGTGAAAATTCAAATTGAATAATTTGGCGGTGAAAGGGTTAAATCAACATTATGGTAGAAGTGCAAAAGCCAATGTAGATCATGAAAAGGCCCGGGGGCCTGTGATCGTCTTACGACCCTGTCATTATCTGAGCTATTAGACTAAAAAATACAGAGTTTTCAAATAACTTTGAAAAAACATCAACGGGAGAAGATGTTACATCTTTCTTTTTGGGTAGATTCAATATCTATTATAAAATAAAGTTAATTGTGCATAAAAAAACGTAGACAGTACATATATTTTAATGTCAGCTCTTTCTAAAGTTTTTCATTCGCTAGAGATTGAACAACCCCTCTGGCACTTCAGCGCATAAATTTGTGGTAGGGCCTACAATTACGTCGCCTCTCATAGTCTAGGCAGCAGCCCTTGACCGAATACATAAAGCAATGCCACAAAATCATTCTTCATGACATCCATCAAATACTAGGGAGAATTGCTGTTATTATCATCAGTCACGCTAGGTCATAGAAATACACTGTTTATTAGCTTCTCTGACAGCATAAAAGTCGTAAACTACCGCGCGAAATGACTAAGACACGAGAAGGGTGTGACATTGTGATTACTGATAATCATAAACGGGGTGATCCAGGTGCAGAAAGCATTGCTTCACAGAATGTCAGGAGATATCAGTTTGAGAGCTCACTCATCACCTTTATATTAGCTCACATAAATCGTATCATCTTATACACAACCGTTATCCATTGCATGATGTAGATTCTAAACAGATGAGGTTATTTTTAGTACTGACTATTCAACGCCAGAGCACCTTTGTATGGCGTTGCATGATGAAGTACAGAATGGCTCATTTCTAAAGAAACCACATTAATTAATTAAAGTGTATGTTGTTTAGATGATTGGAGAGAGACATTAATCATAATTATATATACATCGCAAAAGGGATAGTGATACTATGCTATCTCGAGAAACTTGCCGAATTAAGAATCAGAGCATGGACTTCATATAAATGTTATGTTTGTTTAAATCATTTTTTCAGCCTCTTTTAATATGCCATCATGTAGCTCCTAAATGTCTGTACATTTAGAACCACGCTTATTGAAACAGCAGCATCAGTCTGATCACAGCGTGGTCCTGAATTAAAATGTCATTACTACTCGTCTTCATCTATTACTTTACTGATTGTAAATATGTTGCCCTATGAACTGTTATCTCACATCCATCATTAAACTTATCGGGATAATTATACACAAGATCGCATGACCCGACCGTCCCCAACTGCCCTTATTTACCCCCTCATTTCCCTCGTCACATCTTAGGAGATGGTGAGATACATGAGATGGCCCATCGACTGGACAGAGCTGACCAGACCAAAGTGCCTCACGAACGACAATGACCCCATCACACATTACACGCACACTCAATCAGCTCTAATGTATTGTCCACCAAATCATACCCGTTAAGTTAGAGGTCCACCTAATCTGCCCATTACGACTTATCTTCCAGAGGACCACCCTGAAGCGAGTTTTTCCATTGGGCAGAGGCCAACCGCTTGATCAATGCTGGGCCAACGTCTGCGACGTTGGCCCAGCATTGATCAAACGGTGGGTGAGCGCTCCACTACAGATCCATCCGTCCGCCACGTTCAATGGGCTGAAACAGCGGCCGGATATTTTCCATTTGGCGCGGTGATTTAGGGATCGGGGGAAGTGAGACAGCTAAACTTGCTAGTGAGGTATCCTAAGACGATCCAGCCGAGAGGGACGGTAAAATGTGAGCGCCTGGCACGTTATATGGACTCCATATAACCCCCGGGAGCGAGGTGGGCAAACTATACTCCTCACTCACTCTATTACTTCAGCCAGTTAGCAGACGATTATTCAGGTATTTATCGGTGATTTAACTGATAAATAGGTAGGTCATATGCAATAATATCACGTGTCTTCTTGAATATAAAAAATACTAAACTCTGATAGTTCAAGTTGTTATGGTTGATTTAAATGTTTATTTTTTCCATTGTGACAAAAATATGAAAATACATTAATTTGTATTATTCTATGATACGAAATAGCGTTTAAAAATACACTATTCTCATACAATTTGCTAAATATATCTTTTATTCACTGAAAACTATTATTGAAGATTAATAAAAAACTTATTATATATTTTACTAAGTATTACAATCCAATGTCCAATACAATGTATGTGCATAATTTGTTTGTATTTTCGTATGCTAAAATATCCTTCGCACAATTCACATTTTTAGATTACGAGTAAGATAACCCGACTTTGGTCTCCTTATTTAAAAGTTATTAAATGTGGTATGCCGGCATTGATTTCATGACACAATATAACTTATAGTCAGGCTTTTAAAACTAGTATAAGTACACTACGTGTAAAAGAGATACATGTAAGCTCGAGTGTGTTAGCGTGACCTCACACAATGTGGGAAACTAAATGTCTTACACTTTGATGGATTGACTATGGCCGCGTCACAAATCATGGAGCACTTAGGATGTCACACGGGGGATCATGTTTCAAATAACCAGAACTTATTTTGTTTCAGAATGGCATTATGACCAATGAGAATATTTATAGCAAAACCGTTGAAACAGTCGTCTCTGAGAAAACAATACTGGTTCAGCATCACCACTAAGAGTCATCCAGCAAACACGAGGCGTTGAACCAATGCTGGCTTAATACTGTTCCAGCGTCTTCGACGCTGGCCCAGCATTAAGCCAGCATCGGCTCAATGTCCGGTGTTGGCTGGGCAAGCAGTGAGGGATCAGTGAGACAAAACTCTCCCTAAGTGCTAAACAGGGTCACATTAGGACAGTGTGAAAACAAAAGGGGTATAAATGAGAGAGAGTGATGCCACCATAGAATCGGAGGTCACCCGTGCTCACGGGAACCAGGTGTAAATGACAACCTGTGGCAGCCTTCAGGTGAAATCAATCACGCTGATTGGTGGTTTTATAGCATGTGATTGTCGCATGAATGACCCTGATTGGTGGCCGTGGGACTGACGCTGGTCACATTTCACCAGTAATCGCCAGAACCAGTGATTGTAAAGCTGAATATGGCTCGTCATTGGTGCCTTTCATCCATGTACGTCTTCTCCAGGTGATCCCACCTCTAATAACCTCTTAACCCTTAAAGCGCTGATTTTGTTTTTATAAACAGTGGAGACCAAAGGGTTTTTTCAATTTGAAAACAGCATAAATGTCTTAGTTAGCTCATTCCGATTCATTAAAATACCTATGTTATGGGTCTACGGCCATTATAAATCCTTTGACTCTTACAGTGCGGGGATCGACTTTAGTCGTCAGAATCTGACGTCTGCAGACTATGACGTCTAAAGTCGATCCCCGCGCTGTAAGGGTTAATGACAGTCACCATCTGCAGCATTTTTGGAAGTACTCCACTAATATTACGCTTTTGAGCTAGACCATCTAACCGTTGGGTATAATTGTTCGATATAATATAAAGCACGATTGTGTAAGTGCTGAATCTCCCATTGGTCACACGCCGTAGAACTAATGCATCATCGCTGTCGAACACTTTAATGAGATTATATCGCATATGAACATATCATACACGAGAAGGATATTTAATTGATAATTTGCATTGTCAGGCATTGACTAAGCAATATGAAACGTTGAACAAAATAGTATTGTAGTTTAATGTTTCTCACTGTTTGCAATGTTGACAAAAATTTGGTGCAAGACAATACGAGATCAACGTTTCGTGTTTTTGCTGACAATTTACTGGATGTTGCGTTTTAACAATATATGCGTAGCATCATTCTGCCAGAAAGATGAAAGACACCACTGACAAACAATGGGAGATGGACAAGGTTTCATTGATATAACACAACAGAAAAAATAGTAAACTGCATCTCGGCCATATTAGTGCCCATAGCCGAATTAACAAAATACTGTGGAAAGTTAGTCAAGTTGAACACTCCATAATTTCCCGCATAGTCACCAGATGGCGCAGAAGTATAACAAGTAAATTGAAAACGGACAACAGTGGTGTTTCAACCATGGTAGCTATTGAACTTCTGTTGTTATGGTGCATGGGATTTGGTGTGCTTAATGACGTGTTAGTTTAAAATATATGTCATTACCAGGATACTAATAATAGACTGTACTCTAACAGGCTCTGGTCCACGTAATGTTACTGACTCAACATGAAGATAATGTCACCATGAAAAAGTCACTAACTGTACTCTCAACAACATCTAAAAGAAGGATAATCACTGTGACGCCATGGTAAGAATATATTTTAGCATTTTTTTAAGTTGAGTAAGCAGCAGTGAGATGATAACCAGCAAGTATCAGCATGTCTTCTACCGTGCAAAGGCAAACAGCAATACCTGCTTACTTGAAAAGTAAGCCGTTATTACTGTTTGCCTTCGCACGGCAATATTGACCTAGCCAACAACTGCGATCTAACTGAATAAAGAAGTCACTGGGGGCGATGGTGAGGCATATTTTAGAGGGAGTTCTTTTTGTAAGTTATTGGCAGGTGTCTGTGTGTGCAGATTTAGTGCTCCCAGCAAACATAACCTGTTTGTGCGGATCAAGGACGTCCACGCCTTCTGTTTGAACACATGCCACGAAGTCCTACTGAAAATCACACGCGCACCATCACAACAAGACGTGGTCGCAATGTTGCTTTAATGGTGGGCCACCGTCGCAGACGGTCAAACAGCATTAACCCAACATATGGTTGGTGCTGAGTGTTTGCAGGGATAACGTAGCGCAACATCCGAGAGACGGTCAAACAGTTTAGGTTTAAAATTGAGCCAGCGTCGCAGATAAAAATGTTTCTAAGTTTTAGGTTTCTTGAATTCAACTACTTGGAAATATTGTTTTCATAATATAGAACATTTCTGCTTCACTGAATTAATTGAATAAATCAATAAATTAATCAGTTTTAGGTCCTAAAATAAATTAGAAAATACTTGAACATAGAATTATTGTGTTGCAATACTGCGATCCAATATTTGGATCGATATGCAAAAAAATGCATTTGTCAAAAGTGAATATAAATATTTGCGAATCTTCCAAATTGTATTCTGTTGTTGGAAGAACCGAAAAATGCTAGAAAATGTCGTGAATGGAGATTAGCATTCAAATAGTCAGAAAGTGATGTAATGTGATACCATGTACGGCATGGCTGGTGATTCTGATTGCCGAAAACAGGACTGCTTGTTCGCATCAATCACAGCTAAAAGAGAAGTCAGTTCAGGTATGTTTTAATGTTGGTCCAGCATCTTACACGATTGGCCAGCATTGTGCCAGTGTTTTGCCAACATGTCTCGTGCATCCGTATAAGTAATATTTCCTTCTCAGAGGCAGTCGTTACTTTTGGGCACGTTCTCATGCACCGCTATATTGACACACAATCTTGCGGAGCTGGATATATGCATAAGCCTACATGCATTTAGTGATTTCTGCGATATTTGAAATGGTAACACAATCCATACAGCTAACGCCGTGATTGGTTGAAATATCGATGCAAACGATTGAGGAGCCGAAAGACCAGGCCACATTCTTAGTCTGACCTACGAAAATACTGAATCTATTTTTCGCGGTCTGCCAAGGACTTTGTATAAAGTTCTCAGACTGACACTTACAGATATTCAAGGATAAATCGTGATTTTGAATTATTCTCTTAATCCAAGCAGACAAGAAACGTTGACCCAATCTTGTTTTAATGTTGGACCACCGTCTGCGACGCTGGCCCAACATTAAAACAACAGTGGGTCAAAGTCTCGTGTTAGCTGGGTTGACAAAGATGTGTAGTCTGTTAGCATTTGGGTGCGGTGTGAAAGGTATACATTACTCGCACCTCGCAGCAAAGACAAAAACATTGCGGGAAATCAACTGTCCATGTGGAATGAGAGTTGTTCACTGAAAATATTTCAGAATGTCAGCTGAAAATTGCTGTTTGCAATTTGAATCAAAACTCGGTCAATCAATGGCTAAAAACCAATCCGTATCAATTCCAACCATAATTCACTGTTGTAACCGACGAAAGGTGATTGAAAGCACTGCATCGCCTTCGACAAGATAGCGACGTTGGACTTCTTTCTGCCAAACCAGACGACAATCATTCAAAGCAGAGACAGGCATCGTGACAGGAAGTGACCAAGGTCAAAACTGCGTGCACGAGTCCTTAAATACAGAATTCATCAAACAAAAACATTAGTACCTGACCAGCAAGCCAGAAGGCAGTAAGTGCTTATTTGAAAAGTAAGCAGTAACTGTGTTTTAGCTGGCCAGCAATGTCAGCAGCGTGATGGATGACACCATACAGCAGTGGCTTATAAAGTCTGATGATAAAGGCATATTTATAATATAAAAGCTTGCAGCGGTGTTAATAAGATGAAGCGGCTTTTCATGCCAGAATACCGTCATAATGCCTACTTATAAGTCAGGCACTGCATTATCCTAAGTGCATTATCCTTTTGTCTTTGCGTTGTCTTTTGCATTCATTCAGTGCAAAACGCTTCACTTTATATGCTTGCAACAGCTACTTTTTTCAAATTAAAAAGGATGAGCATGTCGGAAGATATAACAGCGAAGTCTATTTTTGATAGAAATTGATTTTTATCCAAGTAATTTATACATGTTGATAACTAGAGGGTCTTTTCCCAGAAGACACCGGACATTAAACCAATGTTGGCTCAATGTTAGCCCGCCGTCTACGACGTCGGCCCAACATTGAACCAACATTGGTTAATGTCTTTGCGGGGTATTGTCTGTAGTACTGAGGGGGTTTTCCACCCTGATCCTGATGACCTTGGGCTAGTCACCGTCAACACGCCAGCACATTAACCTTTTCACTACCATACATGACGGAAATTTCCGTCGTCATTCGTCAATGAACGTAATCATAAAATGACACAAATTTTCGTCAAATATATACTACATTTATGTATTTTTCGTCATTTGAAGCTGGAAATTGCGTTAGCAATTCCAGCTTCAAATGACGAAAAATAGAACTCCTACACCAGTATATCTGGATCCTGGCATGCACCCCGGCCTGGAAGTCAAAGGGTTAAGAAGAATAGAGTGTCAAGATCCCATCCCAGCCAGCAAGATACATTGGATCAAAGCTGGGCTAATGTCAGGCGACGCTGTTCCAACATTGAGTCAACACACCACGCTGAACAGAATGGACCCAGCAACTATCTGCCAACATGATTGCAGCCTCATGCATTCTATAATATTGAGTTAGCTCATAGTTGCGTTACTATTAATATTACCTTATTTCTTGCATCAGAATCACAATTTGAAAAAAAACCTTAAATTTTACATTAATAAAATTAGGCACACTAAAAACTCATGTCCCGCTATGGATAAGTTCACATGATCACGCGTATTCACTTCAAAAGAAACTATGAACTAATATGAGATGAATTCTTTCAATACAAAAGCTGGTTATAAAGAGAGGTTTAGTGTTTTTTCTGTGGCATGCAAAGGTGATCTCTACATACTGCAGACAAAAAATAAATAGTTTCGTTATTTATAACGAACATTTTTGCTTGAAGAGTGAGCGCGGATTCTGGGGATTTAGGCATGTCAGAAATAACAAGGACTAAACAGCGCCTTCACAAACACCACACTCCGCACTAATTCACTGTATTAAGTGCGCCTAGAGGCTTACTGTCAATAGGTCTACATCTGTAGGATTGTAAGCACTAAGATGATTGACTGACCGAGAAACACTGTTATCTTGGACTGAGCTTAGATGGACGATCTGTGATGTCAACTTAATTATATGTTTAGCAGTGTCCAATTTTATTTTCCTTTCCTCATCAACTGATATGTATTTTACTGAAGACGTAGACCGTTATTAGCATTTAAATTAGTTTTTAAACTTGTATAGACCTACTTCTGACTGGCATTGTTTCTACATTATTTAAGAAAAAATACTTCAATATGATTTTCAATGCACATTAATATTGAGATCTCAAAATTGGTACCTCAAAATTGACATTATCTCCGTTGTAATTTTACAAAAAGTTCTATAATTATTTTATATAACGCCGTTACTCTACAACAGTCATAAATATAGGGGCATACGTGAAACATAATTTAAAACCTTTGTTTCCCTGATCACTAGCTAAGCTGCTGCGCTTAACAATGTGGGGCAAATCTGGTGAACCACAGCCCAAACCTGTCCCAACAAACACGAGACGTTGGCCCAATGTTGGGTTAATGTTGGCCAATCGTCTTTGACGCTGGCCCAACATTAACCCAGCATTGGGCCAGAGTCTCGTGTTTGCTGGGTAGTAACTGTTCCTGTTATTCAGCGAGATGAAATAATGCCCCCCCCCCCCCGCGAGAGATGAAAACCCCTGTTGTAAACGGCTGTTGGTGGGGACTACAGGGGTGAGTCGTTAAACCTCACCCCTTTCGGCTTTATTTGTACATGTCTGTTAAATAACAGATCCTATGAATAAATTATTGTCTATTGTCTATTGTCTTTCAAATCACCTCTTACAGTGGTAGAAACCCCCGATATCAGATAAGCCCAGGCGTCCTATTCTAGCCGCTGATGAATCCTCGGGGTGATGGAACCCCTCATTTATTCGCGGATTTCTGGCAGTGCCTCAGCTTCACCTCTGGCCTTTTGTTTTTCCTCAGCAGTCTGTCAATAACGCTGATTGGCACCCCCATCTGGTGGCCAATACCTGTACCAGTCTCTTGCTGGGACCTGGTGAGCTCCCTGTCTGTACCGCCGTGCGAAGGCAAACAGCAGTAACTGCTTACTTAAAAAGTAAGCAGTTACTGCTGTTTGTCTTCGCATTGCAGTTTAGGACATGGTGTATATAAATAGTTAAGCTCGTCAATTCACAGGACGTTAACTTGGACCGCGAGGGGTTTTTTCACTGGTCGTGTCACTCATGCCACAGCTATAAAGTTTACCCGGGAAAACTTGCCAGGCAGTGAATGACCACATAAAACGGACATCAAGAAGGTGCTGTGTCTGCCGGTAAAAAGAAACATGCTGTTTTATGCCACCTATAACTGACCGACTACTCAAATAATCAATGTGCTAAGTGTTTGTCCAGGTCGTGGTGTGTTGGGCCATCGTCTCAGACGTTTGCCCGATGGAGTGCAAGCGTTCACCAAATATCTTGAGGTGGGGCTCCATTTTACAACATTTATTTTAACTCCCGGCGTACATTATAGCCTACACATAGCCTAATAGGAAGTAGCAAACACTAGAGGAAGACGTCAAAAAAGGCGTCCCAAAGTAATACTGGATATCATGGAAGTTCACATAATATATGTCTGAACATGAAATACAAGTCAAGGTCACCCCATCTGAGGAACTCGCTCTAGGCACAATGAAGTTCCTAAATTTGTATTTATTGTAATCAGAGGCTACATCAGTTATCATTGAGCCCCTTTTGAACAACTAATTTCAAATTATCTTCACATTAGGGATTTACGTTTTGACCTTGGACAATAATAGTCAAGGTGAGCTATATTTGAAACAGCTCTGGTCGAGCGCCTAAATGGAAGCATTATTATTATCACAGTGTTTCAAAGAAAAATACATATCTTATATTACGAAACCCCTTACGATGATTATATTACACTTTCTAGAGAGTAGGCCTACCGCAAAAATAAATATACAATATTACATAGCGCGTTTTAAACTTTTCAGGTGTGGATCAACAAGTGGCGTTTTTCCTTTCACTGCCAGTACAGGAGAAAGCTCTTAGCTTGTATTCTTTAATCTCCATATTTTCGCATTTGTTTGATATTAGACGCCACCCTTCCTCTGCAAGCCAGTTTTATGTTTAGTCTTTTTTTCTATGATGCTCTCTCTAACTTTGTAGAGACTCGGCTGTGAGCGTGGCTAGCGGATCTATTAGGCGTGTGAAGGTAGCACACAGAGAGTGGAGGAACTGTGATCGTCGTCGTGGGTCGTGCACCTCCCAGCAAACAAGAGACATTGAACCAATGCATTGGTTCAATGTCTCGTGTTTGCTGGGAGCTGTGTCTCTTTACTTGATGGTTACAGCGCGTCCATTATCTGACGCCGTTATTGTTATGGGTCTTCTTTGCCAGCGCCGCCTCTTTCATGTCCAAAGTAGATGTCGCAGGCTAGTGAGGAAAGCAGCATTCAGCACCGCTCGTGGCAAAGTTACATTGCCAAAAGTTGCTGTACCATCTGCAGACTTGACCACACCCACATGGTGAGTGTGGTGAAGTCTGTCAAATTTACATAATTCTTGTTCTGGCCATCTTTGACTCACATACTTTGATATTTTAGACATCTTGTCGCAAATAACGTCTGTCTGGCGATCTTTGACTGACACACTTTGATCAGTTAGACATCTCGTAGTAGATTATCGTCTGTCTGGCCATCTTTGACTTGCAGACTTTGATCTTTTGGCAGTCATGCAGACATTTCGTCGCAACTTATCGCCTGTCCGTCTCCCTACGATCATAGGCCTACATACTTCCCATCGTTCCTGACATACTTTTATCTATCGTAGCGAATTCCGGCTCCCTGTGACTCACAAACTCTGTGTTTCCTAACCTTTCTGATAGGACTAAACATCAAGAGTGTATGATAACTTCTTAGTATTCTGCCCATGGTCGTCACTTATTTAGATTACCTTACACGGTGACAGACGCGTCCTTTCAAAGCTAAAGGTACAAGTATGTGAATGTTGCTACCAGCCCCAGCTACTGCCAGCCCCAGTTATTTCATGCCCCAGGAATCTGGCAATCAGCTGAATTCGTGTGAGATAAATAAAGTATCGGATACCTCTAGCCATTATGGTCCTGGTCATGAGCAGCAGCTGACCTGGTGAATCCCTAATACTCGTGGTCAAACAACACTCTCAACGATAACACTTCCGTATAAGCTGATAAGAGCTACTCTCAAATACTTGACAAATACAACTTGGTGTTGGTTGGTATTAATGCTCCATATTGTAACAGTGAAAACAAGAGGACATTCTGTTATACAATAACGGTCTACATTTCTAGCACAATTGTCCATGTATATTACAGATATTGAAGTCAAGGATGGTCGCAAGTGAAGATGTTTTAATTTGATCAAATTGACATTTTTAAGGCTATATCCCTCACTGAAACCATCACACATTTCGTTTTATAGTAATCTTGTAGCTCGCTGGCACATTTTACCCGTTATTACCCATATTTAATTCAATAATGGCCTCAAATTTTGAATTTGATCGATACAAGTTGACATTTTCCAGGCCATATACCCACCTGAAACCGCACATTTTGTTCTATAGTAATGTGCTAGCTATCTGGCGTGGTTTGTCAGATATCAGGCATAGTAACTATTGCCGATAGTCGGCTATTTTGAAATTGATAAATTTCATTTTTTCAGAGAATATCCCTACCTGAAACCGCGCCATTGTTTCCAATGCGACACCGCGTTTGATAACACGTTACACCGACAGATCTATTCAAAAGGCAAGTACACTAGTACATGACAACAAAAGTGTGCCTCCTGCACGAGAAGACACGAACGCGGCACAGGTTGAATCCTAGACGGCGTCAAATCCCAGGAAGGGGTACCGACCATGCTAGGCATGCCACTTTGCTGAAATCAAAACGAATTGCCCGGATATCCAGCCACTGGATGCAGTGCCGCCCCAGAAAAGACAGCCAGAACTTGTACCAATGCAGGAGCAACGCCCGTGGCGTTGCTCCTGCATTGGCCAAGTTCTGGTCTTGCCGCATGATCAGCGGCGCCAGAGATTGCGCGTTGGGTGTGAACATTAATCTTCATCAGATGGCTGTACGTGTGACTCTGGTGTGATGCTGTCACATACAAACATGGCCCCATCAGTCTACTGTCTCCTGCCGTCCCCTCTCCTCCCCACCACGGATGCATACATGACGAAACAAGAGATTACGTTACTTTTGTCCCTCCTGGATCCATCGGCACGTCTCGTCAAGATGGCTCAGGTGTTTTCCGTAGTAATGCCATGTGATCTTTCTTTAACCCTTTAACCGCCGGTGTCGCATATATTCGGGTTTTCATTTTTTATTAGCACATTAAGTACCACCTTTTAAACATGTGACAAAGATAAAATGTGACATCAATCAGCAATATTTGAAAACAGTCGACCTCCATTTTGCCAAATCTGAATAATTTTCACTCACTTGAAGTTGTGGATCGCGTCAGCGAGACAACTTCAAGTGGGTGAAAATTCAGATTGAATAATTTGGCGGTTAAAGGGTTAATTGATAGTCTATGGCTGAACTGTGCTTTCTCAGCCCTGAGCCTTTAAACCCAATCCAAGTCACTGACATGATAACAATTTTCTCATCGCATCAGATCACCGCAGTTGTGAAGATAAATGTATCAAATGCCTGGAGAACAATAGTACGTGCTCGTCACCGCCATATTTGAAATTTAATATAATTTGTCATTTAATTCTGCAGCACTTTTAAAAAGATAATATTATTCCGTTCTCTGGTGATGAGTTTTAACAGTGTTTAAATACATGAATATTGGCAAGACACAAATCATTGTGATTTAAAATTAGAGGTCTATATAAATAATCAGATAAACCGAAAATCGAATAGGTTAACTTACATTTCTGGAATATTCTTCGCCATCAAGCGTTGGAATAAAACCCATTATATTATCGTGAAGAGAAAACAAACCCAGGCAGACAGTAGTTCTAATATCTATATTTAAACTGTCCTTAATACAAGGTATATTGTGATGAATGGAGCAGCTTGGAGCGTGATGACAATCCGAGAGGCTAATGTGGACATGGTCTCATATTATATTGGATGATGTATCCGAGATTAATAATGGCGGAAGCTACGACCCAAATACCATGTTAGAAGACATAATCCCGAGAGGAGAGGGCCGAGAAAATAACAATTGGTAAGCTGGGCCACCGAGGATATTAATACAGAAATGATACCCTGTGATTCCCGACCGTCTGGAATGGACATAAGACGATGGCCCACTGGCGGGCCAACGTCTGTCGACGTTGGCCCGCCAGTGAGCCACCGTCTTTTGATTGTTGCTTGCTCTGTCATTGCATGCTGGCTGGCAGTGGCTGCCTAGTGGCCACGAGGGACGGGAAACCTCTGTTCCCCGCCCAAATGTGATCCCGTGGCGCCCTAATGGGACTTTACACCGCCCAAACGCCACTGAATTAACCCCCTGGACACTGAGGGACCAAAACTCTGGCACGGTAAACCCCATGGTGGTCTGTAGTCAGGGATCTACACTAGAGTGGTGTACGCTATTGTATTGTATTGGTACGTTCGTTTCACTGAGATACATGGCGTAGGCCTAGTTCTGAAACGGTTATTGGAAAGGGGAGTGATGGTGGATATCGTGTGAATAATTCAGCCAAAAAAAATAGCAAGAAGAGATTCTGAAATATAAGAATTCCATTGAATCTAGTGTGGAAGAAACAATTCCACTGCGAAAATAATTTATATTTATGTAATGCGAGCAGTAGGACTATATTTCATGCTCTGAACACAACACAACAGTTACACTATCACTGTGCTTTCACGGCTTTTAAGTCTTATGAATTCAGCATAAATGACTGTGGCAATTGTACGTATGGAGATAAATGCCTTGTAGTTAAAGCGTTAAGAGATACGCGTGGTTGTACGATGCCTGGTAACGGTGTGGACCGTTAGCCATGTTACGTGTGTCATTCAAGCATACACGACACATTTGGTCCTCAGTTGCTCGCCACAGATTCTCGCGCTGGCCCAACAGTAAATCTACATTCGGCGTTTACTGTGATAGCGCCTGGTGACAGTATCAATGAATATTCCTGTCAAAGCCAAAAGGCAACAACTACTTACTTGATAAGTAAAGCTTTACTGTATTTTGCCTTTGCGCGGCACAACAGTCGTCCTGTGGGGTATTATTTAGTTCACCAAAATAAACAATATGAGTATTATTATTGTGCTAACGACCGGAAAATGTAGTATTGTGTTGTATTCGAAGAATTTACAAGCCAAAGTCGACTCGTCTAACTGAAAATAAATATTCGACCTTCTCGTGGTTATTTACACAAATAAATAAGATTTAACATCATTTTGGTAAAAAACATATCTGAAACTAGAGAATAACTCATATGCCTAATTAGTTTCGGATAATTCTTTTTGTATATCACGTAAAAATAAAACATATTGTATACTAATACAGTTGTTATTGAGACATCAGCACAAAGTGAGCCGTCAAGTCCAATGGATATTACTGGAATAAACCGCATCAATAACGAATAGTGAATTTTCCTGGCCACACAATATGTCGGTTGTAATAAATAAAGTGATGAATACGAGTCAACCTTGACAGCATAACCTACAGACAAGTAATCACTTTATGTGGGTATTCACGGCGTCTCGTGACGCCAATCTGTCATAATCATGAGAAGCGCGATCCATCGTTCACAGCTAGCATCTCTTCAGGTTTCCCCATGGCCTCTTCAGCTAGACTTATGTCCCACGGGCAGCTCTCTCCAGAATGCTGATTAAAACGGCCGTGCCGACTTGTAAAATCACCCGTGTATTAACACCCGTGATAAATAATAGATAAATATAACATAATGAAATGAAATGAATCGGGCTTCAGGCCACCTTTGTACACATATAGGCTAAACTAAGTGATGTGAACACACATATTTATTTCGGGGGTGAACGCCCCGCACATATAGGCAAAATTCCAATAACTGTTTATCTCTAGAACACAAAAAAACTTCAAAATAAAATAAATGTTTTTTTTTACAGTGACATGATTGCTCATATTGATAGACAGATATAATGGAGATAGTCTGTCTGTCAGCCTGAGATAACGAGACATGGTGATGAATCCTGGTATGATCCGTACTGGATTAAGTTGGAATGCTCTCTTGACATGAAATGGAAGCAGAGCCACGTTGGGACTTTCCACAGATATATGCTAAATGTCAATTGTGAATTTGTCCGCTCAATGTTGGATCGACGTCTGAAACGTTAGCCAGCTATCAAACCAACAGAGTAAGAACGTTTAGTGTGGTTTGCCAAGAAACAACATCTTGGCCTATGCTGGTTCAATGTTGAACCATCGTCTACGATGATGGTACAACATTGAACCAGCATAGCTGGGAGGACAGCAAGCTGATATCAGTTTATTCTTAACGATTGTTTTCTATTTACAGATGATGTTTGACTGAACATAATACGTTACTTTCCCATTCACTTGATGATATAATACTCGGGATAAACTTGTGAAGAATAGAATAGAAAGATTTGCTATGAAACCTGTACATTTTAAAATATAATGTCGCTCCTACACTTCGTCGCTAAAGGATCCTATCTGCCACTCTAACGAGTGTCAGATAGGATCCTTTAGCTCCGAGGCGACGACTTGCTGATACGTACAGTGGATGTCACATGACACGTTCTTCATTGGACATTTAGTGGACAACTCACAATAATAATACACAGCTGGACAACTCACACACAATACACATCTGTCGCAATCTAATCATTCAATTGCCCCTTCACCTGTTTCTATTTGTTAGGTATCGGACTAGGTTATCGTCATTGATGGGTGTGGTTTTGATGGGCATCGCGTGCCCAGAAAAACATCGGATTTGTTGAAACAAAGGAAAGCTACTTGGCATTCACCGGGAGAACAGCCAGAGAAGACTCTGGTTAAACGGCTGACAGCCCAAACTATCCACGGATATCTATAGGATTTACAGATCCATAAGAGAACACCCGCAGGAGTGCACGGATTAGATCTGCCGTGCAAAGCCAAAAGGCAGTATCTGCTTACTTTACAAGTAAGCAGATACTGCCTTTTGGCTTCGCAGAGCAGAGATATATCCACCATGAACCAGTCACATTGCTAGGAGGCTACTCCCAGTATTGAATTGAGGGGCATCGCTGGCATAGTGAGCGATCACTTTGTTGACGGGAAGTCAGAATGAGGTGACATTTAACATAAACGCGAAAATGACGCGACAAGAAGAATCAAGTAGCCAAAATCTTCAACTAAAATGAGTTCGACAATTTCACCATGCTCACGTAGCCTTCATATCAAGAGTCAATTAGTCAATATTGCTCCACGTCGCCTTCTGCACAATCACGGCAATATGGCGACAGAAGTTCGAAGTCGGAACCATGTCCTACACTAATCGAATAACTTCAAGGGTTCTATAAATAGTGAAAAGTATCATAGACAGCACCGCATACTCCACGCCTTTGAACAGTTTGGAGCACTATACATGCGTAGCCTCGATGTACTCGGCTGGGATTCGAAACCAGTACCCGCGAGTTTAGAGCCACAAACTAAAATATGAGATTACTATCGATAAGAATGCACAAAAATATATATTCACAATAAAATATGTCAAATCACTCCATATTTGCACAATGTAAGTTGTTTCAGTGCAATTCAGTGTTTTTTTACACCAGCTGGCACCAGGTGGTTTCCAAGGATACACCACATGTGACATGACTAACCGGGATGAATATGACCCCTGGCTACACCGGGTCGTCTGACCAGGAAGTGGACTATCCAAATTAGGAGACATATTGTAGTCCCTGGCAGGACGTCAACCAGCCACGTTGTCATGGGCAACCATCAAATCAAACAGACGTAAGACGTCAAAACATCGTTGGTTTAATGTTGGAACAGCGAAGCCAACAATAAATCAACATTGGTTCAACGTCTTGTGGTTACAGGGAAACGTGTCATCATCATAGGTACAAAACAGTGATTAACACAAAAAGTGAGATGGCTCATAGTGAACTATTCGTTAATATCATGATTTTTATTAAAATTGCAAACAGCCATCTTGCAATTAAATGGTGCAGAGAAAAATTGCACAACATGTTGTATAAGTTTGTGACTATTCATAGGGTGTTGTCTGACGACACCACCTGAATGTGAAGCGTTGATTGAGAAGATGGGGCTTACACCTGGCTCAGTAACCTGGCTTAACATATTGCCACACAATCTACAGCTACGTGTGGAATTAGCCACTGTCTCCTCAGCCAGCCAACACGAGACGCTGGCCCAATGATGAGGTGATGTCGGCCCAGCGTCGTAGACGATGGGCCAACATCACCCCACCATTGGGCCAACACCTCGTGTTTGCTGGGCATATCTACGGGGCTATACTATATACAAAGCCAAAAGGCATTGGGCGAAAATAAAGAAAATTGTTGCGATATATCGCCACGAAGTAAATCCCTACTTGGAGTATTTCCAATGCACTTTTGCCGTAAATTGTTTTCAAAATCTAAAAATTTCGTGGACGCATTAAAATTGGAATAGATTAGCGTAACATTTTTTTTCAATAATCAAATATTTTGTGGACACACATTTGACTTTGATTTATAAGCTTCCTAAGCATGGTTATGTAAAGTGTATTGCCGCGTTCAAATACAAACACGTATTATTTTGACGTAGGCAGTATTTTTGCACATAGGTCGTCGACTTCCAGTGCGGTATTCTTACCTGGGCTATTATAGATCGGTAACACAAGGATGTACTCTGCGTTTATGTGATGCACATCCTCATAATGGCAAAGGAGCGGCGATAATGGTGATGTCACTGGCAAAGCCCATCCTGTTCTTTCTTACGCTCCCTTTAAATCTCATCGGGATCTCTCGGCGCTAGTTTATATCTTGAAGTGTCAAATAATAAATTAATCGTTCTACATTATTATTTTTTATCTCATTACCGCGACCGACAGTTGCTTCAAATTATTAACAATTGTTCAATTTGAGATCTAGTTGATAAATAGCGTATTTCACCTTGCAAAACTCTAATAATACTTGAAGTGATAATAAAAGTTAAAGAATGGGTGTTGGCCCCATTGAACAGTTACAACGAAGATCTAATAACGGTACAGACATAGTCTTTTGATGTATGTGGGTGGATAAGAAAACTGCATGCATATGAAGACGATTATAACATGAATTATAATTTTATATTTTCAGATGAACAGGTGTTATTGAAACCAAATAGAGACTAGTGAACCTTGACGGCGTGGCCATTGAACCAGACATAAATAGAGAATTAGACATCTGCAGCACACATAGGGTGAAGTAAGACACACGGACGAGATCTTGAGAAGGCCGAGTTGTACTGTTTAGTGAGCTTGGCACTGGACGTGACATAATCAGCGCTAATGGTGCCCCCTGTCGGGAGGCTTCCTTCATATTACCATCCCATTTCCCAATTGCCTCTAGGTTTCAATTTCGAGTCCTGTTTAGACACTTGTCCGCGGTCTACAATCTGTGCAATGCCAAGATATATCCTGTCGCACACCATTTACTCGCTGAAGGAAACCATGCATTTCACTGAAATGTCTCAAATTATACAAACACTGTCATTAAGTTCAGCAATTTAATATGATTTAAACGACAACGTATCGATGGTTATATTATACGCGTCGCTATTTGCATCTTCAATAAATGCATAATACATTATACTAATATTCCAGAAAATAAAAGGTCAATGGAAGTATTTCCCGAAGGAGTCTGAACAGAGCCGTTACCGAACAAACGCGAGACATTGAACCAATGTTGGTTTAATGTTGGGCCAACGTCGTAGACGGTGGACTAAGGTTAAGCCAGCATTGGTTCAATGTCTCGTGTTTGTTGGGTAATGATGTGTTACTCGGATTTTTGGATTTGTTTTAACTTGACAAAAACCCCTTAATAGACTTCTCGTGTTTAAACTAGGCAAACAACGACAGAGAGGAGGAGTGAGAAAACATCACAACCGAGAACGGGCGAAACGCCGAAATGGAAGTAAAAAGCCTATTATCACAGCCAGCCATAATAGAATTCCACACTTTTTTCTTCATCACATCAACGACGTGTTTGTGTGTCGCGAGGACGAGGTAAAATACCACAGCGTTTTCAATGGCAATATCCACTTTATGACGCACTATTAAATGTGCATGAGTAAGCTAATGTCTGATTGTTGAGCGTGATCCCATTAGAAATGGCTGACACCCTGAGAGTCAATTACTCCTCAACCAGTTAGTTCTCCATTAGTCCTCGACTCTTTGTCATTTTTTAACATTATTATTCACGCTTTAAAAGAGATTTACGTCTTAAGTCTGCGATATTAATAAAGTCATTTTGATCTATAATTATACTTAAAGTATAAAAATTTTAAATATCCAACACCACAGTAAACACAAAACATTTGTATAACATTTATACAATGCCGGCCCAACGTCTTTGACGTTGGTCCAACATTGCATAAATGTTATACAAATGTTTTTTGTTTACTGGGACAGCGCTCCAAGAGTGGTCTGCTGACGATCAACGGATCACACTCAGGCGTATAGGTGAAGAGGATCTTTGTTTTGATGCAAGGGTAATTACAATTTTTAATATGATGTTAATTTAACACCACGAAAACTTTCCCTGGGCTTTGTTTGCCTGCAAAAAGGGGAACCCTAGATCCGTATTGACGACGCTGGATTCTCATTTCGCCAGGTTTTTATCAGCCAAAGATTATGGAAATATTTTTGCTCTAGGTGAAATTTTACGATCCATGCAATACAATGATATAATGCTCAGCAACACCGAGATAATCCAAATTAGATGTGACTGTTTTCAGGCATTCCCGGAATCAGTCTCTCCACTGGGCATGATGGCATTGCCCTAGTGACTAGATAGCAACAATGTGAATGAACACATACTCACATATCCACCCCAAAAAAAATCACCAAAAATAAGTGCAGAGGTTATTTAAACCATTGATAGTAAACACATTAAACATTATTAAACTAGGGACCTTAGAGAACATGTATGTGCAATATGACTGTAATCGGCCCAGTACTTTTCGAGATCTGCTCCGGAAACGAAGTGTGCGTCAAAACGTCTAAGTAGGTCATAGTTCTGAACCAAAAGTAGGTCAAAGTTCATAAACCTTAAAAGGCACAACTAGACCCCCTAGAGGTGTTGTGTGTAAAATTTGAAGACAATCGGACAAGTACTTTCAGATATATGCTCCGGAAACGAAATGTTCAGGGACGGCCCAACGCCGTAATATCATCATTTCTCCTCTGCGACCTTGCGTATTAAATTCAGATTGAAAATATTTTACACTGTCCATTATCCACCTGGAAGTACCCCACATACCAAAAATTGTTATCCTAGCTTATTTTCTTACAAAGTTATAGACAAAAGAAGAAAACAGAGGCGGAATCCATAGCTCCCTCCTATCTACGGTGACGGCGGGAGATAATAAAGATAAATATCTGTAGAATTGTCACGTCGAATTTGAAACCGGTTCAACAAATGGTCCAGAAGACATTTTTAACGAGCTTCCTTCTTTGAAAACGCAGGTCTATTTGTAAGATTACAAAACTAGTTTTGCGGACATCTATGTGCCACATATACTTAATGCATCAGTTAGCATTTGAGCGAAAGCTAAATCACCGCTATATACAGTATGATGTCTAAGATATAAACCTTACAGTGCGGGGATAAACTTTAGACGTCAAAATCTGACGTCTGTAGACTGGGATCGGCTTTAGACGTCAGAATCTGACGTCTGTAGACAGTTTCTGACGTCTGCAGTTGATCCCCGCACTGTAAGAGTAAAAATTTATGATGCCCGTACACACATATGAATCAGAAGGAGCTAACTAATGATTATTTCAAATTGAAAAAAAAAACATTTGGTCTCCAAGCTTTATACAAAAACATTTCAGCGCTTTAACCCTTAAAACGCTAAATTAATTTGTAAAACACAACCAAAGGGTTTTTTTCTATTTAAAATCATCATACTTGCCTTATTCAGCTCTTTCTGATTCATTTCAATACCTATGTTATGGTTCTACCGCCATTAGAATTATTTTAATTCTTACAGTGCGGGGATCGACTTTAGGCGTCAGAATCTGACGTCTAAAGACGTCAGATTCTGACGACTATAGTTGATCCCCGCGCTGTAAGGGTTAACGCCATGCAATGTATATATAGCCTAATAAGGCTAGGTAACTAAATTTCCCACAAAATGGTAGCTGGTTGAAATTACGTGGTATTCTTGAAGAGGCTGTCACAGTTGCTATGAAACCTGCCGAGCCTGCCGTTATTCCCCCGTGAAATTACATGATGTTTCCCAGTGCGGCACAAAACAGCCGTGCAAAGCCAAAAGGCAGTATCTGCTTACTTTTACAAGTAAGCAGATACTGCCTTTTGGCTTTGCAGAGCAGACTACTAGGTAAATACTGGCGTCTGGGGACGTCCACATTCAGTTTGCTAAATCTCTTCCCGTCCTTATTGTACCAGACTCCAGGATCCAATCAAGGCCGCCCTGCTCAACAAGATCAAACAGTGAATCCTGATCCAATAAAGAGCAGGAAGATGTACTTTTTTTTCTCAGTGACATGCTACTCTACAGGTCACCAACCTTTCTATTTATATTGATACCCCAGAGACGTTGACTCAATGCTGTGCCAATGTGGGATTAACGCCTGCGACACTGGTTCCCGCAGACAGCATCAACGTGCTCGTGTTTCTAATGATGCATCTCTTTGAATGGATTTATTAAACATGTTGCAAAATTATGTTATGTGAATTCTACCAAAGTCAAGGGTCACCACAGCACTTTTTGGCCGCACAGTAGTCCATAGATTTAATCTTATAAATTATAGTAAAAATGATGACGTATGTTCAACAATTGATACGAGTTTTAAAGTTGTAGGTCTCGGCACCTTATGTATATATCTATTGCCGATTTTTTTTTTTCAGAGCTCGAGATAAACGAGCGAGTACCTGCCTTGGGAGCAAAGGTGGATGTAGGGCATTATGTAGTTTTCTTTGGTAAACGAGATCAGCTGTAAAAGGTCAGTGAGGAAATATTAACTGGAGCTCTGACGCTAAGCTCCGTATGGCAGAGAGAAAAGGTCATGACATTCAGACATCACTAGGAAGCCTAGAATACTATAATACTGCCATGCAATACCAAAATGCAGTATATGCTTACTTTGTCAAGTAAGCAGTCACTGCCTTTTGGCTTAGCGCGGAAGAATACAGGGGGCTACCTAACAAGCTGATCACGACATATAGTACTGTGATTGGTGGCTTATCCTGTTTTGACCAGCAAAAAACCAAACATGGGGTATTGAAAATCCGTGTACAACAAAACTCAGGATATATTTATCAATGTCAAACCTGAATTTAATATTGTCATCTTCATCCAGTGCAAGCCGCGAATTGCTATCGCAATTGTCGACTTGTAGTGGTTCAAGATGAATTGAAGTTGGTGACAAAAAAGGTATTGTTATCATTAAAAAAGTTTAAAAAAATATAAAACCCCTAGGTATAGGACATTAAGTCATTCTTTAAGAGATGCAAAATGACGCTTTGGTGCATCGTGAGGGTTTAAAAGGTTAATAGGATGACATTACGACAGTTAAAGTATGAACACTAAATAAAACGCAAAGGCAAAGTATTTTAGAACTCACGGCCCAGGGGCGCATCTCAGTCAACATTCTGACTTTGTTCTTATCCTCACTTCATATCTTATCTATTTAAAAAGGTAGGATTGATTAGGATGGAAGCGAGAGAAGTTAAGATAATATGTGTAGTGAGCTGCGCGACAGGCATCTAACCTATATATCGGTTTGAACTTAATACGTGGTAATTCAAAACTGTCACAATATTTTAGATCAAATATATTTAACATTGCGTTTACAGTTGTTTTCAGTCGTATAGTGTCTGCCAAGCTGTTTGGTATTCAAACATATTGTGCACCTGTTTCCAAATAAAAAAATTATCCCAAGAAACCC
Source organism: Flabesymbios commensalis (assembly GCA_964017125.1). NCBI lineage: Eukaryota > Metazoa > Annelida > Polychaeta > Terebellida > Flabelligeridae > Flabesymbios > Flabesymbios commensalis. The sequence goes on along the minus strand of OZ024913.1, from coordinate 48,670,912 downwards.
CCAGCCTACGTGTCCGGACTATTTTGTTCTTAGAGGCTCGTATGGAGAAGCAATACAGATTTTTGTTAACATTTTCAATTCTGTAGTAACATGTTTTTTCTCCACCAGTTCAAAATTACTTGAACACTAACTTGCTCAAGGTTCTCCATGTGTAATTAGCTTTCAGTATAACATTCTATATTTTAAGCATACAATACTGAAAAATTTAATGTTTGAAAGGTTACCCATGCCACATTTTACAGAATAGTGTAATAATGGTAGGACCTATATTGCGGGAGAAAAACAAACCATAAAATTATTTAGACAATTTTTCGTGTAGGCCCTACATTATTATGACAAAAAAAAATCATTCCTCAAAACAACAATGGGTGCTTTGTGACGCCACCTAGCGAGTCCAGTTTTTGTGTGGAGGCACGCACCTTACCAATCGTGGCGCCGCATCGTCTGGTCAAGCTGGTCACCATTGGTCATCACACACGTGACAGCTAAAACCTAGAAAACATCCAAATGACCCACAAAGTCTGCTAGATATTGGGCGAACGTCCGCACAAAGACTTAACATTGGACCAGGTTTGTTAAACATGGTGCAGCCAACCCATGACTTTGACCCAATGTTGGGTGGATGTTGGTCAGCGTCTGCAACGCTGTACCAACATCCACCCAACATCGGGTGAACGTATCGTGTTTGCTGGGGATGACCCAGGCAGGCTCATGACAATTTGATCAAAGCCGGGGGTCATTCTGGCGGTCCACGTTGAGGTCTCGGGTCAGTCACGTGACGTCTGCCAGCAGCGTCAGGTCATGACCCCTAGCGGTAACACACTACTGTCTCACACAAAACAGACATGGTCACCTTTTATCCACAGAACGGCAGAGTTTTCAGTACTTTTTCACGACAACTTTTTCTTTTGATCTATAAAGAATAAGTTCTGTTTGCAATATCAAAGATGGAAAATGCTAGGTAACTTAAGAGATCACAAATCTTGAAAAAAACATGACTGCAGGCCTATAAGCTTGCATATAATATTATAGGCCCTATATTCTATCGGGTGCCAGAAAAAGTGAGCCTACCAGTTGTCTTGGTGGTGTAAATTTCACATTTCTTATTATTTCTTATTCAAGTATGCAATGAACTAAACAACCCATTTTAAACAACATAGGAAAAAAGATTAGACATTTTCCTTGGAACAATTAGTGCAACTTTTAGTAAAGGAACATATTTGATACGTCCAGTTTTCTACAACATAATCGTGTTAGTATCAAAGGGTGTAGGAATGAGGCGTTGAAGCAAGCCAGACGAGAGAAGAACAGACAAGTGTCCAGCAGGAATGAAACAAACCAGATCCCGATCAGGTTCTGACATCAACCTGTTTACATGGCATTTAAGGTGAAGGACAGGACCCTAACTCTGTAATTAGGTTTGTCTATACTCCTCTAAACTACTCACATGGCCACACTTTGACTATCATGGCAAACGCGGCAGTTCTCACTTCATATTCCGCATAAATAATAGTACCCACCCATAGAGAAAACATAACGTTAACCCAATGTTGTTTTAATGCTGGGTAAGCGCACGGCAATTGTGTTTATATTACCTAGTTAAGATGTGTGAACACTAATTTGACCAAACAATTATCACTTATCTACCATTATGATCAACGTCATTCCAAAAACAATATTTGTAAAGTCTTTGCAGCTAAATGACGACGTAATATCCTTATTAAAAGCAATTTTCTTCGAATATTTCGGACCCACTCGTTCGTCAGTATAGCCATCTTATTTAGAAGACGAGCTCCAGTCGATACTGAGAGAAATATTCATAGGTATCATCCTATACATTTGTACGTGTAAAAATAGTTTCTACAGCATGACTCCTTGTGAGAGAGCTATTATGTGATACCTGAACGTTAACAGTCGGTTCCTTTTGAAATAAAGTTAAATCACTTGAGATATCGACTGTAAACGTTCAGGTCGAGGTATCACGACAATTTTTTTTCAACCTTTCTGTTAACACTCTAAACGGGACGTTTCAAATGAGTGCCGTAGGCTATATTGACCGACTATTTTGTTAGCGAGTTCTATCAGCGAGTTTAAAAAAATTAACGATTCAAGTAATTTGCACTCGCTTGAAGTTGTGGATTGCATCAGCTAGACACAGCTTGCGAGTGAGTGAACAATTCAATAAATAGTTTGGTGTTTCAAAGGTTAAACTTCTGTCAACATAACTCACCGTGACTAAGTAACTAAGGCCTATGTACATGATATACTTGTATCCTGTATGATAAGAAGGCTGATATTGGTTTGGTTCTATATGCAATAATCGCTATTTGAATAAAATAAACATTGCGATCATTGTCAGCAGGTCAAGGCTTCACCTTTCAGCACGATTTAATGACTAAACAACAAAATTAATAGGTTTTTGATGATTCCCCGATAGCCTATTTAAAAAGTAATTTAAAAAGTAATTCTATAAAAACATGTTATGATACATTAACATAATGATGTTCTATGGTTTTGTTGACATAATTATTACAATGAAATAAAAAAAGCCTTCATCTTGAGGTCCGAGTTTCGGGACTTCACTTAGCACAGTCAGCGGAAAGACAGACACAACAATTCAGTGTGTTTGTTAATTGGCTTACTATGAGCACTGATGACGTCGGCACATCTTCGCATGATAGTGTTATATAGTACTGTAGTTGGATACGCCTTGAATTATCAAGTGAATATAATATCGTATCCACAGGCATCAACACTATGATGCAGGCCAAGTAGCAAAAAGACATGTGTTGCCGACGACCACATTGGCAAATACATCAATGGCAGTTCAATGCCTGTAAACTAGTGTTCAATACGTGAGCAAGCACTCCGGAAGGCTGCGGGAATAGATTGTCAAGGTTGGTCGGAACACAGAAAGTGCTTCAAGTTGTCCCAACAGTGGTAGAATGTAAGGCCACCATCTGAGATGTTGGCCTAACATTCTGCCGGCGCAGGACTGACGATTCATGATTGTAGGAGGTCGAGAGAGATATGCGGGTCTGATACAGCGGCCCGCGGGGATTTTTGTCTGTGAAAGGACTAATCTTTTCAGTGGCGCAGACGGATTTTATTTTGCATGGATCTTGCATGACCAGTCTTGTAGCCCCCTCACCTCCCTAACGTGTGATGACCACATCGTAGGCTACAGGGGCGCAGAATTTATATTATATGCCACACCTCTTAGATCAGCTGGTACCCGGTCACAGAAAAGGCCAAAGATCAACAATGAGCGCCGCGATGGGAACACGTCCGTCATTGCTGCCACCGTGAAAGGAACATGGATTTATTTGCTGTCGTAATAAAAGAAATATACCCCCAATGGTCACGAAAACCATGGTATCTTCACTTTTACCTTTTTCGGCCACTTGAAGTTGTCGGTCACGTTAGCGAGACAAAAAACTTTAACCCTTAAAGCGCGGGGATCGACTTCAGTCGTCAGAATCTGACGTCTGTAGACGTCAGATTCGGACGTCTAAAGTCGATCCCCGAGCCGTAAGAGTAAAAATATTTATAATGGCCATAGATCCATAACATAGGTATTCAAATGAATCAGAAAGAGCTAACTCAGACATTCATGATGATTTGGAATTGAACAAACTATTTGGTCTCCATGCTTTATACAAAAATATTTCAGCGTTGTAAGGGTTAATAAGTAACTTGGCGGGAAGAGGGTTAATCAATTTGTGTCACACTCAATCCTTTAAAAAATCTAGCAGACCGAAAAAGCAACGGCTGTAATCATTTGCAAAACGCCTAAAACTGGAGATCCATCAGGATTGTTTTTTGGTATTTCTTGCGTCTGTATCAAATTTCACCGGAAAGGGTAGACTTCTGCTCGTCACAACGCCCTAGGCCATGTCTTTACACTCACAGCGACTTTAATTTACCCCAAAAGTATGGAACATCTCGGAAAGTAACGTCAACATATTAAAATTTACTCAAGAAATCATCTGTGTTGGAATATTTTTTATTTTGTAAGAACGAATTATTTTCATCCACGCATGCCATAATGGATTCTTGACGTTAAGATGGAAAATAATAATCCAACTGGGATGATCCAATTATCTAAAATACGATGCAACCGTGATAACAATAATTATTATCTAATTATCCTCTAACACTTGTAATTTATATAAAGGCACACAAATGTAACTATCAGAAAGTAAAAGCCGAGCCTTTATTCACAGTCGCATGTTAACATTTTGATTGCAATTCCCGACTAGAGAACAATTGTCTGTTAATACACCTCATATCAGCTTTTAAATAAAGACAAGAAAAATCTATTTTGACAAATGCACAGAAAGCAGGCAGTCATTTTCAAACGGCAACGGAGAGGCCTGCGAGTGGTGAGTCATTTAATTGTTTGCCACAGCGCTGTGATGTTGTTTAGTATCGCGCTGTAAGAGTTAAAGTGTCGCCCCCTAGATAATAACGTCAGGTCTGGCTGTTGCTGGCGGTGACATCGTCTCCGTGGTAACACACTAGAGACCTGATTGGATTAATCAGCTCACAACTTATAATTAATTTCCCCTTTACGACTAGTTATATAGTCACCGAGGAAACGAGGGTATATGAATGAGACATAGCGCATCATGACGACATTGTGCCAGCACGAGATGTCGGTTTAACGATGGCCTAACGTCGACAGACGTTGGGCCATCGTTAAACCAGCATCTCTCTAACTATGTTTTAATATATGATTAAATCAGTTGATTGTGAGACTGAAGCAGGCGCAGATGGTGACGTGTCACAAATCACAGCACGCTACAAATATATACGTACGCAGCTCTGGTATAGTTGAGCCAACGATGTGACTATTATTCCATTTAAATATCAAGTGATAACACACAATGTTATAGTCATGTGCATTTATTTACCGCTCTAGAATTTCACTCATAACACGCACATGTCATCTTGTTGCATGGAACGTTGTGTTTTTCACATTGTGGTAATTTCAAAAAAAAAGTATGATAAAAAGTCACGGTTAGATTTTTTACAATTTCAAACGCATGAATGTGAATTCTCTTCATGTATAAAACTCTTTACCATAGGCTTAGTAGCGTTTGGAAAAAAAATATTGAGCTCATAAATTATTGCTCCACACAGCAAACGTTTTAGCGTTATGTGCCAATAACAAACCTTTCAGAAAAACCCATGACATTTCTCTATGGGCTGCTTTTAGATCCACTGTTTTTTGCACATCAATATTTAAAAAAAACATAAACGAAGCTATACAGCTCCAGATCAACAGCTTAGGAAATACAGAGACGCCAGTCGAACTAGATTTGCTCCATCTGATGAGTCGAAATCGCTATCTAGCTTGGAAAGATCATGGTTTGTTGTAAACATATATTGGGCGGGGGCCCTAGGGTAGTGGTTAGCACCGCTGCCTTTCACGCCAGACTTCGTGGTTCCGTTCCCGGTCTCGGCGGTTTCAAAGAAACAAAAATGTTTCTTCCCCATCCACGTGTGAAAGTCAGTATTGTGGGGAGCCTCCGTGACCGAGAGGTAGCGTGCTCGGCCTCAGACCGCCAGGGCTCGAATTTCGAATCCTGTGTCTGGAGGACAGTGTCATCTCAATCATCTCACTATCCTCAGGAGGTTCTCCTGGCCCAGTTTAGCCTATATGTGCACAAAGGTGGCCTAAAGCCCGATTCATTTCATTTGGAAAGATCATATGTCTGGATTTCTGAGATCCTTGTCAAATCCTTCCAAGAAAACCAGACTGAGTTACGATACAGGGCTGTATTCTCGTACAAGTTACGATATATCGTACGCTTCTGATTGGACGAGATTGGTCGAGATGGCCATCCCGACCATTCAGAAGCCTACGATATATCGTAACTTGTACGAGAATAAGGCCCCTGGTCCATAGATGCAGAATAGAATCAGGACTGCCTGTGGAAGGAAAGTAATAATTCAGGTTCGGTTTACAGCTATTGATTCAATGATAGGATGGTACGAGTGGACGATGAATACCCGGTAAACACGTGACGTTGACCCAATGCTGGTTTAATGTTTGGCCAGCGTCTACGACGCTGTCCCAACATTAAACCAGCATTGGGTCATGCCTTAAGTTTTACACCAGACGAGGAAAAACAATAACTGTAGATAAACACGTAACACTGCTGTCAGTCACAGAGTGCATTGTCCATACCCGGCAAACGACGAAATTTACGCATGCCACTAGAAAGACAAGTACCGGGTCAAAACCCTTATATTAATTAGCGAGAGAATTGATGACAAGTCCGACTAAAAAACATTGACTTCGGGTCTTTCTAGTTGAAATAAGTCTCACGTTAAACATTTATTCCAAGCGATCTACTGCCAAATCCAACTAATTTTCATGCACTTGGGAAGTTATGGTCATGCCAGCAAGAAACAAATTAGAAGGATAATTGAATCTCGAATTGATGAGAAACATAATATTAACACATAGAGCACTGAGCTATTCAATTTAAATTTTCACCCACTTGAAGTTGTGGATCGCGTGGCTGAAAATGACTTGGATTTGTAAAATTAAGTCACAACGTAGGCATACATATTTGAAGATTTTTTTCAGTTCTAAAAACTGGCTGCACAAGTTGGAAGAAAATCACAGAAATACTAGCATTGCTAGCATAGTCGACATCAGAGCTCTAGGCGCTAAAGTGAAATCATTTTGAACAACACAAAGAAGGGTGTCGATTGAGATTATTAACTGACTTACCAGACATGATGGTGTACTTGATGTTAGCATTATGACCACGATCTCTGTCTAGAGCTACCACACTGACCACGGCCGTACCAGGAGCGGCCGTCTCAAACAGATTGGCTGTAAACTTCTCCGCCAGAAAGGTTGGCATGTGGCCATTCACATCTAGCACGTTGATCAGCAGGGTGGCGAAGCTTCTCTTGGTGCTGGTACCCTGGTCTCGTACCATCAGTGTCAGCTGGTGCTGAGACGCCGCCTCCCGATCAAGCTGCTCAAGCACTGTCACGACACCTAGCGGATAAAGAACATAACATCAGATGTACCAATGCTTCCTGGTGCAATAATATATTGCAATACCCATCGTGTATATATACGCCTACACTGTAGTTTATTCAACACGTAATAGTGACTTAAAGTTTATTTGAAAATAATTGTCAATTGTGAAATTGAAATACAATCACAAGTTTCTCTTGTATGAAAAATGAAAGTGGAAGCTGTTCATCATGTTATGTTTAATGAAAATAGTACCAAAATATATCAAATTAACCTGTAGTAATAAAATAACATAAAACGATTGGTGCACAATCCTGATCTTATTATTAAAAATATATCCGTAAAAAAAGTAATTTAATGTATGATACTTCATCGTTCAGCGAGCCTCTTTATACAATATTTTTTAATGATTAGTACACACCATGCGTGAGACATGTACACAATGCTGTTATATATCATAATATCATGATCTTCAATGTACATAATTATACATGTCGTGAAAAACAACAACAATGTGTGAAAACGTGTGTACTTTTTTCCAAAGCACACATTTAATGATATAAGTATACTAATGCTAATTAGTAAGTAGATAGAAATCATTGGTTACATAATTTTTTCCCAAATGCGGTGTTTTTCGGTGCCACCTTCGAATAATAATACTTCAAAGTTAGGCTGATTATCCCCATCCCCATCATAATAGAATATTTGATTTCAAATAACTCAGGGATATTTAATTCCATGTGGCGCATTTAGTATCCGTTTACTCTCCATTACATTGCGAAGGTAATTCAACAACGATCTGTGTGATTGAGTATGTGAGCTTGTACAGTAGCGATGTCATTCAACAATAAAACCACACATCTTATGTCTAGGTGATTAGGTTACCATGGATTAAAAGACTACATCAGCTAGTGGCAGATACAACCTTTTAATTCATAACACAATCATAAAGAAGTAGAATGATGTGCGTGGCATACTTTCTTGTATAATGTGTTTGGTAAGGAATGAGGTGTGTGCGCAGAAAAAGCAAAGTATGTAGGGATAAAATAGTGTCCATATTGCATCGTACATGCAGGAAACTCAGATAGTAGACTCTCAGTGCACACCAAAGTCATGAATGCACAATTACCAATCTACGTGGTGTTCCACAAAATGTAGGCCATATAGAGGTGTTTTGAAACATTTTATTTTATTTGAACGTACAATTCACAAACATGATAAAATCAGTATCTAGAGGTGCAGGTAATAAACATGTTGATGAAATCACAGTATTTGGCACCAATCGGAGTGGGTGGTTTGTTTGGCAATGTACATGTAAGCAGTACGTTTCCAGTAGACGCAAGACGTTGAGCTAATGTTGGTTTAAAGCTGGTGCAGCGTCGTAAACGATGGACCAACGTTAAACCAACATTGATTCAACGTCTTGTGTCTGCTGGGTTACCTTTGATCTAGATTTTATGATCACGATTTTTAATCTTACGATTGGATGGGGCAGATAAATTGAATATCGAGAAACTCCAGCACGACAGGCGATAGTGCTAACCACTAACTATACATGGCCCGTCCACATTCTAAAGCACGGATAAAATAGTTATCCAACTAGCCGAAACCCATACTATTATCTTCCCTCAATATACTATATAAATTAAGCTTTTTCATTTTTTTTGTGTAGATATAATAGTATTTAATCACAACCACTTTATGACGATGTGTCCTCAAATACAACAAATAAAGGATAGGCCCTATGACTTTTTCAGGCGATTGATTTGTGTAATGACAGAGCTTGTGGATTTAAGCTCGATATAATTATAGGCCTACACACTTTACATCGTGTGTGAAGATAACGTTCCCATTTTTGAAATTTGCTAGCTGAAATCTTTTATTTTACGCAGAATGTGTGTTTCGTCTGTCGCATGACGCTCTCGCTGCTATCATATAGGCCTGTATTATGACGCTTCACGCACGCGTCCCACGTACCCAGCGAACACGATACATTGATTCTATGCTGGTTCAATGTTGGGCCACCGTCTTCGACGCTGTCCCAGCATTGAACCAGTATAGAATCAATATATCGTGTTTGCTGCACGACACTTTTATCAGAGCAAGACTTTAGTCAGCCCACATCACCGCAGCATTGTTTTAGCACACTGTGAGACGGGGAGGTCTCCATGACAGGAGGTCTGGTGTTCCAGAAAAAGAGAAATGTCCTAATATCCGGAATCTGACATCATTTCCCCTATGATATGCCAGAGACACGCTCTGCCAGAGGAAGCTATGCCAGGCCAATTTGTGCGGCCACCCAGCAGACACGAGACATTCAACCAATGTTTGATCAATGTTAGGCCGAAGTCGTAGACGGCGGGCCATCATTGAACGAACATTGGCTCAATGTCTCATGTTTGCTGGACAGGTAAATTCCCCCCCCCCCCAGAAAACACGAGACGTTCATACAATGTTGGGTCAATGTTGAGCCAGCGTCGCAGACCGGCTGGGAGCCACTATGTCTGTGAATTGGCCATGGCAAGCCGTTTGGTTCATAGACAATCGGGTCTGACCTGTCCACTATTATGCATGAATTGTCATAAAAACATCACCGTCCCTTAGCATCAGGACCTATTATAATATAATCAACAAGTGATCTATAGGAAAAAAAATTCAGATGGTAGAAAATTATTGCTTCATTACGTAGGCCCCACCCCCAAATTATTCGTGTTTTTTACTAATTCTAAATGCTTTGAATGGTTTAACTATCGAATTTATCCTTAATATTATATTATTTCATTTATTCGTAAAGTGTCATGGTATAATCATAACATTTGTACGTTTTTTTGTATTCATATCGCGTTGACCTATTTTGTAGATTTGTCAAGGCCTATTTGGAGTTCGTACATGGATATGGCATTACAATGCCACCTGACAATTTGCTAGTATCGAGCCAGTGGATGTATTCAGCCCTGGTTAGCCTACCAACAGGCTGAAAAAGACGGAGAATCCACCTGAAGGCGAGAATTAAATCAGCAGAGAGCCCTGGATCGACACTCCTAATAAAGAGCGTCCACGTTTTTCTGTGTGCCGGGTATTCACTGCACCAGAGTCCGTGTTTCCGTCACTCTGTTGTCCATGATTAGATTAGAGGTACTTCTCCCGATGAAAAGCGACAGCCTGTTGCCGGACGCTGTCTGGCATTAAACCTCACTAGACGCGATCCATGTCCAGAACAGAAGGATCTAGGATGTCACGTCAATCTATCCACTGGCTATCTACAGTGCACCTCTCAACAAACATGCAGTAAAACTCTGAAGAAAATTCTTGCTCTAAATAACGTCACTGTACATGCTACTCTTTTTAGAGATTCTTTTTATCATTATCATATTATTATAATTTTTCACTAAGAATAATTTAACCATAAGGCTGGAAATTGTGTTATTGCACTTTAAAACTATAAGACACATTAGTTATTAATAGTTATCAATAATATAAACGTGGCCGTCGTTTATTAAAACATTTAGGATGTGCTTACTACAGATTACTTGATACTAATGTCAATTTATGTGTAAAAAATACTAGTCAAATATTAAATCATGTTAATTTTGCAATGAGCTGCTCTAGTGTCCTGGATGCCCTTGACGGCGCTGTCAGTTTTCACATCTCGAGGGGAGTCCCCTATTATGTTACATGATATGCATAATTATGTAAATTAGATTCATCTGTGGTTAATGAACCTGTAGTGATGAAGTAGAGTGATATCTGCCTCAGGAGACGGATATAGATACCCTATATGTAAATTCTCACTTTGGTTCTCGTATCTGCCATTTTATAAAGTCCTGGATACAACCCTTAACCCTTTAATCGCCGGTGCCTTATATATTCGAGTTTTCATTTTTTATTAGCACATTAAGTACCACCTTTTAAACATGTTAAAGATAAAATGTGACATCAATCAGCAATATTTGAAAACAGTTGACCTCCATTTTGTCAAATCTGAATAATTTTCACTCACTTGAAGTTGTGGATCGCGTCAGCGAGACACAACTTCAAGTGGGTGAAAATTCAGATTGAATAATTTGGCGGTGAAAGTGTGAAAACACCAAGTTGACGAAAAGTCCCTTCACTATGTGACAGCGGTGATTGATGATTACAGGGAAACTCTGTCGACGTGTGATTTTAAAGAGATCTTAATCCCTTGTATTGATAGATGTTTTGTTAATTCTTCATTAATTTTCAGCTACAATTGCTAATGCAATTTCCAGCTTCATGTGATGAAAAGCGGCATTTCGAAAAGTGACTGATTTGATTAACTGTGTAGCTGTCACAAGCTACTTCATCTATTATTTAAAACTTGTTTGAAACAGTATAATTTTCAGTGATTGGAAGGAGTGGATCGCGGTAGCGACATAAAACTTCTAAGATACTGAACATTTAACCCTTAAAGCGCTGATTTTTGTTATGAAAACCTTGGAGGCTAAAGGGTTTTTTTCAATTTGAAATCATCATAAATGCCTTCGTTAGCTCTTGCTGATTCATTTGAATACGGGCCCTGAATCTGACGTCTTCAGACGTCAGATTCTGACGACTAAAGTTGATCCCCGCGCTGTAAGGGTTAATATACTGGCCTGACAACACAAGGATCAACTAATATTTTGAGTTTTCCCTGACTATTCACTTGGTTGCAACTTAAGATAACGAATGAGCGAAATTTAATAAGAGTAGACACAGTTGTAAAACATTCCTAACATCTATTTTTTTTCATTGTGGTACATTACGAGAAATGTTATCAGGTGATTGTATACTTATGGGGCGGTGATTTTTTGGGTGCATTCTTTTAACAGTAGAGAGTTCAAACTGAATCCAAAAAGTGGAAAAACATGGAGTCCAGGACTTGGGTCCCTGACAGTCAGGATTTGTACGTCTGCCAGAGAATGAAATCGTTCACAATCTAATAACACTCAGCTTCCTGAATATGATCAACTGCCGAGGCGAGAGGGATTAACCCACTAAAACACGGCGTCTACTAAAATAAAAAATGCAGGATTTAGATCCAGGTAGATTATTCCTCGATTATTGCGTGAAAACATAAAATCATGAAGAGCATCCATGAATACAAAAAATGAAATGAATCGGGCTTTAGGCCACCTTTGTGCACATATAGGCTAAACTGGGCCAGGAGAACCTCCTGAGGATGGTGAGATGATTGAGATGACACTGTCCTCCAGACACAGGATTCGAAATTCGAGCCCTGGCGGTCTGAGGCCGAGCACGCTACCTCTCGGTCACGGAGGCTCCCCACAATACTAACTTTCACACGTGGATGGGGAAGAAACAATTTTGTTTCTTTCAAACCACCGAGACCGGGAACCGAACCCCGGACTCTGGCGTGAAAGGCAGCGGTGCTAACCACTACCCTAGGGCCCCCGCCCATCCATGAATACAAAAATCACCTTTCGCAGCATTGGATATCAATACAATTATTTCAGGTGAGGTGATTTACAAGGCATCATCACAATGTCAAAAAATTATTAGACCTCACGCACACGAAAATGCACACACTACAGAACGGCGTAAATGTAAAATTAATCATAGTCACCTTGAATGAGTGGAACCAGTCATATCTCACAGTGTTGATTAAGTGACGAGGTTTCTGGAGCTTAGAGAGTCGGTGACAGGTGGAATAGAAAACAGTCAGAAAGCAAATCCAGAATAAGAAGGATGGGGGAACGAAGACTCCTTATAAATAGATAACCCGGGAAATTAAAACGTCGTAGACGGTGGGCCAACATCAACCCATCATCAGGTCAATGTATCGTGTTAGCTGGAGAAAGGTTTACTGAACAGTCCATCAACTAGTACTTACAGGAGGGACGTAAGAGAACGTCGCAATGGCTTACTTACAATTTGTTTCCTCATTCATTCCGGGAGGTCATAGACAAAGCAACAAACACGAGACATACAGCGTATGTTGGCTAAGACGGTGGCCCAAAATTTAACTAACGTCGGCTCATTCTTCCGTGCTTGCTGAGAGATTAGGGAAAGGGGGGGGGGGTCAGAAGTGACCCACGAAGGCACATACACCCGCTCTGCTAACAGCAGTGTCGCCAGGCAATGAGAAAACTGTACCCTTGATATAACAATTAGCCTATTGTCATTTCAAGTGAAATAGGCCTACGTGCTTAATTTGAAATGCAAGAAAAAGTGTATTAAAAATTGAGCCGTATATGATGCAAATTAATGTAGAAACAGTTAAGAGAGATAGAAATGTTAAAATCAGCACTAAGCGGTTTCGGACTAAGTTGAATTCCCGTTCAGTGTGCGGGTTCTGTTCCGCGTCTTTGGTCCAGATAAACACGACAAGGATCAAGTTGGACTGTGTGCTCATGGCAATCAATGTGGCCTGATGGACGGTTTGGTGGTTTCTTGAATCCTGACGACAGAATCCCGGCGAGTGATTAAAGAAGCAGGGATCGTGATCCCTTAAAGCCTGTCTGTCAACAAATTGCCCAGCGCTCCAGCACAAAGCTCACTTTTGAGATTTGCCGATACCTGGTCATCAAAAGTGTGTGCGGACAAATACACAACTTACATTGTCACAGCAAACCATGTAGTAAAAAAAGTATGAACACAAAGCTGGTTAAATGTTAGAACACCATCTGCTACGTTGAACCAATAAAAACCAGCATACGGCTCATCATTATGTATTGTGTTGTCAAAGATTCTAGAGGGCATATAGATGGCAAGGACCACGCAAAACGGAGAAAATGAAAACCAACGATGACTGTTCCAGTGGCTGGTTCAAATCAAAGGCAGCGCTAACTGGTTCAAATCAAAGCCTGTGATGACGGTTCAAATCAAATCCAGCAATGACTGGATGGCTGGTTCAAGTCAATTTAGCGATGACTGGGTGGGTGGTTCAAATCAAATTCAGCAATGACTGGGTGGGTGGTTCAAATCAAATCCAGCAATGACTGGATGGCTGGTTCAAGTCAAATTCAACAATGACTGGGTGGGTGGTTCAAGTCAAATTCAGCAATGACTGGGTGGGTGGTTCAAGTCAAATTCAGCAATGACTAGATGGCTGGTTCAAGTCAAATTCAACAATGACTGGGTGGGTGGTTCAAGTCAAATTCAGCAATGACTGGGTGGGTGGTTCAAATCAAATTCAGCAATGACTGGGTGGGTGGTTCAAGTCAAATTCAACAATGACTGGGTGGGTGGTTCAAGTCAAATTCAGCAATGACTGGGTGGGTGGTTCAAATCAAATTCAGCAATGACTAGATGGCTGGTTCAAGTTAAATTCAGCAATGACTGGGTGGGTGGTTCAAGGCAAATTCAGCAATGACTGGGTGGGTGGTTCAAGTCAAATTCAGCAATGACTGGATGGCTGATTCAAGTCAAATTCAGCAATGACTGGGTGGGTGGTTTAAGTCAAATTCAGCAATGACTGGGCGGGTGGTTCAAGTCAAATTCAGCAATGACTGGGTGGGTGGTTTAAGTCAAATTCAGCAATGACTGGGTGGGTGGTTCAAGTCAAATTCAGCAATGACTGGATGGCTGATTCAAGTCAAATTCAGCAATGACTGGGTGGGTGGTTTAAGTCAAATTCAGCAATGACTGGGTGGGTGGTTCAAGTCAAATTCAACAATGACTGGGTGGGTGGTTCAAGTCAAATTCAGCAATGACTAGATGGCTGGTTCAAGTTAAATTCAGCAATGACCGGGTGGGTGGTTCAAGTCAAATTCAGCAATGACTGGGTGGGTGGTTCAAGTCAAATTCAGCAATGACTAGATGGCTGGTTCAAGTCAAGTTCAGCAATGACTGCGTGGCTGGTTCAAGTCAAATTCAGCAATGACTGGGTGGCTGGTTCAAGTTAAATTCAGCAATGACTGGGTGGGTGGTTCAAGTCAAATTCAGCAATGACTGGGTGGGTGGTTCAAGTCAAATTCAGCAATGACTGGATGGCTGATTCAAGTCAAATTCAGAATGACTGGGTGGGTGGTTTAAGTTAAACTCAGCAATGACTGGGTGGGTGGTTCAAGTCAAAGGTAGCGATAACTATTTCAAATGAAACCAGCGATGACTGGTTCAAATACAAGTCAGCGACAACTGGTTCGTTGCTTCAAGTGAAAAACCAGTGATGACATGGTGGCTTAGTTCCAGTCAACTAGGGGTGACTGGATGGATGGTTCCAGAAAGTAGTCCATCATACTTTATAAAAGAAATTGTCGACTCTAAAAATCAATGAGAAAACCAATTACATCTGACTGTAAAGCAGACTATCTACTGCATGGATTGATCAGACCCATGAGAATAGGTCTACCTGCTGAATGAGCTGAGGATAACGTGTCTACAGTGATCACGGAGGTACTCCAACTAAACAAACTGGCCTTCAGGGATTCAGGTCACCTCAACTGTTAAGCCACATTACGTAACGCGATAGTAATCTGCTCTGTCAAACTAAAAGGCAGTATCTGCTTCATGGTCAGGAAAACAGATACTGCATTTTTTATTTGCACAGCACTATTGTGTATAGGGCGATAATCAAGAGAAATCCGAATTGCTTGTCGTGTCACAACATCACATCTATGCAACAATGAATTGATGCTTAAGTGTGTGCAAACGATAATTCTGCGCTGTGTTTGTCTGGCTACTAGGCCTACCTAATAAAATCAAAGGTATTTTAGTTAACTTAATAATAAACTTTAAAATAATAATCTGGGAGGTTAGCTGCTTTATCAATGTTCGTCTGGACACATTGAAAAACTCCAACTTTCACAAGCGAAAAAAATCGAGTGAATGAACGACGTCTTTATTTAGCCATCAGCTGCTATTAACTAATATAACTTTACCTGACGTAAACGATATCAGATTTCATAGATGTATTCGAAAACAAGTATTGAATTATCATTCAACTTCAGAAGAAAATGGCATAGTTTTATATCTGAGAAAAACCTGTTCACAGATAGATGCGCTTCTAAAAATATGTCTGTGTGCAAATGAATGAAATGGGAACTCTAGAAAAACTCTGCAGCCATAAGACACTGTGCTGTGTGACATTTCAAGTCACTCTGCAGCAGTCTTTGATATCACAGAGACACCCTGTTCATTGTTGCTTTCTTCGTCAATACCATTGAAGCAGATACTAGTTTTGCGTTCAAGCAGATCAAAGTGTTTCTTGTCTTGGTGTATAACTCGTTAAAAAGCGTTGGCAGATGGTTGAGCCTGTGTTATTAAACAAGGTTTTTGTTGGCGAGCCTCTAATGAGGAGTATGCCTCATTCACACACTGTCTCCTACTAATACAGCCGTGCAAAGGCAAAAGTGAGCATTCACTGCCTCTTGGCTTTACAGGGCAGTATACCTGTATTCTGCGCTGCACAGCCAAAAGGCAGTATCTGCTTACTTGTAAAGTAAGCAGATACTGCCTTTTGGCTTTGCACGGCAGCACTGATCACTGAAAGCATTATCACGTCTCACAGAACCCCATCATCAGTCAGGTTACCATTTCACAGAGCTATAGAAGTTGTAGAAAACATTAACCGAAAATAAAACAAAAAAAGTTATTATTTGATGTAGATGGCGGGTAAAATGTGAACAACTTATCATGATTGCTACAGACCTATCGTCATGCTAGTTCAACGTGGTGTATTTATAATGTTTTTCATATAAATTTATTTATGTATATATATTATATAATAAGAGGGACTGACTGATAAATACTGACTGATAAATACGAACTATAGTTTGATAGTAGAAAACAATGTGATTGACGGTGGGAAAAAAATCAACTACTAGTATATGCAAACTTGTACCTCGATCAATACTCGCAAAAACCAACAACCTTTTCCAGGTAGTCCTGAATTCACATATAATGATATTCGAGGTAAGGATAAGGCATACAAATAACTCGAAGAACTCCGGTTGGCGACAGGTAGTAAAAAGAAAACAACCAGATCTACACGCACGACATAGGGCCGCAAAAATCCGTCTTCCAGCCACAGTGGATCGCTACTTGTCAAGGAAATGCAATTAGGCGTGGGGCACAATCACTCCTGGTAGATACAGGAACTATTCATTCCCCGTGGACGTGATCAACCGTAACACGTCTACCACGTAGTGAAGGCTCCACTCTCCTAACCAGAAAACATGAGCCATTGCCCCAATGATGCGTTAATGGTGGGTCACCGTCTGAGATGGTGACCCACCATTAACGCAACATTGGGTCAAGTGACTCAATACTTATCTCATATTCAGAAAACCACATCATATTCTAACGTTATTTCTCATTCATTTGAAACTGGCATTGCTATAACGTGATGTCCAGGTTCCGATAACAGAAATATAACTATATGCACATCACAAAGAATACATAAGAACGTCTTATTTATTCTTGATATTACTGTATGTACTGTCAGAGCCTTACATCGGTTCAATATTGGCCAATCACTGCATGTTGATTAACAATAATTAAGGAGTCTACCGTATACGTTATATGATACAGTTAGCATTGTTTTTCATTCAATTCAATAGTTTGTGAAATTTCAGTTTACTCTTTCATCAGAAGATGAATAGACTGCTTGCACGAGTTTGCGCAGTCAACAATTGTCTGATTAAAACAGTTCAGCGTTGCTCACCGAGTGGCGTGTTGTTATTGAAAAAGGTGTATAATTGATCAATTATCAGCGTGTGCCTTTCAAGCGTTGACCTCAATAAATTCATAATATAGCTGTTCCATATTTGTTATGAAAGTAAATAAGAAGGTTTAAAATTCAATAAATTAATACTGATTAATTTTAGGCAATGAGGATCTATCACTACAGTCATACTAGGTAATATTTTTGTTTAGATTTTTATGGTCATAGCTATTACCGATTGTAATGATTTTATATATGTCATTATATAGATATGTGATTGACATACGTGAATTATTGCTCTCTAATTGCATTATAATGATTGCTTGGGATTTTATATTTTAGTCCTAGCGACATAATGAAAACATATTTTTGTTATTGCCAGTATTGTTAGAGCAGTCATAATCAGTGCCAACTGGTTAGTGCTTAGACATAGTACCAGACAGACCTTCATTACATTGCCAACTACCAGAATACGTTTAGCTTATGCTGGCTTAATGCTAAGACAACGTCACAGAAGGTGACCCATCATTAAACAAACATAAGTTAAACGTTGCCTGTTTTTCGTTAATGAAACCCACAAAAATAATGGTATATAAAATACCCTAAGATTATGTTAACTCGTATATTTGCATATAACACTATAAGTAACACTGCAAAACAACCAAGTATGAGAACTGTCAATTCCAAGTCAACTGTTTAGCCCACTCATATGCTGTTATCAAACTCCTAGCATGAACAGAATACAATTCAAATATATAAACAGTCGTAATGGGATTGCACACAAAAAGCTGATTTGTTCAATGTGCATACACTATGGCAAGCGCTTCGGCATCAAACACTATGGCAAGCGCTTCAGCATCAAACAAACTACACAGGGTTTCATTACTTATGATCTATGGACAAATCACCTCTTATGGATATTATGTACATATTCGCTACACTATATATAATGTTCTGGAGCGGCAGCTGTGATATGATGACTACATGTACATCAGGTAAACATCCATGCAAACGAAAATAATCGTAGAAAGTTAGATAAACAAAATAAATGAATACACCCAAGAAACCTAGATATTTCTAATAGTAGGTAACACCAATTGTCATTTAAACATGATCAAGCACAGTATACCAAATACAAGACACCAAATGATAAGCCAAGAAGAGTACACTGCTCTGTGAAGCCAAAAGGCAGTATATGTTACTTGTAAAGGAAGCAGATACTGCATTTTGGCTTTGCAAGGCAGTTAACAGTAAGACAATAATACACCACCGGTAGCAAGATTACCAGCTACTATGACATGATTGACCTGCTTCACGTGAATTTTTTATTGTTATGTAAAATAAGGGCCAACCTTAGAAAACATACGAAATGTGTATTTAAATGTTACTTTGCACATAATAACACATAATAACAGTATTACCAAACTGAGCAAAGGAATTCCCTTGACCCTTGAAAACATGTTTGTCACGTCTTTAACCGCCAAATTATTAAACTGGAATTTTCACCCACTTGAAGTTGTGTCTCGCTGACGCGATCCACAACTTCAAGTGAGTGAAAATTGTGCTGATTTGACTAAATGGAGGTCAACTCTTTTCAAATCGTGCTGATTGATGTCACATTATGGCTTAAACATGTTTGAAAGGCGGTACTGAATGTGGTAATAATTAAGTGCAAAACAGAATAATTTCGGCACCGGCGGTTAAAGGGTTAAAGTAGGTGGTAATCTTGCGCTAGGTCTGGCAGGGTGTGAGTATACAGTAAACAGAAGCAGGTGAAGCAGATGAGGTATGTAAATAAATATGCAAATGAGCATCGCGAGTTGCGTTACCTGTCCAATCGCCATGCACGTCTGAAAACAAGAAGGAGAGAGAAGGTGCCATGGGTCAATGATCGCCTAGTCACATGGCAGGCTATATAACGTATCCCTAGTCACCATAGTATCACTACTGTATCTACACTCTTTAATCAAAAAGTGACGTTTTTTGAGAGAAACATGGTAATATTTTATGTCTACTGTGTCATACTGTGTATACTACAGTGTCAAGCTAATTATACGAGAAACATCTTGTTTAAAGAGTGTAGTGTTCTGGACACCCACCCTGGGAGAGGCGGTGTGCTGTAACGTGCCGTGCAATGGGGTATTAAATATGACAATGCGCGAATTTCTACGAATTGGTGATCTCGATTAAAAGTGTGTCATAGCAGGAAATTTGGCGTGTAGGCCCGATGTGTTAGTTAAAAAGAGTGGCATGAAAAATATCGTGCGAAGCTTTTATTTTATAATTCGGGGAACGAATGAAAATGTAAAAGTTTCTACATTACAACAAATTAATGAAGCACTACTCAGTACTCGCATACAGAAACAAAATGAATCATGGTTTATCCTTGTCAAGTACATGTACTGTCCTAATATATATTGTTCGTACAATGGGATATTATTCAAAGACATTGTTTAACAGACAAACAGAAGCTACTAAACTTCTGAGTTAAATCAATTCAAATGGTAATATTCTCCATTATTATAAAAAAAACACTAAAGTAGAAATGTCACTACAATGTCACGAGTAAATGAGACTAAAATGATGGCACAGATAAAAATACTAATTAAAATACTGATTGTGGAAACAATTTAGTTTTCTAGTCCACCTACTTCTTAAAAACAAAAAAACCCGTCAATTTACATGTACAAGTTAGCAAAATGAGGAAGGTACAAGAATACAATATCAAATAAAATAAAAATACCCATACTGTATATAAAATGGATAAAACCATAGTATGATGCGAATACAAAATAAAATTAAGGCATTATAAAGAAGGATAATTAAAAAACAAAAATCTACCACAATCAAGGTATATTCTATCTAGAACTAGATAATTCACTCTCATAGATTACACTTAAATCAGATCAATACAGTGGTACATAGAATAGAGGAGTTCATTTTGCTCCAGTATTCTCCTTGGCTCAAAAAGCTCGTTTTGTTTGTGAGAGTCCGATGTTGGTTAATGTTTATAATGCAAGTAGACTATCTTACGCGTCTTTCATTATACAAATTTATAGACTGTAGATCAGATACAGAAAAATGTCACAATGACATTAAAATAAAACGAATAATAACATGTCCTTCAATACACATATATTTGAATTATTAAAAATAATTATTTATTTTGGTTATATTCAATCCAAAACAGCCCTGTAATGTACGTCACTAGAGTACAACAATGGAGAGCAGCACCAAGCTAGACTGGAATTGATGTCGTTGGTAATGGTGATGATAATGAGTGAATGAAGGGCAGAGAATTCAGAGCATTGTGTAACTCTCAAACGTCCGAGCGTCGAAGTTGATACAATGTTGGCTAAAATTGAACAATTTCTGGTAAATGCCTCGTGCCAGCCGATAACAAAATATCTAAAAACACAGTAGTCTAAGTGTGAATCTTGTTCGCGACCATTTGAGTGATATTGATAAAATAAATGGACTTTAAATAGACCGCACTTAATAATAATTAATGAGCAGCGAAACCGAAATATATCTTTATGATTTATGCCTACACAAGCAGCTCTGGCACCATCTTAATCTAAGGAGTTGAAGAAATATTTGTTATCGTCCTTATGCGAAATATCGTGTAGATAGCCAAGTGAAGATGCTGGCTTATTTGATGGAGACAATTGTATTTTCGACTGCTGTGGGTTGTTTTCTGAAGTTAGTTTATTATTCAAATATTCACTATTGCTTTAGTCTGTATGGACATCAACGCAATAGTAAATCACCCTCCAACAAGATGAATAGCAGCGTAAATGCGCCGCCCCAAACTAAATCAGCCAGCTACAGCGTGTGGAATTTCGGGTCAGGTCAAGGGTCACTATTGACACGTGATGTGAGGACACACATGCTTTGTTTCTACCAGCACCACGTGACCATCATGCAAATACGGCAGCCATGATGGGTCAGAGTTGAGTAGCAGCCAGCAGAAATTAGGTCCACACCCCAGAGTCAGTCAATCAGCCTACCAGAAAACGCAACACCTTCACCCGGTGGTGTTTTAAAGTTGGCACAGCGTCGAAGACGTGGGCCAACTTTAAAACACCACCGCGTGAACGCACGTGATTGCTGGGTTGCCACATCATGCCTTCAAGCCAGAGATGGCTGAGCGCCACACAATAATGGGGCGCCGCCTTGAGATTAAAGTGTCGTATCTACCACTGTAATGAGTGACAGATACCACCCTTTAATATCAAGGGTCAGAACACATTGCCATTGTGAAAATGTAATTGAATAACAAGAACCCAAAAATTATTACTCTGGTCTATCAAGTAAAATGATATAAAACATTATTTATGTTGGGCGAAGAATATTTGTCTTAATGGGCGAATCAAATTTAGTGGCCTATTTCAAACGTATAAAATGACCTAGTATTCATTTGACAGTATCTGTGTAGGCCTACACAGTCAATACATTTTCAGCAATGTTTCATCTTACTTGGATACCGTTTGCTGGGCTGGTAGTGTGTATTCGTGGCTTGGGTTGAATACTAATTCTTTATTCTGCATTTTTAGAATGATTTTCGACGATACGAGTTCTCTTATACTATCTCTGAAAACAATTTGAATTAAATAATTTATATTCACAACACACACACCTACACAGCAAGCAGACGATGCCAAGTTGACCTACTGAGGACCAAGTCATTAGGGATTCAGCAACGGGATCAATTAATTCCAAATTATAATTTTCATTCAGATTGTGACACAGTACGGCCTAGCGTCCGACGCAAAAGTGAATGAAAATTACCCTAAAACTGCATCAGCTCTAAACCACTCGAGTAAGCTTGTGTGATTTGCGGTAGACGCGATCGTACCTGTTCATTAGTGTCATCCTTCCCGTTGTCGTTATCCGCCATGCGGGTCAACGCGCGACGGGTGCGGACGACGGGTACGGACTAGGAAAAAGAACAGGTATCGCGCTGTTAAACCCACGGCACAAATCAATAGCGTCCCAACTAGCACGGGACGTTGATTCACTGTCGATTTAATGCTGGTCCAGCGTCTGCGACGCTGGACCAGCATTAAATCGACATTAGATCAGCGTCCCGTATTAGCTGGGGGATTACTAATAAGTGTATACTAATTCATCATGTACACTAATTCGTACACTCACCTGTTTCGGAGTTGATTTTGAACTTTCCGTTGCTGGCCTTGTCCATGGTGGCATGGATCGTGTAGAAGAGTCTCTTATCGCCGTCCAGATCCGTGGCTGTGACGGTGAGGATCGCAGTCCCGGGAGTCACATTCTCCTTCAGGTCCACCCTGTAGGCACCCTTACTGAACATAGGCTGATTGTCGTTCACGTCCACCACCGTCACCACTACCTGTGTACCAGAGGAGGAAAAAGCTGAACACAGTGGAGAAAGATCCAGACAATCACAATATTTTTATGTTGGTACGATGCTGGGTCATGGTAATGCTGAGATTTCCTAGCTTAACCCTTTAACCGCCAAATTATTCAATCTGAATTTTCACCCACTTGAAGTTGTGTCTCGCAGACGCGATCCACAACTTCAAGTAAGTGAAAATTATTCAGATTTGACAAAATGGAGGTCAACTGTTTTCAAACATTGCTGCTTTATGTCACATTTTATCTTTAACATGTTAAAAAGGTGGTACTTACTGTGATAATGAAAAATGAAAATATGCGGCACCGGCGGTTAAAGGGTTAAAAGGGATTCTCACAGATTCATATTTTAAATACGTATTTTAATCGGGAGAATATTAAAAAAAAAAACAGTTTTCCAGCAAGATTAGTCGAGCTTTTATATTTGTATTTCAATAGTATCCGGAACTGGTTGTTTGTAAAATGGATGTCAATTATGGCCAGTTTGCACCAATGATGTGCCTCGCGTAATCATAATACCACTGTAAAATTCGATAATTCAATCATTTTGAATTTTATTCACCAATATCATAAAATAAATGAGTATTTATTTTAATTTGTTAAATAAAGAAATACATGGGACTTTTCAAATCCAACGAGACGGCTTGTTCGATTCAAATTTATTGGCTCTGAATAAAATATGGGCTCATCCAAATGGTCTGGTATAACTTTGTCTAGCAGATCTAGGTTAACCAACAAGCCTACTTGGAATTGATCTAATTTTGTGTTGTTGAAATTTAGAAATGGTAATAAAATAACATAATTTTAAGTTTCAGCCAGATTACATCCGTGATTCAGGTTTATGCAGCACAAATACTATGTGAGTGGTTGAGACATTGCTGATGGAGCTACACCTTACTGCATTCCTGTAACATGGCTATTAAATCAGGCTAATGGGATAACTTGACCACTTCCACATTTCGACTTTTTTTATAAATTGACGGCATATTCAAGACAGACTATCTTTTTCCAGATGACCTATTTCATAAAGACACTATACTTTGTTTTGTCAATATCCTAATTTAACAAAGCAAAGCAAAAACGATGTAAAAAGATGGAAATTATCAATCCAGCCAAGTAAATGAATTGTGAAGGGTAGCCTGCTTGGTCATTAGTTGTCATTGTTTGTTTTTATCACCACATTATAGAGGTCCTTGTGGCCTAAGGGTCGCGCTCAATCGTCTGCAGGCTTCTCATATAAGCCACTTACTGCATCTGTCTTCTAGTGCTCGCAAAGACCACTCTGTCTGTGAGACGACTCAGAGTCAGACCAGGATCCAAGACATTAGACCGACATTGAAACCGTCACTGGCCCATGTATGGCTTGCTGAATTTTTAGGCAAGCAACACCGCTGAATCAAATGCAATAGTTCCACTGCCACCACGCAGCCAGAAATCAATGTTTTTATGGCCTCACATTCCACGCTGCAAAATCACGGCGGTTTTAGTTGGGCTGTTTTTCATGCCCTTGTATAGCCCTGTTTAGATCTAATATTAAGGCGACAGAACCGGCTCTTACAAGTGAATCACTTATTTCGACAGTGTCACTTCGCACCTTCATATTTCAGATAACCATATTGAGATTTGTTTACTGGAATTTCAACCAAGGGCTAACACACTATTTTACACATGATGATGAAAATTGTTTGTCAAACAAAAATATAGTGCATGGAGAAATACTTTGATCTAATCCAATATTTGAATCAATCAATGTTGACAATTCCCAGATTTTCTTCCAAGTAAGACGATGGTTTTGTCTTCTAAGTATTTTGCCAGTAATTAAGCGAATAACGAATAGTTTTTTAACGACAAAATGCCGTTTCGCTGTCGAGTGAAATTTATTATTTATCTAGATTTTAGACAAATAAAATAATTATATTTTCAGATATTTACTCTCATTTATGCATTACAATTTATTTCACAATATGTACTGTTCAAGTTATTCTGAAGAACAATCTAGATGACTTCGAGCAAAGTGTGGAAACCATTCGATAAATACAGAGCGTAGTGTAGGGTGGCCCGGCCCGCCTGTGATCAACCAATGACAGACGCCAGATGTCAAGAGCCCTGATCGAGCAGACGACATCACGTCTGCTCCTCATGATCTACACCGCTATGGCGCCAATATACAGCAGCCGTATCATCAAGAAAACAGGCCTCCACTTACTTCGAACACTTTGTAAATGATCCTTCCTAAAAAAATATGATATTTTTGTAAAGACAGACACGTTATTTAGATATTGATCGTTACAGAACGAACAGAGATTTAACGCGGGACATACATCCATGCGACGACAAAACCGCCTGAAACCCTTTAACCACAGGTGCCGCATATATTCGGGTTTTTCTTTTTATTAGCACATTAAGTACCACGTTTTAAATATGCTAAAGATAAAATGTGACATCAATCAGCAATATTGAAAACAATTGACCTCCATTTTGTCAAATCTGAATAATTTTCACTCACTTGAAGTTGTGGATCGCGTCAGCGAGACACAACTTCAAGTGGGTGAAAATTCAAATTGAATAATTTGGCGGTTAAAGGGTTAACATAATAGCACGTCAAATAGTTTTCATCACGCTAGTCATATCCATTGGAAATGGCAAATGTGTCTTCAATCTCTATTTTATCAACCTCTTCCTAATCATTTAAATTATATTTTGCATGCATAAAGCGAGACGAAACGGCAGGGTTGATACGTGTTCAACTTGAAATAATTATTTCAGACTTAAATCACATATTTAAATTATTTCACGCACTCGCTTTTCAAGCATATAATTATATAAAAAATCTGGAAAAGCCATCAAAACTTGCACTGTCTAAAATGTGTGTATTTACAGTGAACAATGGGCAGTGGTTGAGAGTTGATACGGGGATTTTTCCGGGGACTGGACAGTCCACACCGCCGCCACCAGATATCCACGGACAATTTACCAGCAAACGGCAAACACCCACCGTGTGAATAGACTAGTAATGCATCATTACATCCTGAATGACCGGGCTACGAAGAGAAATCAACCATTACCACTCACATTACGATACGGGATCGTGCTGAATGCCGAGTGAGCTCCGTATTAACCAGTAGTTATGTTGTATTATGGGGACGACTTTAGACATTATGTGCCGTGGAAATGACAATAAATGTCAGTTTGGTGCCGTATATAATGTTAAAATATTACGTTCTTGCAGTGAAAGTCATGGACAAAATGACACATTATGCATAACTACTAAATTAAGAAAAGGATGACCTCTTTAACTTGCCCCCCCCCCTCCCTACAATTAACTCAAACTTGTTACTACTCTCACATGTAAGGAAATGCAAAAATTACAACTAAACAATTATCAAAATACATAAACTAAATGTACAATAAAGGTCTTATTGACATTAAGTGAAATCGCCGACTTGTATTCTATAAAATTACGGATACCGGGATTTTTAGCAGAGCTAGAAATTATCACGAAGCTCGAGATTACCAAGTATACTTCATGTGCTATTCGTATGCTACGTTTGATTCGATTTCATTATCCTTTGGTATTAGCACCGAGAAGACAGTTGTGGTATTTGAGCGTGAGAGATGTTCAGAGATCCATGTGATCCTGAAGGCAAGGATCGTGGTCCAGTCGCTTCCTGCAAGATCCCAACACGTACGAGATATTGACGCGATGTTGGCTTAATGTTGGGCCAGCGTCGCAGAAGATGGTCCAACATTGGGTCAACAGATGGTTTCTGGGCTAACGTCTCCCAAGTGTCGAATTCACTCTGGCCCAGAAATATTCCGGCAGCATGTGGATTCGCCAGACACATGACTTTACCATCAGGGCGGGATCATGAGACATCCCTAGACGACAGGCAAAGACGGGGGGGGGGGGTGTCATAAGATCCATGGCAATCTTGGCTAACCAGGTGCATCCAGTCAGGTTACATTCCACTATGTCCTCAAATACGTGCCAATATCATAGCCCAGTATATTTTGGTATTGTATTGTCGTTCAACGTAGATGATCTCATTGTAGCGTTAAAACAGGATCTACCTTGCTTAACCTCATCAACATCGAAAGACATATTACTGACAACCTCCCAGAAACAAATCAACATTAGAATGTATACCAATAAATACACACTGATTTATTGAGAATACTATTGCAGTTGTAACACGAGTCATCACTTACTCATCGTCATTCTATAAAGTTATAACATTTCATGACAAAACGACCCAATATTACATACTGATCACTTTCCTAACTGTTTCTAAGATCTGTATAATAGTAAATATTATAATGTTCATGATTTGAAATAAAACGTAGTATCATGCTGCAATTGCATTAATGGAGTTAGATAAACCATAAGGACAGCTAGTTTGGATAAGATATGTTTACTAGCCTAGTAGGCTATGTCTCCGTAAACAGTACATGTTAATCCTGGGCTAGTTTACTGTTGGTCCACCAACCATGAACAACGCCTGGTAATCAGGTAATTCCTGGGATGGACATTGAGGAGATCAGAGCTGTGGTGCTCTGCTCTTCAAACCCAAAAGGCAGTATCTGCTTACTTGTAAAGTGAGCAGTCACTGCCTTTTGGGTTTGCAGGACATTGCACAATCCGAAGACAAACATCAGCGATGTACCTAGTGCGACCACAGAGTGCCAGATGTAGCCATTGATTATATGACAACCTCGCCGTGGCCTCCGGACCCCTATCATTCCCTAAATTGATACGCCACAGTCGATGTTATGGACAGATGAACACATAGACCAGCGTCTGAGCTCGACCACTACACTTTGATGCAGGAGTTGCGCTGATTTTTTATGCACGATCTGCATCAGGTTGACTAGGATCTGTTGCTAGGATACCGGGTTATAAACATAGCATCCAAGTCGTCAAACACAAACACTCTCCCCTTTAGTACGCTTTTATTTAACCAATCATTTAACCCTTTGATCACCAGAGTCAGCTATATGCAGTAACAAGGACCTTGAGAAGTAAGCAGTTACTGCCGTTTGGTGTTGCACGGCAGTACAGTCTCCTACAATCGCTTCACAAAAGGTAACAATCCCTAGTTTTAATCCATATATCTCAAAACCCTAATATTGTCAAAGCATTTATCCTTATATTATTACGTTAAAAAAGGCTAAGTTAAGGAAAATATCCAAGTATTACAATCTATGCCCTCGTGTAGTAGCGGTGGGTTCAACAAGGTGCGATAATAATGGTTTATTGTAAGATTTGTTAACATAAAGGGAACCAGACTGTGAAACCAATTTGTATCGTACATTAAGTCGGACAATCTTCGCCTCGCTTCTTCGTGATATTTGATCTGGGCGGTTAGGCATGTGGTGGTAAGCCAGAAGTGCGCTCAATGGTAAGTCAAGCTATTGTGTCAAGTGGGTGATTCTACACCAGAAAGCTCTGGAATCCCGGTCTGTGACGTCAACAAATAACAAAAATAAGTGTGTAGAGTAAATACGCTTCAATGTTTATGAAAAAGAAGACAAATCAGCTCTATCACTGTGTGATATATTTCTTTAAAACAATTCCCATTTTTCATACGACATATAATAATAGTAGAATGAGCATTCTAATAAAAAAAAGTTATTTCTACAACGTCCACTACGTGGTGGAAATATTTTATTTTATTTGAAATTTCGTTCATGTGTAGCAAAAGTTAGTAACAGAGGATTCTTCATTTCCTCTCAGTGAAAACAGGTATAATTAGAACACGTGGTTTGATACAGAATCCGCCCAGAATTACCATAAAAACTAACAAGGCCGTTGGCGATAGAATTAGGCCTCAACCTCTGATCACCGATTAAAAGCGAAAATCATTTGAAAAAAACCCGTATAACTTTATAGACTATAGCTTTTTAAATTTTTACTCATGACCATTTATTTCAAATTAACATGTTCCCAGATATTATGCATATTAAAGATAATAATGGCCGCAAGTCGACCATTTTGAATTTGATCAAACTTTTTTTCAGTGCGGGGACCGACTTTAGACGTAAGAAACTGACGTCAGATTCTGACATCTAAAGTAGAAAAGAATAAAAAATTGTAATGCTGGTCATTGCATAGGTATTCAAATAAAACGAAAAGAGCTAACTTGGACATTTAAAATAAATATCAAATTGAAAAACAACCTTTGATCTCCGTTGTCAGGGTTACGCGCAAAATGCATCAACATGCAGCGGTGTGACTGAAAAACGGTCGTTATCCCGCATTGAGGCAGATTGTTGATCCCCATTCCAGCCAGATTGCCGGCCGACCACAAAAATCTTATCTGACGCCGCGCGGGATGCAATCCGACTTATCCATCACAACGCTGACTCAATGCTGGTTCAACGTCGCAGACGTTGAACCAGCAGTGAGACAGTGTTGTGCCAGCAGTAGGATGACCACCAGTATGTTTTTCTCGGGGTGATCTATTCTTTGTTGTTCGGTAATACCTGATTTTGTGGTGTGCGAATCATCAGCGACCACCCAGTGAATGAGGAGATTTCCCAAGGCGGGTCGTTATGCCTCCTGTCTTGACACCTCATCAACGACTCCATGACTACACAGTCTGGTACACAACACTCTCACAAAAACCAACTAATCTTACACCAATCAGTACAGCTAGTTGTGCTAGTCGTTAGGTAATCTCTGCCTTGCCACTCCAGTTACCTGTCTGGATTTGCTGATTCACACCTCGAGTCGTGACAATGGGACATTTTTTCAATGCAAGGACATAATGAAAGAGTCATGACTGAAAGCTGTTTTCCGAATACACCATGATGAATATATTCCATAAAATTTCTTCACTACGAACAAATTGAGCTCCATCTAGGTGTTCGTATAGATAAAGTTTTAAGGCGAAATAAATGAACACAGGCAAAATTAATACTAAGGTTCAAAAAAAAAATAATAATAAACATTGCCCCCAGGCAAGGACTACGTTGTACTGCTGTATGGGGAAATCAATAATATGAAATGCTGTCAGGTTATAGACAATATTTAATTCAAGCTGTACGATGAGGTCCTAGATATGATAATTCAAACTTAGTATTTGTAGCTTCCTTTAAAGACTGTGATTTGAATTCCCAGTTAATTTTTAGATGGATTGCCAAACCTGGTCAGTGATCCGATCACCGCGCCTCTTATGCTAATGTCTTGTTCATTCGCCAGACGTCTCCGCCCTGGACACATGATTTGACTGTATCACCTAGCAAACACGCACCATTGGCCCAGTGTGGAATAAATGTTGGCAGATCGCGTAAAACACAGGGCCAATTTTAAACCTCTTCTGGATCGGCTTTTAAACATCGCCCCGCAGAACAAATATTGAGCTAAGATTAGCGTATTTTATGGGACTAAGGCACGAGGCCGGAACGACTATTGAACCTGAAGAATTGGAAGACCCAGGCTGAAGCTTAATGTTATTGTGTCTAGATGAATCTCGTAAACAGCGCCATACTGGCACCTGAACAACACTTGTCCTATATAGATTCACGGGCGTCTGCGTGTACTTTAGACTTGATCAAATGGATTAACAGCAATTTACACAACAGTAAAACAAGACAATCATTTAGACCATGTCCATAATTATTACCGATTGCAATATATTGACATTTTACAACAAAGTATGTACCAAATCTATTTTTTTCAAACGACACTATTTTTAATGCACCCAAGCGTTATTCAAGGAAAGTCTTTGCCCATACCTTCAAATATCAAAAATGGATGAAGCAACTAAGCGGTAAATATTAATCTTTATATTAAAGGGAGGACAAATGAAATAAAACAAGATTATCAATGATAGAGGTATGGGATGTCTTCCTCAAATTGGAATAGAAAGCGAATCCTTTGCATGGCCTTGATATAGATATTGAACTACAGAGACAAAAGGGTTACATTAAGGCGAGCGAGTTCAAACTGTTCCAATCTGAATAACGGGAGTGTATCATGAACCACTCCCATCTTGAATCTGCACAACATCCTAAATAACGCCTACTGAGCTGACCCCGGTAGTCTCAAAGAGGCTGATCCAGATATTACACATTTGATTGGTCAAAAATGTTTGATTTTTTTAACAGATTATAAAAAAATGATTTTTTAACAGATTATAAAAAAATATGATAATGTCATCAATTAGAAAAAATCTTGAACTTTAGGTTGAATAATCTAAGCATTTTTCAACCATGTGAATTTTTGGATCGTGATAGTTGGACACAACTTATGCAGTTGAAAATGTTGATTTGACATTTCAATGATTAAAACAGTATAATATTATTTATAGCAGAAAGGTCACCGTGGTGGACAAAAATAATATTACTGTTATACAATAAATGTTTTTGGTCAAGTAAAGACGCATTATAATATTTCAAATATTAACACAGGTGACCATGAGAGATTTGAGATAATCTTGTTGGTTTAAAATTAGGATTACATTCTATTTTTAACAGGTCTGTTCAATTACAGTATCGTCGTAGAACGTGTTTGATTAATGTAGAGTTGTGTTTAGAATATATGTGGTTGTCTCAGCAACAGAAGACGTTGGCCATGTGCTGGTTTGATGCTGGGCCAGCGTCGGAGCAACATTAAGAACATGGGATCACATTAAACGAGAGTGGGATCGAACCCTGCCGCCATGTTTCCTGCACGAGCCATTCAGTGCAGACTCCGGCTGATCTCTGCCACACAGATTGTGCCGGGTCGCGTGGATGCGACTCATCCCGCGACGAGGTGGATGCACGGAGGCGCGATGGCGAAATAATTCCAAAATATCTGGTCCAATAAAGAGCGTATTAGTGACAAGTCACCGGCCGATCTGCTCCCATCAGCGCACACTACACGCCGGGGCCAAAATCATAAACCTAACCCTGTGCCGGCAATATCGTGTCACATCGTGTCAAAAAATTCACCCGAGACGTCACACGGGGGTTGTATCAACGCCCCGACGCTGGCCCAGCGTCGAAACACGGTTGTTTCGCCGCGTGGGATCAACCGAGATGTTCGCTACTATACCGGGATATTGGCTACAATTCACTGCCGGCTGTTCGAACGATGATCAGATCGATTCCAGAAGAGTGGATTGGACCTTGACATTCTATGCACCCACGTACCCACGTCAGAAGTATGTTCACGGAAAGATAAATTGTAACTGCCGTGAAAAGTCAAAAGTAATAAAGTTACGGCCTACTGGCTTTGCAGTGCAGAGTTACAGGCTGTTATTTAGAACCCTTACAAATATGTTTGTATAAACCATGGAGACCAAAGGGTTTTTACAATTTGAAATCATCATATTAATGTCCTATTTAACTCTTTTCGCTTCATTTGAATACGGACGGGTCTACGACCATTATAAATTTTCTTTCAGAGCGGGGATCAACTTTAGACGTCAGAATCTGACGTATATAGACGTCAGATTCAGACGTCTAAAGTCGGTCCTCGCACTGAAAGGGGTAATGTCACAGTATCCGTTGAAAATAGTGAGCATACATTTTGCTGACACGCCCTCTCCTGTCAAGCATGCCATCGAGTACAGCATTACATTCGTGAGAGCTTTGCCATGGCGGAATGCAACAGTCGACGGTAGATGTTGTATTTAGTTGTGTTTCTTTTTAGGTTCTCAGCTCTTCCCGTCCATTTATTTTAGGACGAGCATAAAGTCTAGGAATCCATTAAAATAGTCGTGTATATATAATATAAAATGCGATCTATAATATTCTATATAATCCGATCTGACTTGACGGTAACAGTTACATACCCTGTACATTTTTAGAACAAGTACCAAGGAATAACTCATTCTTAAACTATCTCATATGGATGTGTATGGGTATTTTCAGAACATTTTCTGGTATTATATGTTTCTATAATTTTTAGTTTTAATTTTAATGATTAGTACGGAGTGTAGAATTGTGAGCGCTGTTATAGCCTACTGATGACTGGCGATGTGACGAGAGTAAATACATCAGAAAACTTATAACGTCATGTGCTGGTCTCAGTTTAGATAATGACATTACAAAAAAACATAATAATCTGTTCACATAGTAAACAAAGGCAAACAACAGTAACTGCTTACTTTGAAAGTAAGAAGTTACTGCTGCTTGCCTTTGCATTGCTGTACTGACAGAAACAGTCATCATAGTGGATATCGTCCTTGTCATAGCGTGCATGACCCACGTGTTTGGTCAACAGCTGTCACACACAACCAATCGTCTAAATAGTTTCACACACAAATCGAGCTTTGAATTTGACAAAAAAGAATATCCGGTTGGATAACGGTAATTTAAAAAACATGTATGTAAATCTCCCAACGCTAAACTAGTTTACAATACTATTACCGCCAAATACAAATGTGTCACCCCGCCGATCATATAAAACGTCTGTTCTGTATCAGTAAAATGACATACGATTCCGATATATATGTCACTAAAATGTTACCTCCTCTGATAAATTATAATGTGGAACATTATAATTTATCACGGTAATTAACCGTAGAGTGACCGACTGTTGACACATATTCACAGTTCGGCTAGTGTGGAATTGTGCAACGTTATTTTACTTGGAACTTGCTGTCGCAATTTCCAATAACTTAAAAAGCAATAAAATTTACTTTGAGTTAAAATACAAATCATCCCTAAATGTTACAGCTTACTTCACACCAGAGTGCTGTTATCTTTAAAGTTCATTTGATGAGTCTCGAGGCTGTAGCCGTGTGTATTTTCCACCCGAGATGAAATAATAATAAACCACGTTCTCTCAGTAGAAGTGTCTCTCGTCAACACTATACTTTATTCTCGCAATTTATCGGGCAAAAATAGAAAACAATTTGTTCCAGGATGATATCATTTTGAGTCAATATACACAGAGTCATTACAGGCCATCAGTGACGTTGGTCGGGAAGCCCTGTCAAATATAACGACATAATCAATCTAACTTTATTGTTAAATGACTGGGACGGAATAACACGAGCAAAAATAACTCAGTCTGACCATATCATTTCCATATTTCGGCTTCGTTCAGATAATTCACATTGTTGGTGCTTTATCGTGGCTTAGTTCTAACTTCCCAGAGTTATGATAAATACCGGTAAGCTGATATAATTCTGCCTACTGATAATTAAGCCAATATGCATTGTTAACGTGAGTTAATGGCAATTATAAATCATTTTTTTTAAATAGTAAGCCAAAAAGGCAGTATCTGCTTTCTTGTGAAGTACGCAGATACTGCCTGTAGGCTTCGTACGGCAGAATAATGCCATAATCAGCGGAATTGTCACGTCTTTTCCAACTGAAATTTCATACACTTAATTAGCTCAGGGAACTCGTACGAGGCTTAATTCATCACTCAAGGCTCAAAACGACACAGCAAATGAAACGCTGAACCACTGTTGATATTATGTTGGGCCAGCGTCACAGACGGTGGACCACCATTAAATCAGCATTGGTCTATCCAAGGATCCTTGGTCTATCTTAACTTACCCATGTAGTGACAGTATGTACAGTGTCTGTGACTGCCACCGTCAAGTTGTACTGGCTCTTGGTCTCCCAGTCCAGGGTTCGAGCTAGAAGGATGTTACCGTTTTCTGGGTGCATGCTGAACACATCGCCTTCATTGCCACCTGTTGAGTAAAACACAGATCACGGTTGAGAAGAGGCATGTGAAGTATACCCAGTAAACGCAAATCAGTTGTATCACATTTGTACAAGCTGGCCCGCCGTTGGGCCGACGTTGTACAAATTTGATACAAATGATTTTTTTTTGTGTATTATATATAAATTTTCATGATGACAAATCTGACATTGCTTATTATGTTACTTAGGCCTTCTTAATTGCATAGCATAAACACGATGGTGCTAAAAACCCAAACAAATGACAAATTTGCAAAAAAAATGTTACATTTGAAAAAAAAGCGTTATTAGAAGCGATGTTGGTGTGAAATATTCAGTGTATTTAGATTGCATTATTACTACTTTTTTGAAAATGTTTATATAACAGATAGACACGCCTCATTTAAAATGACATTACTGTACTAGTAAGACATAATCGAGAGTGGGGCTAAATCTCCATTTAAACAGGCCATAAAAACGGGTTTTCTATAATGATCGCCAATGAGGAGAAAACTGGGCAAAAAACGGCTGCATAAAAACCACCGCAGCAAATGACGGTGAAGATAAGATAATCTTTGTAGTTTCCAATCAGCTAATAGTAAACGATGGCCCAGCACTGGCTGAATCCAGGTCCAGCAGCCCTGATTCTGGGTCAGCATTGGCGCGGCGTTGGCTACGTCTGGCGTTCGCATCCTGCTGCAGTCGCACAGATACGAGGATGTGAATTATTCAGTCGGCTCTTCATGCAGATATCTCGATCTGCTGATCCACCCGGATCAATTCTTCACGGGCACGGGGACGGCAGCGACTTGTAGCTCCGTGTTTCTCCCTCGTTTATCATCCGCAAAATGTGTAGTTGTAGACAGAGAAATTTGTCAATGAAATGGGCAGGATGCATCCTGCCCATTTCATTGTCAAATTCCTCAGTCTGTCATGCTCATTTCGTTAACAAGTTTGCGTAGACGACGGTGATATGACAATTATAGACGTAATGACTCCTGTATGCTTGGTCTTGTCATATTTGTATGCATAAAGGACAAACAGCTGACGTCTTTATTGTAATTATGAGAAAAGACGCAATGTTGTATTCATACCAGGTAATTACTACTGAAAATGGCGAATAAAAACTAATAAATGCCATTGTTGTCTTATTTTTAACGAACGATAAC
Organism: Flabesymbios commensalis; assembly: GCA_964017125.1. Classification (NCBI taxonomy): domain Eukaryota; kingdom Metazoa; phylum Annelida; class Polychaeta; order Terebellida; family Flabelligeridae; genus Flabesymbios; species Flabesymbios commensalis. Next base: position 48,635,094 of record OZ024913.1, on the reverse strand, counting down.
AATTTTAGTGTCTGTGCAGAATAGAGTTGTTAAACACATCAAACATAAAGCTAGCCCTTATCGCATTTTGTACATTTTAGCGATTGAATACAGTTAAATAAGTTGTGCAGGTGCTTTTAAATTAGATCTTGATATGGGCGTTCTGTTGTTGATTTACATGTGAATGCATGGATGGGACTTGTGTTTTGTCATGTCTTTGTTCGTGTGTTTAGTAAGCCAGTCACTGTGACAGTTAATCTCTGCAGGCCAGGCTCTATACTATCGTTATCGTAAATAGGCATAATAACCTTATCTGGCAATCGTCATTTCCCATGTAATGCCGAACGCATACGTTTTCTGTTTCATCAACACAAAATGCTGTCCAAACAAGACCAACGTGTCCCTTTAAAAACAATCCGCACCTGATAATTATGTTTCTGTGGAGAAAGGGACATAACCACAGAGAGTACCCAGCACAAGACACTGACCCAATGCTGGCCTATTGTTGGCCCAGCGTCGTAGACGCTGGGTCAACATTAGGCCAACATTGGGTAAGTGTCTTCGTCCGCTGGGTACGGACGCAGGCGACTACAGAAATATATCTAAAGCTTACTGGAGTCAAATGTCGTTTATCAAGCTGATGCGTTTATTGTTGTCACATTGTGGTAACATTAGGGAAAAGTAGGCCTACAGCTCATTACAAAAAAACACGTCATCAATGCCAACAACAGTCTAATTTGGCAACCACATTTATCTGGCAAAGATGTCGGTCATAATATATTATTCTGATGTGCGAGTCTTGAGCCAAACTGTTGTAAGCTTCACTGTCTTCGACGTCGGCCCAAAATTAAAACAACATTGGGTCAACGAATCGTGTTTGCTAGGAAGGGATCTCCAACCAAGCAAAACAATATAACTTATAAAATGTAATTATTCCTATTATTATACACGATTACCTGCAAATACAAACAAATCTACTCAGTAGAAGCGGTGTTGTGCGATAAATACATATTCCTACATTCAAACTCAGGTTGTAGGCCTATTGATAACAATTCAAAAAAGTTCATTGAAGAATATTATTCCTGGCGCTTAACCGTAGCAATGAGAAGGTTAATTGTCCCATTTGTGCAGATAGCAGGCACTCACGCACACGGCAGTAAAACATGAGACGCCAATAAAACAAATTAAAAAAACACCGCAGAAGTCCCTTCTTGACAAAAGTAATTCCTGATATTTGAGGAGTTTAACCATCCAAGTACCACCGTACTATTGTCAGTTTTTTTTGTAAAATATCGCAAAATGACCGAATCGTTATAAACTATCTTGTGTATACACTATTATTTTTGTACTTTATAAGCAATGTCAGCATACTAATATATTAGTATGTTTTTTTAAACTAATAAGCCCTCACGATGCATTAAAGCATCATTTTACATCCCTGAAAACAGACTTAATTTTCCTACAACTAAGGGTTTTAGAATGAATATTTCTGTGAAACTCTTTTACCAATACATGGCAAGTTTCTTTACTTTTTCACCCACATCAAATCATCTTCATCCAACACAAGTCGAAAATTGCGACAGCAATTCGCGGCTTGCATTGCTAGTAGAAACATTAGGCCTACCTGATAAGTTTATGTGACAGTGAAATATGACTACAGGTAAGATCAGTTCATAAACACAAGTACAGTAGTCAATTATTATTTACTTCGCGTTTCTCCATCAAACAACGACACTTTAGATACCAGAGATACCAGAGAACTAGCGTCATCAAATAATTTGACAAACCCTGCACTTAAACCGTCACAGCAAATTATGTGGGCTCGGCAGGTTTTATTTCGCGATATGCAAAGCGTCTTCTCGTGAGAATGATAATTCGGAGTTTTAATCCCGCCTCACTGTTATCTCTGGATCATGCGTCTTGCGTCCAAAAACTCTGGCGACCACATTAGGACAGGAGAAATGTGGTGCATGTAAACGAGCTGGTTGTCGGCAATTAACGCGTCCTTCGATGGATGCCTGATTATTATTCATTGGGCGTCTGGCATCTCATCGTCGACATCCACTCGTTAACAGTGGTTAACGCTAGTAGGCCTACACTCCCCGCCACCGGACAATATCGTTATGATATTCACCAAAAAAGTCACCCAGATCGCAGCCATATGATTGGTCGAGATCGACCAATCATATGGCTGCGATCTGGGTGAGATTAATGGCGGACATCGGACCAGATTCATGTAGCTTATCATAATTATGCAATATTGCGAGGTGAGTTAACACTATGGGCTTCACGACATGCCATGATTATAGTCATAGAAATGTAGAAGCCAGGACATTCTCTTTGGAATGAATTCAAGGGATCTCTTAGGAACATGTCATAATGCATAGCACTGCACATAACACCCATTGAACAACACTCTATGTAGAGAGACAAACGTATACCACAACAACCGCCCTACTACATAAACAAGAGTCGGCAGCAGAAGGGGATGTATCTACATGTACGTCCATCGTTCTTGCCAAACTATTTTCGCCTACATATAATTATCGAAATTAGTGTAGAAGTGAATCAGTAGCTTCTCACGAAATAGTGATAAAATTAGCTAACGTAGTTCGGAACAAACAGGAAAATAGTGCTGTTACCACCAGTTGGCAATTTTAAAATTTCTTCCTGCTAAATTGGTCATGAGCTACCTATATGTAACATGACAGTTTATCATCAAGACTCTATTTATCATATAAGGTTTCCAAAATATTGTGCAAAATTGACGGTCATTTTTAATTTTATATCTGCAAACTTTGTCATGTGTTATCATTGTGTGATGTCTCCGGCAATGACTGTCTTGTCATAAAGGGTTTACTTGTTTAACATTTGATTATGGTCTTATTTCAGTTGGATTAAATAGTGTGGTTTGTTATCACAATACACAGATAAATTGCCATGATATAATAGTGGTCGTGAATCGGGAGGTGCTGTGTATGATAATGGGTCTCTGAACATTACAATCAGGGCTGTTGATATTTTTCACAAACGATACGAATGTACGTATTTACAGCAGTGTGCATTACGTATAGGATCATGAGGAGCTCTACATTCTTAGCAGTGGAAAAGGCCGAGGCCGAAGGCCGTGGCCTTTTCCACAGCTAAGAATGTAGAGCTCCGAGGGTTGTAACTGACTTAAAACATATACGACCATAATGAGGATCCCTTAAAATCAAGAGCTCGGTCACACCTGACAGGCCTACATGATAATTGGTCTGTACTTGATCAACAATAACTATCCATTCCCGGCTCAGAATGTAATGATCGGACAAAGCAAATAATGTAGTGGTGTGTTTTAACAAATGGTTAAATTCGCTCGTTATGTGGCAGCACCAATTTAAAGCAGCCATGTTGGACTGAAACTCAAGTTTTCAAAGTACTTCTCAAAGTTTTTCTTCTTGCATAATCCACGGCGCGATATAACGAGCTGAAACGTGGTTCATTTTAAACACGTCGTGTAATTTTTAATTTTCAATGGGAAAAAACACATTTAATTGTCAATACAAATTCAGCTTCGTGTGCATTAGCACAAATTCAGCCTCGTGTGCATTAGGATCCGTCCGTAATATTTTGTTTAAAAAGTTTTTAAAAAGATTAAAGGCCCCATGTAGTCCCCCGACCTACTCTGCACAATATCATATTTTATACTATTTAGATGACTTTTCAAATACTAGAGTGCTCAGCTCCCATTTTTAAATGTGTTCTGTTCCTTCATGGGCCAGAGCGGTGAATACGCAAGCCCAGAGCGGTGAATACGCAAGACCAAAACGAATACGCATCGCGCGTATGTGGAGTCGCTCTTTCTATTTTCAATGATTTCACTGAACACGCATCACGCTTCACGCGTATGCGGAGTCGTAGCTGAAGTCTGCATCGCAGGACAGTCACATGGTTTGCTCGGTAAAATCAAAAGGCAGTAAGCAGGGGGGCGGGGGGGCAGCTAAAGCAGGGAATTACTGCCTTTTGGCTTTACACCACAGACTACTGTGTATTGTGTTGTTTGCGGCTGGACTTCAAGGACAGACAAATTGCTTTCGTTCACAGCAATCATGTCGCGATTGCCAGAAATGGTCAGATTGGTCACTGGCAATCCGGAAAGAGAGTCTTGTGATTCTGTTCGTAGAGTGACATTCTGCCATAGTAACCCCGTCTCTGACAGATGATTTGGAGTCACCAATAAGGAGAGATCGCACATGTGCCAAGGCGTGATTAGCGACGATCTATACAATAACACACTCATACGAGGCCACATCCCAAAATAAATGGACAAATGGAAATCTGGATCATAGACAGATCTACCCTGCTCTGCAAAGCGAGAAGGCAGTAACCGCTTCTTTGAAAAGAAAACATTGTTGTATGTTGGCTTTAAACGGCTGTACTACTTTCCCCAATATGCGACAAAAGAAACGTATGATGGATTAATGTTATGCCAGCGTCTGTGACGCTGGCATAACATTAATCCATCATACGTTCTAATCCACATGTTGGTCAACGATTTACTCAATGTATGTATATGTTGGCTGAGCTTTGGATCTTCTGGTTATACTGATGTATGACTTTACCAATTAGCTGGCGATCCAAACTGCCACGGAGCATCTTAACCAGAGCCAGCCACCCGGTAGCCATGCAGGGCTAGAGTCAAAGAGATATATAGGTTTGTCTGAGCAGCATGACATTTTGAAAGGTCAATTTGCTCCGCGATTTGTCTAATGGTGAACGTACTGTATTGATACAGCAAAACAACGAAATCATGAGATGATTGAAAACAGCTACAAATACAAGTCATTGAAAGAGTCAATGCTGAGGTTTAAAAAAAATCGGCCGAAAGGAAAATTTTGAATATGATGCAATTCATAATCTGATATCAAAATTATTCATAATTGTACATTCACACGATAAAAACTCATTCGATAAACTATTAACCCTTTAGCCGTCAAATTATTCAATTTTAATTTTCACCCACTTGAAGTTGTGTCTCGCTGACGCGATCCACAACTTCAAGTGAGTGAGAATTATTCAGATTTGACAAAATGGACGTGAACAAATTTCAAATCTTGCTGATTAATGGCACGTTTTATCTTTAACAGGTTTAAAAGCTGATATTTAATATGCTAATAAAAAATGTAAAAAACGAATATGGACGGCACCGGCGGTCAAAGGGTTAACAAAAATGAAGAGAGAAGTTTGTAAACAGGTGATGTTTTCAGCCACCATGTAAGTGCGTGTATAGCTGCCGACCATTGAGAAGCATGGCCCTGGGTTCCAGCCGCTAGATATGTAGATCTGATAGCTATTTATTTCATGTGAGCAAATCTACAACAGCACGGGGCTTCACGCTGTCCGTTGTTTTTGCGCTATTTCACAATTGATTTCGCGTGGGCAGACAACATAGGAAATTAAAAAAAAAAAAGACGAAAATAAACTGATGCAACTTGAACAACGGAAACGAGAATCGCTATTACTTTAGTAAAGTACAGGGAAGCATTACAGAGATTTCAAAAATAGCAACACTATCTAGCTGAACTATCAAAATACGAGGTGTTCATGTCTGTATAATATAGATATAATGCGCCTGATAAAGTGGTAATAAAGACACAGTCAGTGATCAGGAGATTCTGCTTTCACAGGCGCCTTTTCCCCATGTCTCCCTCCACGATCATCTACTCCGTCCCCACCCAGCCAATGGCTTAAGCCACCCACCAGGTTGATCAATTTTTCATAGAGATGTTTGATTTTTAGGTCGCTGCTGCAGCTGGGGCCAGCAAACGGCACATGATGGCCTGTTGACGCTTACATCACCAGGCCGAGATTAGGCTAATTCCCCCCCCCCCCTACATACCACTAGTAAGTGGGCTGCAGTAGTATAGTAAGGCCCTGTCTGAGGGGTATATAATTATATATATATCTTTCGTCTATGCTATATCTGCGGGCATCATGCTAGCATGGCTTCCACACACACACACATATATATATATATATCAGATATATATCGTTAACTTTGTCTATGCTATGTCTACGGGCACCCTGCTAACATAGCTTCCACACATGTATCGTGTGTCTATGCTATGTCTACGAGCACCCTGCTACACTGCTAACATAGCTTCCATCAGAAATACATTGTGTCTTATGTATTTCTGCTTCCACACATAATAGCTACGTCTTCGGGCACTCTGCTAACATGGCTTCCACACACGTATCGTTTGTCTATGCTACGTCTAAGGGCACCCTGCTAGCATGGCTTTTGCCTTTTCACGGCAGGACAAATGTATGTCCTTCATCCCTGCTACTTATACGGTCACCCCTTGCATCCCTTGGGCGTTTTTATCCACACGGGTGTATTTTCATTGAGTAGAGTGCTGGATGTCAACCTTTAACCTTTTCACTACCATACATGACGGAAATTTCCGTCGTCATTCGTCAATGAACGTAACCATAAAATGACACAAATTGTCGTCAAATATATACTACATTTATGTATTTTTCGTCATTTGAAGCTGGAAATTGCGTTAGCAATTCCAGCTTCAAATGACGAGAAATAGAACTCCTACACCAGTATATCTGGATCCTGGTATGCACCCCGGCCTGGAAGTCAAAGGGTTAAGCATTAGCTTCCCAGATAATAGAATAATACTTTCATACTATCGTCTGGACCATCATTGGCTGAACACTGGGCATTTAGCCAATGATGAACTAGAGGCCTTACTAACATAGTTACCATAGCCTTAACCCTTTAACCGCCAAATTATTCAATCTGAATTTTCACCCACTTAAGGTTGTGTCTCGCTGACGCGATCCACAACTTCAAGTGAGTGAAAATTATTCAGATTTGACAAAATGGAGGTGGACTGTTTGCTCAAATATTGCTGAATGATGTCACATTTTATCTTTAAAATGTTTGAAAGGTGGTACTTAATGTGCTAATAAAAATGAAAACCTGAATATATGCGGCACCGGCGGTTAAAGGGTAAACAGTCTGAAGCCTAGAGTAGCAGTTGTATAATCTTTAGACATATTATGAATAACAAAAACATGCGTACATTTAATTATTGCCATTATCAGGCATGTGCGCGCTTTACAAAATATCTCAGTATGAGGCATGTAAATCTCCCGGGGTAAACATACAGTGATTTAGGCCGTTTGCGGCAGGCAGTGGTGTGCTGTGGGTTTCGGGAGCTTTTAATTCGGCGCCTAATGAATGAATAATGTGACTGGTTGAGTTCTGGTAATGGCTGAGTGTCGTGATAGACTACCTTACTACCTGACAAAACACCAGAGAGAGACAGCGTGGCTACAAGTACTCGCTGTTATACTACTCGGCAAGGCTAAAAGGCAGTAACTGCTTACTGGAAAAGTACGGCAGCGTACTATCATTTTAACAATGCAAGACGACATAATCGTTTCATTAGAGTAACGACAAAATCATTAACATCACACAAATATTATATCCAATATAATTAGGGGTCCAACAGTACTGAAGTAATCCAGCATGAATTTCTTATTATTGCATAAAGCTCAATATTTACGATGTTGACTACGGTTCCCATTCGTTTTGTGTGGTACTAATTTATGTGCTTTAAACGAGAAATCACTTTATTCAAATTCGGAATAATTGGCAGTTGACTAAATTTTCAATCTCAGCAGAAGCGTCAAGCCCCACCAAGAAATCACAAACAGAGTTAGAGGGAAATCTGAATGAGCTGTACCCTCCATGCAGAGGGACTTAAATCATCTTTTTGCAATTCCACGATAAACTGAATCAGTTCAGGGTCAGAGTTTACCCTAACGTTGCTGGGCAAATGTCGTAGACGTTGGCCCAGTAATGATTCAGCGTGTCGGGTATTTATTAAGTGAATGAGATGACTATGTGAATCCTATCCAGATGATCCCTGCGTCCATTCACCCATGCTTACTAACCAGAGCGTCCTGATCACCGTATTGCCTGCCGCGACCACTTGGCTACAATTCTAATTTAGATGGGTTGAGAATAACAATGATTGCAGACCCCACTGGCAGTCTTCTTATGGCCGGGAAACACTTCAGGACTCAGAACTTAGAACTAAAAAGTTTCAATACGTTCTATATATATATCAAGGCTGAACATGTATTTAATTAGCAAATTTAAATATGCGTAATAGTGTTTTGGACCGCGGTGGATATTTATCGCTTTAAATGTTAATAATAGGTTGACTTGTGGCATCTTTTGAACATGACAAATGCTGAAACCGAATAAAATAACATCCACACGATGCGACAATTCACCTAAAGAATACATGTGGAAGAGAATGTAGTGGTAATATCGTTGAAGTATAGTCAATTGTTTGGTTTTATTATGTGAGGGTCGGCTGTCGACAGTTGCACTTCTGTGTGAAGCATGCGATCTTTTTTTCAATTTTATGTAATAATTAAACAAGATCAAAATACCACCTAGAACATAGGTTTGTGTTGATGTTAAGATGAGAACGCGATCCAGTGATCTGAGCGTATTGGCTGCTGTGGCAGTGAATGATCACTGCACTTTGTAACCTAACCTTTCACCAGCCATAGCTGACATCTTAACCATTGAAGTGCCGATGGCGACTATAGGTTTTTCCACATTGGTTGTAACTAAATGCCCTTTCAATTGTTACATATTCCAAATACAACTTATCTCCACCAAAGTCCATTTTAGTGAGCAGTAAGCCGTCAGCATAATTCAGTCAACAAAAGTAGGCTTTGGTGGTCAACGTATCAAGTGATAATAATTGTTGTATTATTCATGTCGATATTTGTTTTGTCATTATTTTAATGTGGCATTTTATGGGTTAAGGTAGATAATCTGATGTTTACTTTTCAAGAGCTTGAATAGGATCAACTCGAATTCTGCAAACATAAGCATACTTCTGGCATGGACTATACCGTACTGATTATGCCTTTATTGGGATAAATTATTATAGGACGGCAAAACCGGGAGTATTTTACTGCCAATCGAAAATATTTGTCAGGCGAATTAAGACGCAATGAAATTGTAGACGGAGAGATAATAGCATGACGATAGTTTACGACGATTGCATATTGATGTGATCGACTGCTCACGTGATCAACATACCTTTTCTCGTACAAAATTCCACCCACAATGCCGCCATTTTGGATGGGTGATATAACGACCAAAGTGTATATTCCCAGTCAGTACGATACACTGACACAATGTTGGTTCAATGTTGGGCCATCGTCTGCGACGCTGTCCCAACATTGAAACAACATCGGGTAAGTGTATCGTGTTTGCTGGGTTAAGTGTTGAATAGTACAATCTGGGTCAGGGCGGTGACCCGGAAGTCATCATGGGAATCTATCGTGTGATGTAATATGCCATTAGTCCACCAAGTCATTTCAAGTACGGACTGGACGACCTTGATTGATCCAGAGGAGGGGGGGGGGATCTACATGATAACATCCAGATTGTGACCCGGCGTTAGCCCAGAGTGTAAGGGCCAACTTCCAACGTACGTTGAGAAATTAAAGACAAACTTGACTGGCTCTAAGTTTGAAGAAAAAGACTCATTGACTCAACTCAATGAGCCATGTATATAAAGAACATTTACGGCATCTTGGTCATTCCGCTGGAAGAGCGATATTGCGTCTGGAGAGAGCACTTTTACCACGCGTGCTCCCTCGTCCGGGATGTGAATGATTAAAATCATGTTAACATAACTCATGTGCAAAAGCAGGTCCCTCGAGAAATTATGCGGACAGCGGATAAGTTATCCAACCACAGAAAAACCTTCACCTCTCTGATCCGATCTAAACAACTGCAGGTTTCACAGACACTTCATCTTGGATGATGTATGACTTCTCAGGTCCTTATTCGGTAAATAGAGAAAATCACACCAGTATAATTGTGGTGTGACTTTGCCGGTCCCCTGGTTGTGTTCCATACACATTTGATGAGCCACATTCAGAGAAACGTCAGGGTAAGGTAACCTAACATGCCCGTGTCACGATCAATCTTCAAAGTTAAAGGAAACCTTCCCGGTCAGGTGATGGAATCAACCTCCTCCGAAGTGTTCATGAAACGTCCATGAAATATTCAATAGAAAATGGGAGTTGATAAGGCACCTTGCACCCGTTATTACTCTACTGTTGCCAACCCAGTGTTGGTCCAACCAGTTATTGGTTCAACGTTCATTAGCGGCGGCTTTTAAAACCACAGCATGCTATTGCTCCAGACACCGGCCCATTGCTTGGCCAACGTCTACGCCGTTGGACCAGCAATGGGCCGGTGTCTGGAGCATCACCATTCTGTGGTTATAGTGGTGGACATTGCCTCTTTAGAGACACTGCCATCCCGCTAGCAAAATTGACAAATATATAATTCACTGGGCGTCACCAAGAAAGAATGGAGGGCGCTGACCGTCTGAACTTACTCTCAGATATCCATTCTCTTTGCTATTTTACCTATATCGTTCTTATGAATGCAACGATAACAACATCAAGGAAAGTGAAATCCCCAAACCCTCAGGATCGCAAGCCAAGGATTTGTGAGATTGGTCGTCTGATGATTTATGTGCTATAGAATTGACGACAAGTCTTATTAGTTGATTGATTGGAATCATGTTACATCTTTTATTGTGAACAGCGGTAGTGTGCAGTCGAAAATAAAAACTAATTTGACAACACGCTTGGGAAATGATAAAGGGCTAGGGAGAAGCTAAGACTAATTGTGCTCAATATGTCAAATGTTAATACATGTATCTTTTTTTGGTAAAATCGTGTATTCAATGTGAAATATTCCGAATATCACACATAGGCTAAACTGGGCCAGGAGAACCTCCTGAGGACAATGAAATGACTACGATGACACTGCTCTCCAGACACAGGATTCGAATTTCGAGCCCTGAGACCTCCCCCCCCCCTCACCCACAATACTGAATCTTTACGAGTCAGCGGGGAAGAACGATTTATTTCTATGAGAGCCCCGACCATCCAGGCAGGCTGCGATACCCCCTGCACTCGTCACCAAAAATAAATGACGATGGTTGATTTGCAGTTCAACACCAAATTACGTGTAATAACTGTGATTGGGTTGCTGTCGAGAGTACATTTAGACGATTAATCTTTCCATCGTAGTGTAATGATCACACCGCAGCCATTGCATTCACTAAAGAATTATTAATTATCACAGAAAGTTGTCACTAGGATGTCAGTGAATCACAATGACACGGTGGCGCAACGCAATCCGCGTTGTCCTATAATCTGATGTCTGTCATATCACACTGGTGATAGCTCCAAGACAGGAACCGATCCCTAGTTCTCAATCAGACACTGACGGACGATATCGATCCATAGATGCATGTCATTCAACAACTACACGTGAAACATCTCTGCCCAGGAGACATGGGACGTTGATCCAATGTAGGTTTAAACCTACATTGGATCTCGTGTTTGCTGGAGGCCAAGTGAAAACCGAAACGGCGTGCATGTCCTACGAATACATGTAGCCTGCAAGTATTGTCGGTGTGACACCCAATCTTGTACTGCCCTAACGATAGGTTACTTCTTCAATGCCGTAAACTTTCAAACTTTGGCAGTTTTTATTTTTGCGAATTTTGTTGATTTTAATGTCGCTTTATGACCAATATTAGAAAAAATATTTATCTGAGGGCTGTAATTATTTAACAACAATGCAATCGTCATGAAAATGTTTTTACAACTTCTACCCAATTCCCATGCATAGGCATATACATGTATTCTGAGACGGTATTGTGGCAAGAGCCCGAGGATTGAACAGCCACCGAAGCTAATTTCTTCTTTCAGACGTGCTGGGCAATATAGTATGTAATCTGTCACATAAAATTTGTAATCTGTCACATAATCTATCATGCGATCCGACCGGGACTCGAAACCAGTATAGGTCAGTAAAAGCGTTATACAAAGACAAAAACCCAGCAAACACGAGTCGTTCGCCCAATGGTGATTTAATGTTGGGCCAACGTCTACGACGCTGGCCCAACATTAAATCACTATTGGGTAAACGTCTCGTGTTTGCTGGAAAGGCAGTAACTGTTATTGTTGGTATTGCACGGCAGTATAGGGAGGACAATTGAGAGATGAATGACGTTCATCATAGCGTACCTGTGATGGAATACCAGAGTTTATCATGGTCGGCGTCCTCCGCGCTCACCAGGCATACCATGCGTCCTACAGCGTCGTTCTCAAACACCTGTTCCGTCCTGCCGGTCTCCAAGAAGTGAGGGGCATGCTCAGACTCTGTCAAGGCGCCTTCGACCATGAACAGCACCCTGGCAGTGGACTCCCTCTGTGGAGAGCCCTGGTCTACAGCCGCCACCTGCAACAACAGATACATCTGGTCAAAATGGTCAAGTCAAACTACATCTAAAACATCGATAAGGGCCTAACACTTCCAATATTTAAAGCTATGACACTTATCACTTGAGTTGCAGCATATCCAAGAAGAAATATAAAACGAAGATGTATACAAAGACAATTTTTTGGGGGAAAATATGACATTACTTTTTCAATCAATCAATCAATCAATCAATCAATCAATCAATCAATCAATCAATCAATCAATCAATCAATCAATCAATCAATCAATCAATCAATCAATCAATCGATCGATCGATCGATCGATCGATCGATCGATCGACCGACCGACCGATCGATCGATCGATCGATCGATCGATCGATCGATCGATCGATCGATCGATCGATCGATCGATCAATCAATCAATCAATCAATCAATCAATCAATCAATCAATCAATCAATCAATCAATCAATCAATCAATCAATCAATCAATCAATCAATCAATAAATCGATCGATCGATCGATCGATCGATCGATCGATCGATCGATCGATCGATCGATCGATCGATCGATCGATCAATCAATCAATCAATCAATCAATCAATCAATCAATCAATCAATCAATCAATCAATCAATCAATCAATCAATCAATCAATCAATCAATCAATCAATCAATCAATCAATCAATCAATCAAATCCTTAGAGTGATATGTCATAATCGAGGCCAAAGCAGGTTCGTAAACAGGGAGCCGGGCTGCTGAGGAGCTGGAGTGGGAAAGCCATATCAAATAGGTGAGCTTTAGGTAATTTCCGGAATGTTAAGATTGTTTTGGCATTACGTATTGAAACAGGCAGGGCGTTCCATAAGGCTGGGCCAGATAGTGAGAAAGCTCTTCACCCAGTCTTAGTTTTTAATGGAGAAAAATATAAATTGTATGCTTTATCAGTTGAAAAATTCCAACTTTTATTCAAGAGGGTGTCTAAGTTTAGCAGATGATCCTTGGAGAAATGTCAGAAATATGATGGAACATTGCGATTTGTCAGGTACATTGCGGGCTAGCTGAGACGCGATTTGTCAGGTGCATTGCGGGTTAGCTGACGCCATTTGTCAGGTACATTGCGGGTCAGCTGAGGCCATTTGTCAGGTACATTGCGGGTTAGTTGACGCCATTTTTCAGGTCATTGCGGGCTAGCTGACGCCATTTGTCAGGTACATTGCGGGCTAGCTGACGCCATTTGTCAGGTACATCGCGGGCTAGCTGACGCCATTTGTCAGGTAGCCTACATTGCGGGTTAGCTGACGCCATTTGTCAGGTACATTGCGGGTTAGCTGACGCCATTTGTCAGGTACATTGCGGGTTAGCTGACGCCTTTTGTCAGGTAGATTGCGGGTTAGCTGACGCCATTTGTCAGGTAGATTGCGGGTTAGCTGACGTGATTTGTCAGGTACATTGCGGGCTAGCTGACGCCATTTGTCAGGTACATCGCGGGCTAGCTGACGCCATTTGTCAGGTAGCCTACATTGCGGGTTAACCGAGGTTATTTGTCAGGTACATTGCGGGTTGGTTGACACGATTTGTCAGGTACATTGTGGGTTAGCTGACGCCATTTGTCAGGTACATTGCGGGTTAGCTGACATGATTTGTCAGGTACATTGCGGGTTAGCTGACGCCATTTGTCAGGTACATTGCGGGATAGCTGACGCCATTTGTCAGGTACATTGCGGGCTAACTGACGCCATTTGTCAGGTAGCCTACATTGCGGGTTAGCTGACGCCATTTGTCAGGTACATTGCGGGTTAGCTGACGCCATTTGTCAGGTACATTGCGGGTTAGCTGACGCCTTTTGTCAGGTAGATTGCGGGTCAGCTGACGCCATTTGTCAGGTAGATTGCGGGTTAGCTGACGCCATTTGTCAGGTAGATTGCGGGTTAGCTGACGCCATTTGTCAGGTAGATTGCGGGTTAGCTGATGCCATTTGTCAGGTACATTGCGGGTTAGCTGACGCCTTTTGTCAGGTAGATTGCGGGTTAGCTGACGCCATTTGTCAGGTAGATTGCGGGTTAGCTGACGCCATTTGTCAGGTAGATTGCGGGTTAGCTGACGCCTTTTGTCAGGTAGATTGCGGGCTAGCTGATGCCATTTGTCAGGTAGATTGCGGGCTGGCTGACGCCATTTGTCAGGTACATTGCGGGTTAATAGCTGACACGATTTGTCAGGTAGCCTAAATTGCGGGCTAGCTTAGACGATTTGTCAGGTACATTGCGGGATAGCTGACGCCATTTGTCAGGAACATTGCGGGTTAGCTGACGCCATTTGTCAGGAACATTGCAGGTTAGCTGACGCCATTTGTCAGGAACATTGCGGGTTAGCTGACGCCATTTGTCAGGTACATTGCGGGTTAGCTGACGCGATTTGTCAAGGACATTGCGGGCTAGCTGACGCGATTTGTCAAGGACATTGCGGGCTAGTTGATGCGATTTGTCAGGTACATTGCGCGTTAGCTGACGTGATTTGTCAGGTACATTGCGGGCTAGTTGATGCGATTTGTCAGGTACATTGCGGGCTAGCCGAGGCGATTTGTCTCAGACACCATGAAGATCATTCTTCAGCGGGGTGTGTTACGTGCGCCGTGTACGCAACAGCCCCGGAAGTCTCCTCTCCCCAGAAGACCAGCGCCAGGGTGATGCAACGAGAGAATGACAGACAAAATCGTCCCAGCGCTGGATGAATGGTGAGTCAACGTCGCAGACGTTGGCCCGTCATTCATCTAGCGCTGGGACATCATCTGCTGTGAGATGACGAGGTTATACCAATAGCAATTCAGGACACAATGGCTAAATTCAGATAGCTGAGAATGTATTACGCCACGTGAACGTGCACAAACTTCATAACTACGTCCCCGAGTGGTTTACTTGTGAAGTCACTGTTTTAGACACAGGTGAAATATTGTAGTGATCGTCTAGGCGGCTGAGGCGAGAAAAGATTATCTTATATCAAGTGGGCAGGATCAAACAAAGTTGGAGAAATGTTACATTTGTGATTTATTACATGTATGTGGTCGGTTTAAAAAAAGAATGTTTCGCGGTAGAATGGAATTACCGAAACTGCAAGAAAAGAATAACAAAATGAGAAAATATACATTCATACTGTTACGTTTAGCTTAGCACGGTTGTTTTATTTTTATCTAGAGTGTAAGATATTAGTGAACCAGAAAGTGGTAGGGCCTACTTAAGTGCTGATCTGATGGCATTAAGGAAGAGATCGACAAGAACTGAATGGAATTAAGACAAACGAAAAAAATGAAAAAAGTTGGCTGTATAATATAAAGTACAAAATTATTTGAAAAAGAAGTATGCGTTATAACGCATTCTTCTTTTTCAAATAATTTTGATTTTTCTGAGATGATCAATTGTGAAGACTGGGTCACCTTTAATGTTCCGGTCCAATTAGAACTGTTACACAGCCTACCCAACCTGCGTGCAGGGTGTACTTCCCACTAGTGAGAAGGAATACAACTGAAGTCGCTACAGGGTGAGCCTACCGGACTGTCAGTCAAAACTCTAAACCATCTACACCAGTGTCTGAATATCCCTTTGGCTGCTGGGGTACGTTTTTGGTAGAATATATTACAGTATACTGGTATAGCTACACACTGGCTGTGCCTGAATACCACAACATCACGAAAAGCTTTAAGTGATTTGTTTTAATTTGTTGGAACTGTTATACCAAAATATTTTAATCCATTGTTCACTATATCTATTTATAAGTATATAGCTTTACCAGTGTTTACGTATGGTATGTGAGCTGATTATACTGACAAGTATACATATGTAAGAAACTGAGAATAGCCAAAAGATATGAGCAGAGGACCTGGAACGCTAAATGTGCATGGCAAAACAGGTCAAGCAATCAGGATCGAAATGTTCAATTTGCCCGGATGTCGCGCACAAGGCGGAACAAATAGTGCGGCTTAGCTCTGGGTTAGTGAGGCTGGCCATCAGTCAGAAGGCAGGGGCGTAGAGGGCACCAGAGGTTAAAGGGTGGTCTCGCCGCCCTGACCCAAAACCCCCACCCGGCCTTAATGCATTCTAATCACCCTCAGTAGGGGCTACCCGCAGTACACCACAATAGAGGTAGTAAAGGTACTATCTCCATCATACCACTCTGTGGTCAGCGATTATCAGGCATGGTGACATCATGGTGTACAATAACGCAACAAACACGAGACTTTGGACCAATGTTGCTTTAATGGTGGGCCACCGTCTGGCCCAACATTAAAGCAACAGTGGTCTAACGTCTCGTATTTGGTGGGAATGTAAATCCCAGATATCAGCTCACACTTTTACCAGGCGAGTGGTTTCTTGTCGTTTTGATAAATCGCAATAATTGAACAATCGGTCATCAGGGATGGAAATAACCTTCAGCGCCAAAGATCTCGTTTATTTATTATTGGGAAATAAATCTACGACAGAAACGCGCTAACAAAGAGGAAAAATATGTCAGATATAGAGGCCATTTTGAATCTGATGAGTGTGGTTTTCGAGCTGGTCCATCGAGTTTGTAGGGTGAGCACATGCGCCAAATTTCAGAACATTGGAATAAGCATCCGCCAATCGCGCATACAAGGTAAAGAAAAGTTTACATTCGAGCGGAGGCTATTTCGAAGTCATTTTTGAACTCGACCGTCGAGTTTGCAGGATGAGAATTTGCGCCAAATTTCAGAACGTTGCAATACAAATCCGCTAGTAAATCTGGCTCACAAGAACAACGCTATGTACTAACGGTGGCCATTTTAAATGTGATCCGTGTAATTTTTGAACTCGTACGATGTCGTTGGGTGAACACATATGTAAAGTTTCAGAACATTTCAATGAATACGTGAATGCGATGTGGATAAAATAATGAAACTGGGAAATTGCGTCGTAAGTATTGTTAGTTTCATAAAATTATGAAGGTAAAACGGCAGTATTAAAAAATAATAAATCAAGTAAAACGGGAGTGTTATAAATAATTTCTCACCAGTAGCTCGTAGTGACCACCGTCAGGGAACTCTTTCGTGGAATAGATCATCCCAGTTCTTGGATGAATCTTAAATCGGCCGACATGCTTTCCCTCGCGGATACTGAAGTCCAGGTCAGCGTTAGGTCCAGTGTCCCCGTCAAACGCCAACACTCTGCAAGTACAACAACATTCAACTGAGGATACCTTAACACTTATCCAGCTAATCACGACGTTATCACAGACGGTGGAGCAACATCAAATCAACATTGGGCAAATGTTTCGTGTTCACTCTTCAGAAATGGGCAGCTCATTTCATCTCAACATAATCATACCAACTTCGAAGTGGGCCAACGTTGTACAAATGTTATACAATTTTTTTTTTGTTTGCTGGGATGTTGTTCTGGTTTGTTTAGGTTTGTGCATTTCTATGTAGATCTGATTAAAGAATAACACATCTCAAAAAAATAAAACAATTACAGAGTCCAATAGCTAGATAAACAGTTATATCGAGTGTACTTAATTTACTTGATTAAGAACAGGATAATCAAATATCAACAAGTGCATGGAATTAATCTACCAGTCATAAGCAGCCTCGTGCTTTATTGTCACGTGGATTTTATTGAGAAAGGTGTCATTTTATGGAGCCATCATGCAACGTATTCTAGCCGAGTTTCTTTCTTCAAATATGAAGTGCTCTCAGATGAGTCGGTACTTTGGCATTATAATAATTAAAAGCAGCAGTTTATTGATCAGAGATGATACCAATGTGACTAATGGACAACTGGTAATGCAGATGGCATTAGCTAGATTAATTAATCTACACAAAGGCGGAGGTCATGAATTCTAATATTACCTATAGTGATGGCTATAATTATTAACCTACGTGGTCAATTTGCACTACATAACCCTTTGCTAACGGAATAGAACACAGAAAGAGCATTTATTTTCGATTTTGGTTGTGATATTTATATCAAACTATTACGTTAACCCCTATCACCCCTTATATGGTATGAATAATTGTGTCCTTATATGGGGTGATTGGCTATCATGTGACCCTGGTCACATGATAGCCAATCACCCCATATAAGGAAACACTTGTGCCCCATCTTGTGGCAACTTTGATTTATTTGTCACAAAATTATTCATACTATACAAGGGGTGATAGATCACCTATAAGGTCAAACATGTTTTTTCGAATTAATTAAAATATAAAATCATCAGTTTTATACATGTAGGCCTATCTGAAAAACATAATAAGAGCATCTTGGTCTTTTTGATTATGATATTTCTTGTACTGACTTATTATTAAATAATTTTATGACAAAAACATATTTTATCACAGTTATAGTAAATTACTAGTATCTGACATATTTCGATATTCCAAATAGACGAGTGTGCGCGATCGGTCATTGTTCAATTATAATTGCAAAATAGACATCGTCTTGGATATATTTCCATAACATGAAAGTTCTGCATGCATACTCGAAACACATAATCTCAAATGTGACCGGCTGCCTCATTGCAGGAAAATCAAAGGAAATGGTAATTTAGTCCACCTTTGTTCGCGTGTAGGCTAAACCGTGCAATTGTAAAGTACACAGGTTATAAACACCCCCGGGATTGAGTGTTCCTCTCGTATCGTCTTGCACGGTCATTTGTCTTCACCACTCAACAGGGAAATCAACCCTTTTCAAGGATCTGTTTGTCGGAGATCGGTTTCTCTTAAAGCCGCCTCTTCTCATTGAGTGGTGGATTTCTCTCCGTGGACTGTGACACTAGATCCACTATAGATCCACAGTGACGTCCCACGCATCCCTAACTGACCACCGGTCAGGTAGGGATGCGTGGGACGTCACTGTGGGACGTCAGACAAGAATCCATTCGGGATTTATTTTAAGGAAATAATTATGTTTCTTTTACATTCAGGAGTTACAGTAAGCAACAGTTCCAATGCTTCCCTATAGCGCCTGAGCAACACGCTTTATTGCAGCGAATCCGTTTCCACAGACGAGTAAACTGCTTGATTAAAACAGGGTTCCAGTCTATTTGTCA
This sequence comes from Flabesymbios commensalis, assembly GCA_964017125.1. NCBI lineage: Eukaryota > Metazoa > Annelida > Polychaeta > Terebellida > Flabelligeridae > Flabesymbios > Flabesymbios commensalis. Next base: position 48,615,714 of record OZ024913.1, on the reverse strand, counting down.
ATTATTGGTGGTATATCCGGAGATATTATTCATATTCAATATTTGTATTTACAAACGTGGGTGTGTGTTATTTTTCTGCTGTATATTGTGGCAGAGAGTGTTTGTCTTGATTCTTGGAGTAGCCAGTTCAGAGAGTAATGACCGGTTGATCCGGTGGTGGGATCACTAACAGCTGCTACTCCTATAAATCACAACCTACTCTAACGTGGAGTCTATGTTTAGAACCAATGGATAATGTATTCACGAAACGAAAACATCAGTTCCACTCAAAGAGTCCTTTATACATTATGATACCATTTAACGATGAAAAAAACAAAATAACTGCTTGACAAATGTATCTAGATTTCCAGCTTTATTTCTAACATTATCGACTATAGGAAACACCCCAGCATAAAAGACAACTTGCAGAACTATAATGGGTGGTATAGTAAATCTTATATATCGCTTTCTGCACAATCATGGCAATATCGCGACAGAAGGAAGCCCGAAATCGGGACTATCCCAGCAAACACGAGACACCGACCAAATGTTGTATCAATGTTGGGCCAGCGTCGTAGACGGTGGCCCAATATTGGTACAACATTGGGTCGGTGTCGCGTGTTTGCTGGGATGCCCTACTGGTATCGAATGACTTCAAGGGTTCTTTTTAGTGCACAGTACCAGACAGCACTGCACACTCTATGCCTTTGGACAGTTTGGAGCAGTGTGTATGCACAGCCTCGATTACAAACACCCGTCCGACCAGGATTAGAACCCAGTACCTCTGAATTTCGACGAGCCACACCCGGACAGAATCGGGGACGGCCTATGTACAGTAGAACCAGAAATAGATGAGAGAGAAGAACACATGTGTCATGTATGTGTTGGTGTTACCTGTAGAGTTGATGTGAGTGTCCGGGTGGTGCTGTTGGTAAGGCTGGTAGGTACACCCGGTATTTGCCTTTATAATCTAGAAACTCTGGATCCTGATCGTTCTCATCCAGGACCATCACAGTCACCCGGGTAGTGGACCAAAGTGCAGGCTCACCAGCGTCACTAATCGTCACCTGAAACACGCAACAAAAGAGTCATTAGTACACATGTTATAATTTATATAATAATACCGAGTAGGGGGAAGAATTCGAAGCGCAAGAGTTTTACATTGGTCATGGCATCACATGATATCATACCAATTAAATCCAAAAATGGTGATAAAACGCAATGTAGTGTACAAAATAGGTTTTCGATATCACATTAAACACCAGGTAATCAACACATGCTGGCTTTATGACAGCATCAAGCCACCATTGTATCAGCGTTCTGTATTTGTTGGGATAATAACAGTAATACAATTACATGTATTAAATTAAAATTCAGTAATCTGTACAGAATAACATGATACAAATGGTAGTGTATAGGCAAAATGAATACACAGAACATAATGTGACTGGATTTAATGTGAATTTTTGAAGCTTAATAATCGGAAACCATCATATTTGAAACTGACGAAAACGTGGTCACTGTAAAGTCATCACTGTAGTCAGTAAGACGACACACAATTTATGGGAAAACAAATGCGTTCTGGGAGTAGAGTCCCTGACTACTCTCTATTAATATATAGATTCTTCCATGTCAGCATATTTGCAGCAACTCCTGGTTGTGTGATATTACCACGTTACTGTCACCGAAGGATACTCAAATTATTTGGTAGTCAATGGCTGTTAGGTGTTACACGAAATCTGGAGCATCTACCCCGGGCAGGCTGAGGGGGAGGGGCAGACACAGCAATAAGACACTGGCGCCAGAACAAATGGCTCCTGGAGTGGGTGCTGGTGTCCTTTCACAAAACCCGTAAACTAGTCCTGTTATGGGGTGATTACAATGTAATACAGTGATGTCTCGGCAAGGTACATCGCGCTCAAGCCCATAACTCACTAACAGGCTCTCTACACCTAATTTTATCGCCCAGATACAATCTAGTATATTGAAACAATCCAATTTACTAAGGAATTACCTGTCGTGCTTTTATGGACTTGCATTGGATTGTCTGGTTTGGTGGCTGGTCTATAATTCAGCTAGCAGCCGCTATAATGTCATATACTATTTGCATATAGATTTCCTGGGAGTGCACGAGTGAACGTGGCCAGTGTTCTGATGATAGGCTTATAAACCCACTGAAAAACGTGGCCTGTGCATGTACATTAAAACAAAACAAAAACATAGCCCAGTAAGCAGGAGACAATGCCCCTGTGCTGTCTAGATGTTGGGCCAGCGTCGCAGACAGTGGGCCAACATTAAAACAACACAGATGAAACGTCTTTCGTTTACTTTGTTGTCACTGTTGATACTGATGAAGGTCATTTTTACCTTATGAAAAATTACGCCAGCTTTGCGTAATATGATACATATTGGATCTCTTATTAAACACTGTTAAAGCGTATTTTAAGAATTGTTTGCACGTGGAGTCTAGATTCGTAGTGGCAAATTATTGATGATTTGATAAATTAAAAAAAAAATACTGCTAAATATAGAATGAATTATATAATTAAAATGTAAATTAATAATTTTATTAGGATAATTGAACAGAAGCTGCAGCTTTCTTCCTCAATGTATATCCCTGTACAATACGTGTCTGCTATGTGTTTCCATTGCAAATCAAAGTACGATATCGATATAGTCTTAGACTTAAACTGTGCACCGAAAATATAATTATCGTAAAGCCATTTGAAAAGAGTATTACTCGGGCATTATTTTTCTGTGTGTCGTGATCGAATTAACGGGACAGATGGGTTGCAGAGTAGTTATATAGTGTGTACTGATCCACCTATTTAACTCCTGCATCACAAATCAGCTTGTCGGGTCATCATTGAACAGTAGACGCCACATAATATGGCTATTTAGAACACGTATTGGAAACATCTAGCTGGTAAAATGAGCTATTGTGTGGCAGAATTAGTAATTGTATTTAACTTATCAATTTCAAACACTTCGGAACTAAAATGCTAGAGGCTCTAAATACACAACGGAAAGTTTGCATTATGTTTGCAATCATCATGATCATGGTAGTTGCAAAACAAATAAAAAGAAACAACAACTCTCCGAGACAAATTTGCATGTCTCTAGTGTAAAATAAATTGATGACCATACATAGCTGGGGTAAATGAGACACCGTGATATATTGATGCTGCAAGTCCTCATTCCACTACGTACGAGACCTACACAATATGGTGGTATAATGTTGAACCAACGTCGCAGACGGTGGTCCAACATTATACCAACACAGTGTGAACGTCTGGTGCTTTGTGTGAAATCTCCATGGAGATACATGTACATCAGGCAAACCCTAGAGAGACAAACTATGATCTTCAAAACAACTCAACAAATCCCTAGAGTTTCTGAAATTCACACTCGCTCTCTGACATAGTCGTTTATTAATCTTCATGTCTTGTTACATGTTACATGTTCTATTCAGCATATAATGTAGTTGGCTGCAGTTCCCTCTAGGTTGAAATTTTAATTTATATGTAGATTATTTTCCTTGTATTTTATAAAAAAAAATTAAAGTATACCTTGTTAAATCATAATCACGATACAACAATAAAAGACTACATAAGTCCAGAAGCTCCCGCTCCGAATTAGAATTTGATTTTGGCAATTTTGTATAGGGTTTTTAATGTAGTCCTAGTCTAGGTCAAAAATCAAGACGCAAGACAATTAGGTCTAAGTAGCCCAGTCTAAGAGAAAGATAAGAACTAGACAGTCTGTCAGAGATTGCAAACCTCCATTGAAATGAATGATCCTAATCAGTATCCCAGTAATGGTCTACCTATCTGGCACGGTTTACCCGATATCAGGCCAATCGAGTTAACTAATAGATGATATACGGTCATTTTGAATTCGATATAAATTAGTTAAAAACTTAGGGTGCATTCTCCCCCGAAACCTCAAATTTTGTTTTAAAGTATGGACTAACATCTAACACAGTTTGCAAAATATTGGGCATGTGAAAGTAAATAATGGCCGATAGGGGGCCATTTTGAATTTGATCGAGTCAGAATTTTTCAAGATGCATCCTCAGCTGAAATCTCACATTTCATTCTATAGTAATCGTCTAGCTATCTAGCACGGTTTACCAAATATCGGCCATGTGAAAGTGAATAATGGCCTAAAGGCGGCCATTTTGAATTTGATCAAGTCAAAATTTTCCAAGATGCATCCTCAGCTGAAATTTCACATTTCATTCTATAGTAATGGTCTAGCCATCTAGCACGGTTTACCAAATATCGCCCATGTGAAAGTGAATAATGGCCGATAGGAGGCCATTTTGAATTTGATCAAGTCAAAATTTTTCAAGATGCATCCTCTCCTGAAATCTCACATTTTGTTTTATAGTAATGGTCTAGCCATCTAGTACGGTTACCAAAAACCGGCTATGTGAAACTGAATAATGGCCGATAGGCGGCCATTTTGAATTTGATCGAAGCAATTTTTTTCAAGATGCATCCTCTCTTGTAGTCTCACATTTTGTTTTATAGTAATGGTCCAGCTATCTAACACGGTTTACCAAATATCAGCAATGTGAAAGTAAATAGTGGCCGATAGGCGGCCATTTTGAATTCGATTGAGTCGAAAGATTTTAAAAGGCATCCTCTCTCGAAACGTCACATTTTGTTTTATAGTAATGGTCTAGCTATCTAGCACGGTTTACCTGATATCAGGCCTATCGAGGTAAATAATGCTGATTGTCAGCCATTTTGAATTCGTAAGTTAAAAAATTTCAGGGTGCATCCTCCCCCGAAAACTCACACTTTGTTTTATAGTAATCAGGTAATGGTCTAGCCATCTAGCACGGTTTACCAAATATCAGCCATGTGAAAATGAATAATGGCCGAAAAGGCGGCCATTTTAAATTTGATCAAGTCAAATTTTTTCAAGATGCATCCTCATCTGAAATCTCACATTTTGTTTTACAGTAATGGTCTAGCCATCTAGCACGGTTGACCAAATAACGGCCATGTGAAAGTGAATAATGGCTGATAAGCGGCCATTTTGAATTTTATCGAGTCGAATTTTTTAAAGATGCATCCTCTCCTGAAATCACACATTTTGTTTTATAGTAATGGTCTAGCCATATAGCACGGTTTACCAAATAACGGCCATGTGAAAGTGAATAATGGCAGATTGGCGGCCATTTTGAACTTGGACGAGTTGAATTTTTTCAAAATGCATCCTCTCCTGAAGCCTTACAATTTGTTTTATAGTAATGGTGTAGATATCTTGAGCGGTTTTCATGATATTCCACAATATCAGGCCTGCCGAGGTGAATAATGGCTGATAGGCGGCCATTTTGAATTTTATCAACTTCATATTTTTCAAGATGCATCCTCTCCTGAAATCTTACAATTTATTTGATATTAATGGTGTAGCTATCTTGAGCGGTTTTCATGATATTCCGCGATATCAGGCCTGTCGAGGTGAATAATGGCCGATAGGCGGCCATTTTTAATTTTATCGACTTGAAATTTTTCAAGATGCATCCTCTCCTGAAACCTCACAATTTGTTTTATAGTCATGGTGTAGCTATCTTGAGCGGTTTTCATGATATTCCGCAAAATCTTTCAGTCGGATTTACCGATGTTATAAATTAGGTCAAAGTGCTGGGTCAACTTCAAGGTCAAGGTCCAAAAACCTGAAAAGGCACAACTAGGGACCTTAGAGAACATGTATGTGCAATATGACTGTCATCGGCCCAGTACTTTTCGAGATCTGCTCCGGAAACGAAGTGCGCGTCAAAACGTCTAAATAGGTCATAGTTCTGAACCAGAAGTAGGTCAAAGTTCAAATACCCCAAAAGGCACAACTAGACCCCCTAGGGGTGTTGTGTGTGAAATTTGAAGACAATCGGACAAGTACTTTCAGAGATATGCTCCGGAAACGAATTGTTTACGGACGGCCCAACGGCCCAACGCCGTCACATCATCATTTTCTCCTCTGCAACCTTTCGTATTGAATTCAGATTAAAAATATTTTAACCTGTCCATTAGCCACCTGGAAGTAACCCACATACCAAAAATTGTTATCCTAGCTTATTTTCTTACAAAGTTATAGGCAAAAGAAGAGGCCAAAAAAAAACGGAGGTAGAATCCATAGCTCCCTTCGCTCACCTACGGTGACGGCGGGAGCTAATAATGATATAATATCAAAATACAAGTATAAAAACTAAATCTCTAAAAGTTAAATCTCCATTCGTGTTTATTTAATTTAATTAATAATTTGAAGTAATTGTAGTGTATGTGGTAGACGTTATATTTGTAATTAATGATATTCTCATTCGTGAAAAGATGAGTGTGTTGAATCATGTTCTAGTAGCGAAATAATACGGTATACTTTAGACTAAGAGCGTGGAGAAAAACTAACCACTATTATTTATTTAGGATGCTTTCTGATTTAATCACGTTGAATTGTTTCCATGCGAAAAATATACACATTCATATTTGATAAATAAGAATTGATGTCTGCATAAAACGTCGGCCGCGTCTTCATTAATTTAGAGGAAATTCCACTGTTGCTAAAAACTTGTGCCGCATGTTTGGCATCACTGGTGGGATGCGATACGGACCAAATAACCGGCGGTTTTTATAATTAATCACTCGGATGATGAATGGGGGATAACGGGGAAATCAGAGACCAGTTTTATGTGGATCATCCCTCTCAGAGCTGGATCATACGGGATTGTCATCCACACGAAGCCTTGAATCGGGATAATCGTTACGGCCAATTGTAGGATTGCCGAGGATTCGTGAGGATGTGAATAAATAATTGGTAATGGTGTAGATAAATTAAATTTTATTTTATTCATGAAAATGTTCTTGGAAACACTTAGATGATTATGTACAGGTTACCATGTTGACCTGAAAGGAGAGGTCAATCCAATGTTGCTTTACTGTTGGGCCACCGTCTGCGACGCAGGACCAACAGTAAACCAATATTGGGTTATCTTTGGTTTTGCCAACGTTTCTTCACATTTGATCAGGGCACAGTGGACCACCCTTTCTCTCTAATAAATTATGTCCCGATGGAGTTCAAACAAATAATAAAACCAGATTATGAGCGACTGTATATATATGGTCTACTCCTCAATAACAAAACAAAAGTCAAATAGTAATTTATGTGAATGAATTAAGTAACAATCTGTCGTGAAAAGCAAAAAGAAGCTGTCTATAAGAAAAGCAATGAAACCGCGTGTACAATAATTGAATGAAATGACACCCAGCAAACACACTTGTAACATTGACCCAGTGCTGGTTGAAGGTTGTGCCAGCGTCTGCAGAACAAAGTTGATGAACTGTTTTGACTGGAGAAATCATGACGTTATGACTGATGAAATCATGAAGTTATTAGGAAAAGACGATAAAAAATGTGGCATCAGAGGTTGGACCAGCGTTGGCCCGGTGTCTAGTGTGTGTTTACTGGTGTGATGTATGCCCAGACAGCCACCAGATGGCAGCCGATCTATTTGAGGGAAAATTGAAATCACACACTCGTGGCAGGGTATACTCATATAACACGAGACGTTGGTCCAATGCTGGGGTAATGCTGGCACAGCGTCGCAGACGCTGGGCCAGCATTGCACCAACATTGCTATAGAGTATGGTTAAATTCAGGGCGCGTTAAATCCTGTGTGGGGCCGCGGGGATTTGTCCTTGTGGTGGTATGGCTAGCGTGATGATCCGTATCAAACTTAACATCCTGCTGACCATCGCCAAGTAAACGTCAGAGGGCGAGATCGCTCAGATACGATGACAGGATGAGCGATCAGCCGAAATCAAATCTACGCCCGAATCCACCTTTTTTATGGGCCGAGCCTACTGACGACACGAGGTCAAACTAGACGAGGAAACTGGATGAAAGTTGATAATAAAACAGCTTTAATTGACATTTTTGATAAAAAAAAAGAGGGTGAATTATGTTACACGGCCTTCTTTTATTACACAAGAGTGTAATTGTCTCGTGTTTTTGGCGCTCTTTTTAAACACGGTGCTCTAGCCTTATCCAAGGGTCGTATTTCAAGGGGGGACAGGGGTGCAGATTTGGCCTGAGATGGGCGGACAGGCTGGAACAACGGCCGGACATTTCGATTAGACTCAGACTTCACCGTGAAACAGATAATAATTAAAGTCCAACGGAGTTGACGTAACGGATAGGAGAGCGATGTCAATCTCATTCGATCTACTGGTCCAACCTCCTGCTCAAGAAAACTCCAGAGAAAAAAATGATCAAGTGAATCAACTTGTCATCTCAAGCTACTGAGCTCAGTCATGGGCTTCAGACACTTTCAACCCAAGCTTCAATAAACATATGTACCGTTAAAATCTTCATCCATTACAAGCCGCAATGCTCCACTTGCATAGATGAAGATGAATTGAAGTCGGTGATAAATTAAAGAGATGGTCAACTAAAAGTGTTAAAAACTTTAAATAAAATGTTCGTTCTGAAGTCTTAGTTAAGAAATGAAGTGATTTTTCAGATATACAAAACGAGGCTTTGAGGCATTACGAGTGATTAACCCTTTAACCGCTAAATTATTCAATCTGAATTTTCACCCACTTGAAATTGTGTCTCGCTGACGCGATCCACAACTTCAAGTGAGTGAAAATTATTCAGATTTGACAAAATGGAGGTCGACTGTTTTCAAATATTGCTGATTAATGTCATATTTTATCTTTACCATGTTTAATAGGTGGTACTTAATGTGCTAATAAAAAATGAAAACCCGAATATATGCGACACCGGCGGTTAAAGGGTTAAATGGTTAACGTTATAAGCACGACGGCACCACTCACAATCTACACACATATGAAGTTTAGTGACAAATCTGCAAGCAGGATTCATTCACTGTTTCGCCCACCGTCGAAGACGATGGGCCATCATTAAGCCAACATTGGGTGAATGAACAGTACATGCTTTAAATATTCAGTAAATATTCAAAAATATATCATTTTTCTCAAAAGCGCGCCCACTGCGGCCATGGCGCCTGAAGCGTGATCCCTGGTTACGCCGGGATTTCTTCTTTAAATCCCCAAATTAATCACCTGTAGTTGTTACGCTCACATCCGTCCGCTGGTCTTATTAGAGGCTCCATCCTAAACCAGTCGCCCTCTGGTCCTAATAGAATATTCTCTGCTGTCGACCAGGCATAATCTACAGCTGCCCTCTGAATTCCACCAGTCCCGAGCCAATGATATATCGCAACTTGTTCGAAAGGCACAAGTGTGGGGCTCACAAAAAATGGCGTTTATTGGAATAGAGGTTGCCGTCGTTCTAATACACCTGGATTTATGGGTCTGACCAAGCAAAGATTGTATAACAATCACTGCTTTAGGGTATCTTTCACAAAATACCGTCGTCTTTTAACATAAAAAAAAAATTCGATGAACACATATAACGTCGGAGTTTATATTATATCGATAATAATTGTTGACATATCATTAACAATGGTGAATAAAGCGTGAAAAACACCACTGCCATAGTGAGAGCAGATATCCAGCCGCCGGCAGCACGCTAACAGGCACGTAATTATAGGGTTTTCCTGTATTTCCCATGCAAAACCGGCACGAACGCGAGAAAAAATCAAATCAGTTTGAAACCATAGGCCTTCGCGGTCCCGCTGTTGTGTTTTTGCAGCGATTAAAATAATAGTGTAATATACAAAATAATAATGATAATATTATAATCAGATTAACAATAACAATAATAATAATAATAATAATAATAATAATAATAATAATAATAATAATAATAATAATAATAATAATAATAATAATAATAATAATAATAATAATAATAATAATAATAATAATAATAATAATAATAATAATAATAATAATAATAGTAATAGTAATAGTAATAATAATAATAATAATAATAATAATAATAGTAATAATAATAATAATAATAATAATAATAATAATAATAATAATAATAATAATAATAATAATAATAATAATAATAATAATAATAATAATAATAATAATAATAATAATAATAATAATAATAATAATAATAATAATAATAATAATAACAATAATGATAATGATAATAATAACAATAACAATAACAATAATAATAACAATAATAATAACAATAACAATAATAATAAAAATAAAAATAAAAATAAAAATAATAATAATAATAATAATAATAATAATAATAATAATAATAATAATAATAATAATAATAATAATAATAATAATAATAATAATAATAATAGTAATAATAATAATAATAATAATAATAATAATAATAATAATAAGAATAAGAATAATAATAAATTATTAATAATAATAATAATAATAATAATAATAATAATAAATAATAATAATAATAATAATAATAATAATAATAATAATAATAATAATAATAATAATAATAATAATAATAATAATAATAATAATAATAATAATAATAATAATAATAATAATAATAATAATAATAATAATAATAATAATAATAATAATAATAATAATAATAATAATAATAATAATAATAATAATAATAATAATAATAATAATAATAATAATAATAATAATAATAATAATAGTGCGATAATGATCGTGCTCGCGTTGGTGTGTTTTACGCATTATACATGTTATAGCTACAAATATTAAAATATGTGGTGTATATTGCTACTTTTACATTTCTACATATGCATGCATATTGGATGATTAAGACGCCAAACGATTCTGAAGTTAACAATATTAGGATGACCTTGAAAAAGAAGATCTGCCCATTTCGCCATCAACCTTTTGCTGGATTCATTTCGCTGGGATCAGTGATGCCATAGATTGAAAGTAGACTAAAAACCTTTAATCGTAAAATCGAATATCATTTCCATGTAGATCATTATGGGCGATTATATACCGTCTTTTTGAGTGGTCATACAATTTCATAATATACACTCGAATCTTGACATACGTTCATAAAAAAAAGAACGTTGCGGTATGATACACTAGTATACGTGTATTATAGATAGCATTTGTAAGACACTAAAATGCTAACCGTACAAATGTGTTATGCTATATTTTGTAACGCTGATATATATTGCTGGTTGTCCATATGAGCTGCTCTCATACATTTTTTCATCTAATCTCTTCTACTTTTTACAATATCCCATTAACCACCGCCCTGCCTACAATGACCTGTAATTACTGGCAAAGTTCCCAACAGTATAACCGTGGTAACGCCCCACGAGGCATGTGATTCATAGTGAAACATTATGTTTACCGAAGCTAAGCGCTCATCTTAACGTTTGAATAGCTAAAATTTATGTAATCGTACGCAACAAATTATTTCTAAGATGATTTTGGCCAAAATATCCTTTTTTTCTTTATGTCACTATTTTACTCCATGTGTATTTGTTTTTGACCACCCTTGTGGATATGACAATGTTTTCGAGCGGTAATATTGTTTTCTCCTTGTTTATTAATAAATGGATACATGCACTTTTAGTTTTTTACGTAGATCTCTCACATGTGTGGATCAAAATTGCGTCAATTATGAGAATTTCACATACATGGCAATAGGTTGACTTTCATTCTGAATGCCAGCACAATGGCTTATTCAAATTCAGAATTAGTTTAGTTTGACAGGTGCCAAAGAAAATGTCAAAGTTACTAATAAATATACTGTGCAACTACAGAGAGGTGGGTCAACGTTGGTTTTTGGTATAGATGGTGAAACAGTAAATGACAATCAACACTAGCCATGGTAACACACTGACATAAAATAAGGAGAGAGGGGGACATGAACCGTGAGTATTATAATGTGCCGTTTAAGGTCATTTCCGGGGTCAAACTTACACCTCATTTCATTGGCTCTCCAGTAATATCTTAATAAAGTAGTCTCTAGTTGTCAAGGTTTGTAACAGACGCCACATAGGTATCGTGTCAAGACAAACAGCAGTAACTGTATTTTTCGAGTAATCAGTTATTTCCTTTTGTGGTGCCGAGCACATGGCTTGAAAAGTCAAGATACCAAACGAGAAGTAACAACACGTAATACACTCTTTGTACGAGTTTGCGAGTGAACATCAGCCTGAAAAAAACAGTTCAGCTTTGGTTACTGTGTGGCGTGTTGTTATTGAAAAGTGTGTAACATTAGTCTGAACAAAACAGTTCAGCTTTGGTTACTGTGTGGCGTGTTGTTATTGAAAAGGGTGTATTGGAAAATCTCCACTAATGACCAATACATCCTCTTTGGAATATAACTCTTACTATACGTCTCCTATCAAAAAGTACGATTTCAGTTTTGCTAATAGTAATAATACAAGGCGGTGAAGATAAGACAAATTGACGCAGTGGCTCATCAATGTGATGACTACCCTTGTTAACCCTTATCCCGCTAATCACGACTAATGTCGTTTTTAATCTCTTTTATAAGTCGACCAATCACTGTTATTGGCAATGAAATAGGTGTCTGAACACCAAAATTGGCAAATAGCTGTGCTCAAAATAAACAAATACGAGTAATTTTCACCCACCTGAAGTTGTGGGTCGCGGTAGCGAGCCACAACTTCAGGTGGGTGAAAATTTAAATAAATTAACTTAACAGGATAAGGGTTGACAGGCAGTCAGGAGTCAGGTGAGTGTAGGCAGTCACCGCCAATCACAGTGGTGACATATTATATAAAAAATATGGCTGCAATTCAGTGTTTTGGATGACAGTCCAGAAACGAAATGTTGATGAAGAGATATAGTTATGACCGTGGAACTAAAGATGACCAGCATGTGGGTCCAAATCAACCGGATCAATATCTTGTGTTTGTTGGGCTCGACTACTTTCGTTAATTTTACATGAACTATGTCATCATAGCAAAAAATCTAATTACCGGAGCTACAAGAAAAAATCATTAGCAAATGTCAGAAAATCCAAGATTATATTAAAACCAGTTCAAAATAACTTCACCAAGGTTTCTTCTTCTGCAAAACGCTAAAAAAGACTTGATTAATTGCCAGCTGGATTTTATATCTTATAAATGCATAAGAGAAGCAGTACATAATTATTATGTTTAAACTTTTCTTTTTTTTACTGGAGATGACGATTAATATATGAACCATATATACTAAAAAATAATGTTAATTAGTATACCGAGACCGTCATCACATACTCTTCTTTGTTGTGGTATATATATGTTCACATACTCTTCCTTGTTGTGGTATATATATGTTCATTAACCCTTTAACCTTGTTAACCGCCAAATTATTCAATTTGAATTTACACCCACTTGAAGTTGTGTCTCGCTTTAACAAATTAGACAGATTTAATTTGATGATTGAAATTAGGTTATGTAATAGTGCACAAACGGATCGGCATGAAAAACAAAATGCCATATATCATGAGGATGAGAAAGAATACTAGTAGGTGAGGACGAAACAGAAAGCTCACGTGGTTGTGCCTGTAATCAATTTGAAATTAGGTGTTGACCCGCCACACCCCAGTCTAAATGAGGTCATAACTTCCGGTGTGGCAAGTTGACCAATCGCCATTGCCCATATAGCGCAGACGTCAACCAATCACACGCTCTGATCCACAAGATTAGACAAAAAATATAGTAAGCCTTTCATTATCAACGAGACATAAATTTACTAAATATACCGATTATTGATTTTTGTTATTTCTGATAATGTTTAATATTCGTGATTCAAATACATGACACAGACAGGGCAGCATGGCCCAAATTTTTTCGTGTTAAAATTAAAAGATAACGGTAATATTGTACTATTTACAGTACTCTTCTTGTTGGTGCTCAGCTCAACTACTCACCGCTGGCCCTGGGCGCTGAGCGTTTTGCCGTCTATACGGCGGAGATGTGCATGTCCAGATTAGGGTCACGGGAGCTAAGACACTTCTGGCGGACTCGGTCAAATTGGCTTGCCTATTTTTGTTCCTGTCCCGTCATCGACATGTCCGAGAAAATAAGAAATCGTGACCGGACCAAACTCGAAAGGTTGTTTCTTCTTGGAGATGAGAACAACGAAGCAACGTCAGAAGGTGGGCGGGAAATAAAATGCTTCTACATTACTCATGATCACATTCTAGTATATACGATAAGGTCGGAGTTCTTGATAAGAATTATAACCTACATAGATCATACCTAGGAGTTTCAGCAGATATAGATTATACCGGTAATTGGCAGTGGTCACTGTTTTTTTTCAGATCCAACCACTGTAGTTTATGTCGACGCCTGCCAGATGAATCGGGCTGCCAACAAAGCCACCCATAAACATGACCTGACGCTAGATTAATGCTGGGCCTATGTCGTAGACGCCGGCCCAGCATTAATCCAGCATCAGGTCATTTCTTGCTGTTGGAATGATAGTGCATTGTTCAGTCACGAGGATGCCCGACAACGCACCGAGGTCAACGCAGAAAAACAATGAGTGCACCGCTTCTTGTCTCGCAGGAGAATTATCACTGGCTTGATATGGAAACAAAGAACTTCAAAGCCATTCCAGCTGGAAATCTGGCCTCTCTAGGAGTCTACTGGACAGAATGGGACGCTATGGCGCTTGGAGCTATCCCAGCAAACACGAAGCTTTGAATAAATGTTGTTTCAATGTTGGTCCACCGTCGAAAATATTGGTTCAAATGTCAACAATATTGGTTCAAATGTCAAGTGTTTGCCGGGATACCACGAAAAGTCATACGGGTAGGCCTACACGAAAACTCATAGCCAACTAAACACAGGACTTTTTTTTACAATATTTCAATTCCTTAAATCTTAAGTCGATCATTGACCGAGCCCATTGCCTGAAAATTGACTTTTAAGTATATTTATTTTTTATCATTGTAAATGAAATATCATTCTTATTCTGGTACCCCGCGAGTTTGAATAGATAGGAAATAATACAAACGGCGTGGGACCTGAACGCGGCACTCTTAGGTTCACAATCAAACACTGACTATATAGCCAGCGAACTACCATCGTACCAGATTTTGCTATTTTTTGGGGTCGTGCATTCATTCGGCAATGATTTAATTAAAATTCTATATGATAAACATAACGATAAACAGAAGAAACACGTAAATACCGATGAAATGTGAAGCAGAAGGTACATGTAAATGTCCCCGGACTTCACAAATGATATAATTTCAAGATCGATTACTAATCAGAAGCATGGTTCCAATATCAGTGATCAGCGCGGTTCTTAATTGAGCAGTTTTCCCAGGAATGAGCCTGTGGCAGTATCAGGTGTCAGTCTACTCCATATTGATTGGATATCTGGTGAACTCCAAATAATTATGCTAATGACTGTCTCCTTGATTAAGCTCTCTAATGAAACGTCCCACAAGAAGATGAATATTCACGAGTCAAGAGCTAAAACCTGTGTAAAACCTGCTACTATTTGTGTGTAAAGAGTGCCCACACATGCCCATACACAACAATTAATGTTGGACCACTGTCTGCGATGCTCGCCTGGTATTCAATCAACATTGACACATCGACTCTTGTCTGCGTGGAATGTTCTAATAAAACCCAGCTGATTTAATAAATACCCGCCCCCCCCCCCCCCCCAGGATCGCATCACTGATAATATTGTGTTATAATTAGCAACAATTCAGTAGCTAATTTAATCAAATTTATTCTATGGCTTATTAAAATACTATATTATTTTATCACAAATGCATTATCCAACGACAAATTAAGTAATAGCTTATTTAACTCTAGCATCGGTTAAAAATTGAAAAAAAATATCACATAGTTGACGAAAATATAGGTGTATGACAAAATCTGCGGTTGTCCAGCCTTTAAAATGACACGCGATCTCAAAGTAATTAGCTAGTATAGCAGTGGTCCAAATAGTCCTGTTATCCGTAGAAAAACGACGACATGTTCCAAGAAACACATTAGACGTCGGCCAAACGTTGGTTCGCCAATAGGCCAATGTCTTCGAAGCTGGCCAATTCGTGAACTCAGACAGGGCTGATACAGTCTAATGAAGACACCACTGCCGTACTAAAGAAAAAAGCAGTGGAGACAGCAACATGGAAACGTTAGTTACTGCCTTTCGGCTTTGCAAGCAGTAGAGTGGTGTCCCAGCAAACACGAGACGTTGACCCAATGTTGTTTTAATGTTGGTTCGCCGTCTTCGACGTCGGCCCAACATTAAAACAGCACCGGCTCAACGCCTCGTGTTTGCTGGTGTAGGGTTGCGAGGTAAAAAGTGCGTTCCTATTGATTATATCGCCGTGTATAATTTATACCGCTGCTTTGTGTTAGAGTCACGTTTTTGTGTTGTAATTAAAAGTCCTCATCAAACCCGGTAATTTAGCGTAAACGACCGACATGCTGCATTTATGTGACGGCTTTCTTGTAAATATTACAAGCCAGATTAGTATGCTACGTCAGATGTAATGGGGACAACAACATGGAAACGTTAGGTTAACGTTGGATGAATGGTCAGTTTATGTGAGGTTGGTCTGTTATTGAACATGTATTGCTACAATAATTATACTATCTTGTATTTGAATAGCCGTTGACAAATACGAATAGATCATAATTGCGTGTTGTACAAGACAGGGACATGGCATGTGGAGATATTGCTTGTGAATCACCCCGTTGTGCCTGCAAAGGTTCCTGTTCACGATTTATTTTTACATAAAATACATCTATAGAAGAGTCGCACCGAACCATAATTTGTTACAAATTGGTTGTTATAAGCGGCCCCTGAGTCACTGGTAGACGAGATAATCTTCACACATTAATTAATCACTATCATCTATTACAAGTAGAAATAACTATTGAGTGGAAATCATTAAATCATTAGCTAAAAATATCGATTACTCGGGGAGGGGGAACGAGTGAAAGTTTCTAATTTAAATGACCTATGGTATTATTGTTCCAGACAGTTACTGCTAGCGAAGATTCAAATAGATCATTTTGATATGTTCCCTGATATTTGTTAGGTGTACGACATTAACCTGAAAGAAAACTGGATCATTTTTACATCTTGTCTGAGAGATGATAGGTGCGAGAAAAGCCTCAGAGACCTGTTTGACATTTATAACACGTAACTTGATCGGAACTAAAGGAAACATTATATGAAATCAGAATGAAAAAGAGCGGTGATGGCGAGTGCATGTGGAGTGTAAATTAGTCCTGCGGAGAGACAGCTCGCCACAGCGTTCATTGCTACAACATACGACCGAGTTCATCATCCATCTCACACCTGCAGGACGGCCGACATGCACCCCAGCCTAACTCACATGTCCACCCGGATCGGGGGCGTATCGATCAACCAACCCTGTGGGACTCTACCGAATGAAATAAAGATGGGAATAGATCCAGACAAGACGTCGGCGCAGCGTTGGTCCAGCGTCAGAGACGCTGGACCAACGCTGCACCGAAGTCTCGCTGAAATATCGCTTTGGTTGGGACGTATTTTATCGGCTCCGTCCCCTGGCAAGATCCATAAGTCTGTGGAAAGGTTTACGAAGCAGCGCTTGTCGCTAGATACCAAGTTTATACCGCCACCAGGGAGTAGAGGCTCATTTCTGTCCTAGTGTAGCTTTCATTAACAGTAATTGCGTCCCAAAACGTAAATTGCATGATGGAATAGATTGAACGTATTCGCATCGGTATTTTGATATGCTTATACGCTACAAATCAGAATACATACTATGCGGGTGGCAAATACCAGCATTTGTATGCATGTGAGACAGTAAGACAGACGGTCGTAGACTACTAAGAATATTAGAATAAATCAATATTAGAATTCATCTATATAGATAAGTAATACATTTGATATTATTGTCGGGTAACACTGCGTCAGTCTCAGTCAGAAATAAAGAATGGTCGTCCAGTGGGGAGCATTGATTAATCTTGGTGTTATACGATGTGTGCCCAATTAGCTAGTCACACAGGAGCTGCTGGTGTGTGAAGTCTGGCTGACCAATCAACCAGAATGTGATGGTGAACAAATAATCACATCCGACAAAAAAAGCATCAGTCTTAAATGTAAAGTAATTAAGAAGATGTTCTAAAATAGTACACTGCATTGAAAATTGAATGTTGTTGCCACCTTTGCCATGCGCCTTTTGATGTCAATTTAATTCATGTAATTATTGTTTCAGTGAAATATTTGGATAATACAAAGCTATAGGCGTAATAAGCATGGCAACAGAGATTATAGCCAGTAAATTACCAGTCATCTCAGAGCATTAGGCTTATAGGCCTACTTATGAACATATATTTAGATCATCAATAATATTAATGGGACCCATTGCCAAAAAAACATCTTAGCTGCCGGCCATATATTGTCTACATAATATAATAACTTACGGGAAAATAAATATGTCTTAATTTTCAACGTCCAAAATACCGATAACACCAATTTCAAATATACATTTAAAATAGGGGATTATTGCCCTATGCAACAGTGTGATGCAATCATGGTATAGTCAGTCAATTCTACATAATTTATCAATGGCGGCGCTCACACATTGAACGAGATAACAAAATACCCTGAGTGTGCATAGAGATCGCTTGAAAGAACTTAGACAATTACCCTTAGCTGTTTATTTACTAGTGATGTATATGCCAAAAAAATAGTTCACATTCACACTATAATACTATTATTGGAATCTAACGAGTATAAAAAACACCTGTACCATGTATACCATACCATGTATACTATGCATACCATGTATACCATGTATGTCATCAACAGTTGTTTTGATGTCAAAAGGTATTGTGCCGCACCAATCATTAGACTTCACTGACCAGTAGCAGAGATACATTTATTATACTATTTGCTGCATTTCTTCTGGTAGGTAGATGGTTGATATAAACGAATCACAGAAAGGAAACACTAGGCAACACGTCAAATTAATCACTCTCGAGCAAATATCGACACATGCTATAACTGGCACATGATGTGGATATAGGAGTGATTCGCCCAGCATTCACCAGGGGTCTATTTGCTATCCTGTGAGTCAACAAAATAAAAGTCCACTTTTCTGGATTCGTGCCATTGCTGTCATCGAGACTAAGCCGAAAATACACTTCACGGGAATTAACATTAAATTATTTTGTCCACGGTTGTAACCTTTCTGTGTTTTATACAGAACAAACAATTAAGATGAACTAGATTATTTTTTTGATTCTGATAAACAGCGGCCCACGGTCATATGCTAATTCAGTTTTAAGTGACAATGACAAACAACTCCGATAAGCAACCTGAAACAAGAAATACGATTTTCTAAAGTGAGTATCCTATATTTTTATCATCAAGAATATAATGCAATGGGAAAGTCAAAATGTGATATAAAAATGGTCAGTATTTGCACTAGCACTTTGTCATTGTTAAATAATAAAGAAACAATCGATTAGGTTTGCTCATCTGGATGTTAAAGTTGATGAAGAGAAATGAGATTCGTTAAGAGATAACTAGGCATTAGGAGAATGTCCGACTGGCTGTCTATTAACAATTAATAGAGGTGGACATTGAGGAATGGTCCCTGATGGGATATGAGCGAGTCTGCCGACTGGTGATAACAAACAAGATGTTTATAGCCAGGCAGGTGATCCATTAGTTACTGCTGGACTACAATGGCCACCGTAGCAGCGACGCTTTCTGCCGCCACCGTCCCCAAGGCAGACGATAGCGTCGCCAATCTGGACAGCCATCTCATTTCAGGGCGCGAAAAAGCAACGGCGTGAACGACAAGGATTTGTTATTCTCACCCTCCGCTACACAGGCGGACACGATACGATGAATCAATGTTGCTGTAATGTTGGACCAGCGTCGCAGACGCTCGCCCAACATTACAACAACATTAAGTCACCTTTTCGTGTTAACAGGGATCCATCACTGATAGTCTCGACCTGTAATACAAAGTGGTCTGCGGTAACAAAACTAAAAATGCCATCTCATTGGTTGAGATGACGATCGCTACCTATCAGTGAATTGCAAACCATATTTTAGTGCAGCACCCATAAAAATGCCGTACCTACATAATTGGTACAATGAATAATTGTGTTGCCCCGCACATTATGTAATAACTGATAGACAGTTATCATACTCATCTAAGGGATCATGATGATATTGATTGGCCGGACACCTCATGTTTGTCAGACAGCACTGTCACCAACACTCGTACATATATTTTTTGTATTCAGAGTGAGTTGTAAGCCGTTTTTGGCTGGACATTTTACTGTGCATATCACTAAAATCAACAAACATAATATAACATTAAATATAATTGTAATAGAATAAAGGACCTGCCAGATTGAGAAAAAAAAGCATTACCTTATAGCAATAAATGCCTACAAAGATGAACAAAACTGTCTAATACTAGTTCACATAGTCATGTAACTGCCTTGGTGATTCTTAATAAGACTCTTTTGCATATTGCAGCTAAATATTGAAACGCACTTTAGAAAAAAAACATATTGATTACATTCAAACTTATCAAAAAACGGTCAACGTTTCCCACACCAATTATACTTGTAGGTTGTTTGAAAATCGTACATGTCTGAAACGAGATATTGTCAGCGAGACGACAATTATCATTTAACAGTTTAAAGGAGTAGGGATCATGGGCAAACTGTATCACTATGCCTCACCAGCAAAGTGCAGACGTATTGTATGTGGCTATCTTTTAAATTAATTGGAAATCATATTTTTGCAGCACAAAGGTGAAACAGTTCGTGTTTTTTTTTAGTATATTCGTATATAAGTATTGTAGGTGGTAAAAATAGCCTTCAGTATCCGAAAGATTAATTTACAGACAAGATCACGTTCAGGTGCTCGTCCTGCTAGACTGACCTTCACAAATGGTGCTAATGACTGAAGAATACAGTTGTCTGAAAGAGCAGATCTATGTGAACTAGTGTCAATAAGGCGATGTGCAGAGAGATTTTGAAATGGAATCTGTGATTACAATGCGGGCATTGAGAGGTGAGTTTCATTAGGAGAGTCAAAGTGGGAAGTAAACAGATTAGACCTCACGTCATCACAGTGACTGTGATGTGTCTATATTTTGAAATCACTTCACAGAATCATTCACCAGCAAATTCCGTTAACCCTTTAACCGCCAAATTATTCAATTTGAATTTTCACCCACTTGAAGTTGTGTCCCGCTGACGCGATCCACAACTTCAAGTGAGTGGAAATTATTCAGATTTGACAAAATGGCGGTCAACTCTTTTTAAATCCTGCTGGTTGATGTCATCGGCGGTTAAATGGTTAATTTAATTGACTGTGAGCTGAAAATTGATACCGCAATTCTCACGTCACAATAGATAAAAAATACCCAATTTGAAAAAAATACCAAAATGAAAAAAAAATATAATATCAAAATGGAAGCGTTAAACGTCTATACTTTAACCCTTAAAACGCTCAGTTATAAAATATAAATTTTCAGCCACTTGAAGTTTTCCGCGATCCACAACTTCAAGCGGGTGAAATAATAATTTGTATTATGTTTAAACATTCGTTTTGCATTAAGGGCAATGGGTAGTGTTATTTCTTATGGAATATTATTATTATAAATTTAAAACATAACAGATGGGGCATTTATATACAGGTGTCACTAACAGGCAAAGGGTTGACAAATCAGAAACGTAGTTATTGTAATGGTCTCATAAGGAGTTGAGTATAAACGCAAACACATTGAACGACTGATGGCTCAACATCAAATCAAATTATTTTCACACCAAGACCCGAAATTCAAGGCTTGATACGAACATTTTAATCTATCCAGTTGTTTGCTACGAGCAGACTGGTAGTCTGACGGTCAGACCTGATAGGGCAAGGTGGGTACGAATGAAAATTCTCGATTTGTAGTGGAGGGAGATGACTTGAAGATCTTGACAAATGAAAAAAATATACTTTTATTATTAAAACAGTTCCATGAAAACTTTCGTAATAAAACCACTAGGTGTAGGCTATTAAGTCATTCTTCAGAGAAGCAAAATGATGCATCGTGAGGGGTTAAATAAGACTTATGTATCGTAAATTGGCTGTACCCTGTATTGTCGCGACATAATGCACAAGTAGACATTTGTAAGCATCTGCACAGACCCTATCATTCCTCTGTGACTTGTCATTATTGTTTGTTATAGTAAGTGGGACACCACTAACATGACAAGATGATATGTCGAGGGAACACCCACTACACAAGGCTGTTCTGCAAAGCCAAAATACAATGACTGTTTACTTTTTATGTTGAATTTTGGTTTTGCATAGCCCTGAATACAGGTCTATTCCGCCCGAGCTGCATATGCATATGCATATGCATATGCAGCTCGGGTGGGATGGACTTGTATTCAGGGCTAAGCTTTGCATGGCAAAATGGTATCTATAAAGTTCAGCTTAAAAGGAGAATATGATATGCATGTTAATATAAAAGCAATTCATGTGATACTAACTTCTTATGACTGCCTGATTAACGCCACACCATCGTAAAATATAAAGTTATTATTTATTTAATTATAATCAGAGATTAATAACACAGGCACATAGTTTTGTCAAGAATTACTTTACTTTCACGAGGAAACTCATGTTTCAATTAGGATGAAACGCTGAGATAATCGACTCTTTTTGGCAAAATTAGCTCTCTGTTTTATTAATTTCAGAGCGCTGCAGCTGCAGACGACAGAGAAACCCAGTACATCATGGCATGCTGGCAAAAGGCTTTCACCCAATGCTGGGTTAATGTTGGGCCAGCGTCGCAGACGGTGGCCCAACGTTAAACCAGCATTGGGTAAGCGCCTTGTGTGAGCTAGGTGAGACGACGACAGTGGCTGTTGCAATACCATAACTTGTGATTTTCGTTTTCTCCTGTGCATACCCAAGATGTGGTGAGCGTTCAAACAACGCCGGAACAACGCTGAAATAACTTTTCATTCTGTCAGAGTAAACACGAATGACAATTATTTTGTCTGTGTGAATCCTGCTATGAATATTGTATGGTAATAACCCCAGTAAAACCAACTTAAAAATGGCTTCATCTCCTGGCGGTGACACCCCTTTTAATTAATTAGCACTGCACAGGCTTCTATTGCGCAAACAACGTGTTGTTAGGTAGATGATCACTTTTTCTTTCTTTATACTGGATTTCTAACGCCCCTGCGACTGCGAAATCATGAAATGCATAGGTTACTCGGGTTAATTGCTGTAAAGTGGTGTATTTTATAGACTGAGAAGCGTGTTTTGGTTCTCCGGGAGATAAAGTGTCAACGTATCTTGATCAATAATGTATATCCCTGCAGCCCTCCATCAAGTCTGTGGCTGGCACGTGTCAAAAGATGGCGGGCAACACCGAGACATTAACCAATCCACTATAAGATGTATAAGACGCTGGACAGACGTGGGCTCATATCATGCTCCGACGCTCAAAATCACACAATGCTGTGAGAATGGATGAAAAATGACTTATAATAGTGAAGTGAAGGAACATCGAAAATTATCAAAAAATATAAGGTAGATCCCTGACAGGAACATAATTAAAAGATAAGAATGACGTATTTTTGCAATTTATATTAAAGTCAATCAATGGCTAAGACATAATGAGAAGTTGGATAGTAAATGTGCACACTATTTCAAATCGTCCATTTCAACATAAGCCGCAGATGATGGTTATATACTCCTCCTCAAGCTGCTGCAATTAGGCCACTATGTTTTCTCTATGTTTTAGATGAGAACAAATTCTAAATCTAATGAGGGAGGGCGCAAAAAAACACATTTGGACCCCTATCACTGAAAAAGTTAAAAAAAGGCGACAAAAAAAATTGGGACCAATTTCTGGAAATTAATGAGGGCAACGAAAAATGTTTATGTCCTAAAAATGAACTTTCTTTTGGAACTTGGCAACCATCCAATGCGTGTGCTGGGCAGAAAAAAACACATAGTGACCTTGCTCGGTGTCCGCCGTCATTTATACAGTAGAGGTTAGTATACAGTGGACAGATGCCAGAATTATCTGTCATATTTATTGTGTGGTGTGTGTATATATTTTCTCTTGATGTGTCCACGATGACAATGTACACAGACTGGCCAAACCAAATAAGGATGTTGTTTTTGCGTCAACATCATTATTTCGACCAATTGGGTGGCAATCAATAATAGTCATGATGTAGGTCTAAGGTGATATGGCAACATATATTTGTGTTTCTGTTATCAGGGGTTATACACTTTCTCACATAAGCTTGGACTTACGGTCCCAGGAAGTTACAGACCATGACCCTCTGGGGAATACAGCTAGGTCGGGCTGATACAACATTAGCCATGATATAATCTATAAATATATGTCTCGTCGTTGGATACTATAAGTCAGATTTCGGTGTAAGGTTATTTCTTGCGGTTTTACAAAAGTAAAATGTTTGCTGAATGTTTAGGATACGATATTTTCATTTCTACACCAGATTGGCGCAGTTGAAAATAAATATTTTTCTTCAGTATTAATAAGATACAAAGAAGAAAGGACTGTACGTGGTACTAAATTAGATAATTATGTCGGTCCTTTTATCACTGCAGAGACCAACAGTCACGACTGTGTTTGTGAAAAGAATATAAATCATTTCCGCCGGCTAGAGCATAGAAAGCTATAAATGTGTCAAAGTGAGCAGTGTGACAGAGGCCACGAAAAACAGCACATAGCGACAAGTCAGCTCCATCAATCTCCATCTGATATAAATTACAAAGGCATTCTTTCACATTGGGACACATGACATGTTACTCCAGTTGGCTCGGTGCGCACGCGCCGGTCACGTGACCCCCGCTATGCCTGATGGGTAGGTCAAGAAGGGGAGGGCTATTATGGTTTGTGTTTTTTTGAAATATAAGAACAATGCATAAATAAACTTGAATAAATAAGCTTGCATACATGTTCTCAATCGTACTTGGATAAATGTTTTCTGAACTTGCATAAATGTTTTCAAGCGTACTGGCATAATTTTCTCTGAACATGTACAAATGTTTTTGATTTTGCATTAGCTCTTTCAAGCCTGAATTCACCATTGTCATCTTTATCCACGAATTGCTGTCGCGATTCTCGATTTGTAATGAATGAAGATGACTTGAATTGGGTGACACTTGTAAAAAATATAGCGTTATTATTAAAACAGCTCTATGAAAATTGTCGTTCTAAAATCCCTAGGTGTAGTAAATTAAGTCATTTTTCAGTGTTAAAAATGATGCTTAGATGCATCGTAAGGACTTAAAAGGGTTAATGTTGGTGGCCACCGTATGAGTTGAATAAACAGTAAAAACCCATCTTGTCGTTCACCCTGTTCATCAGCGTTTGATATGGCCAAATTCACCATAAAATATATTAGGGACGCATCTGGAGGGGGGCTACAGTTTTCGTTGCTTGCAAACGTTTATTTTTACCTCTGCAAGAAAACAATGGTTCACATCAAGATATAGCATCACCAGTGAGAACCAGCTTGGTGTGCTCATCGTCAAATATGTTGTTTTCGCCATCCCATGTATAGTTATATCCATCTCGAATAAAATTATTGCTATTGCAGTGATAACAAATGATACGTGACAATAAGTACGTGATAATAAATACGAGAGATACGAATATAGTGCGCCACAAAACTCTTAATTTGTTTGATGTTCACCATGCACAGCGACAGCAATAAAAGGGTCATTCAGTCCATTAATAGATAATGCGTAACATATTGTACAATAATAATATAAATGTTTAGTTTTCCCTGAACAATATTATCTTAGCTAGACATACCCAGGAATTGATAACATGACCTGTAAAGTACTCATCATAAAACACACTGACCCTCTGTATGCAATGGAACAGTAAATACACAATAAATCGAGTATTACTACAGCAGGGGAGAGGGGAATTTCGTCTATTTTGTTTAAAACATAATATATTGAAGTAAAAACAGTCTTCCAAATTAAAGTTAACCAGGTTGAACGACTTAAGCATGACAAAATAGATGTGTGTGAAATTGATGTCGGTGCATCCATATGTGCAGCAGGTCTGTCGTGTAAGGCCCAAATATAACAACTGCTTACTTTTCAAGTGAGTAGCTATAACTATCCTGCCTTTTGGTTTTACAGAGCAGCAGCTGTGCACACACATAAAATAATCCTTTATTAGTATTTTAATGTGGTTTTCGTCGTGTGTCATATTTACTGTGCACCATATGTTACAGGCACCTCATAATTTACATCATGACAAGTGCATGGCACGGTATACATAAAATGGTTATTTCTTGAAAAGCAAAGACAGAGATGTATGCTCCCCGGGGAGTTGAGATAACACAAGAATGAGCAGGTCCAGTGACCACGGGGTGAAATATAAAGTAGGATGATAATCCTTCAGACTTGATATCAGACAATAAACCTTAAGTACCCTTAGAATATCAATTTTGTGGGGTTTTTCCATCACCACTAAAGCTAAATTTTTACTCGGCAAGACACTGTTGCTATTTCCCCCTGGCAGCAAGTAGAGCGCCTCCACACAAAGCGCTGGGCAGCAATGGACAGCTCCCGACAGGAACTGGATTTCTCTCTGAAACATGTCCATTAGTGCACCATGCCCCAGACACCATTTTTTCTAGCGACGAAAGGACCACTTTGCCGAGATAATTTGCATAATCGTCAGATTGAGTGAGTGATCTGGGAGCAGACTGGACAGGACGCCAGTGCCAGCTGTGGTTTAGCGTTGTCATCGGGGAGTCCATGATATCCCCAAAGGGGGATCCCCGTCCCGCTATACCAGCATATCCAAGAGCATCCATCTGTCACACCAAATAGATTCCTTGGTCACACTGAACAGTACTATACTGCCGTGCAAAAACAATAAACCGGACTTTTCAAGTAATCAATTAGCCAGCAAACACAAGACATTGAACCAATGCTGGTTAATGTTGGGCCACCGTCGTAGCAAATAAAAGTAACACAAAAACTAAGCAGAGATTGAATGGCCTCACGGACAAATTAGGCATGCGAGTTCAGTGTACAATATTGTAACATCACCCTGTACGGTATACAGCCTTATTGCTGTGGAACACAGTTGTATTTTATTCACAAAACCATACTTTATAAATACATAGGAGAGAACAAGTATACTGCATTTCAGCGCCAAAAAGCACTACTGGCTACTTGAAAAGTACGCTAATACTTCTGTTTGCCTTGGCGCGGCAGAATATATAGGGTTTATTTCATTAATTCATTCTATAAAGATCTGCAGTGGGTGTATCATCAACATAAATATTCAAATCACGTTGGTCACCACTGTGTATATGACAGTCTCTGAAGTCATCAGCGGCAGATGGAAAGTTTTTATCTACATTATTATGGAGATTGTCACTGATGTGGAGACAGTCGTAAATTCAATTACCAGAAGGGACACGTTTTGTTCACAGAGCCCATTCAGAAACATTCAGAACTATATCAGGTCGGGATAAATGTAAATGATTAATGTCTCATCTATATACATACTTATATTTTTAGATTTGTCTCCTGCAAAAGTGGGCTAGCCATCGTTTCGTTAACACCTCACGTTTGTTAGAATCTTCATTCTAACACAGTGCCTCTCAGGCGCTCGCCTGAGAGGCACTGTGTTAGAGTGAAGTCCCGCTCCGGTTAAAACATTCCGCCATGACCACTTCTCCAGCTGCCAAATCCTAGAAGTATTTCTGAATATACACCAAACGCTGGAGAATCGTTGGCTCAGCGCCGAGCTGGCGTCAAAGACGTCCGACCAACACTAAGATAACGTTATATTTTGGAAGCTGATAGGCTATAGCAAGTGCCATTGCTTGCCCTGCTGACAAGACATAAATCCCTTGGAACATGAAATAGGCTTTAGGTGCGTCTATTGCTGTGCTACGAGAAACGTGATATGGGTTGTAATGCTCTCAGGACGCTCATCTATCAACAAAAAACAACGTTTTGATGGTGTATCTCATGTACTCAAATCGGGTGCACTAAAACCGTGTAGATTAGTTGATAAATGACCGAAAACATAAAATTAGTATATTAGCCTAAAGCAACGTACAACAAGGAAACAAAGTCGTTCAGAGAACTGGCTTCAGACCATTATATTATTTCAATGATCGCACTTTGCCAACGAAATCAGGAGCGAGTATGGCAACGACAAAAAGTCATCTATAACTAAATAATTATAAAGGTAAGAGGTAAAGGTACATATTCATAGTTTGATATCAAGTCTGAAGACTAATATCAGCCATGTACCATCTCAACCCTTGGAAGCATACAGCCCTACAGCCATTTCGGCGATTGGAACTTTTCGTATCCTACACACTGCCATCTCTGTCCTCCCATGTACTCAGTGAAATGAAACCCGTGAGGATGAAGTGCCTTGCCCATGGACAACAGTAAAACAATATACCAACGTTGAGAGGAGATAAACATTACATGTCTCTGACAACCTGCATCAAGCGGGGATTGAACCCGCACGACAGACAGCTGCAAAGCGCCACACGTAAACCATTGCGCCAAGTCCCTCTCTGACGGGACGCTTCCTGGTGTGAACACCACATCATATTATAGAAGGCTCAACTTCTCCGGACGCGTCGTAAGCAAAAAAATCGTACCGCTAGGGAAAAGTCGTAACAGGTGTGAGCGCCCCTTGAGAGAGAGCCAACCCTTAAATCCTGGAAAGTTTATCGTATCGCGTCCGGGGGATAATGTGTCTTTAAAAGGGTCGTATCTGCCATTTTTCAAATGGTCAGATACTTGTACATCCCTTTATTTCAAGAACGTGTCATCCAGTTGACTTTAATGACAGATTTGCAATAGGGGGCTATATATTGAATTAAAATATGTTTCTCAATACACGCTATTTTCTAAATATATTTGCAGGTATTTGCAAACGTTGTCTATAATGGTCAGTGTCGATAACGTTCCAGCAAAGACAAGACGTTGACCCAGTGTTGCTTTAACGTTGGTCCACCGTCTGCGACGGTGGACCAACGCTAAACCAACACTGGGTAAACGTCTCCTGGTGTTTGCTGGAATGAAGGTGTTACTCCGTGTGGACTAGGATGCCAATACAGGCCTATCCCATGTCACACACCCACGCCCTGCCGATCCATGTTTAGATCCACCTTCTCCTCACACCCTATCCATCGAGGCCACATATCGTGTTGGATGGGCGTCCATTAACACCAGTCCAATTCATCATCTGGAAAAATCGAGCGACACCTCACGCCAGCCAAATGACTGTCAGCGGCTGTGGAGGTCAAGGTCAGAGGAAATGATTGACCTTGGTGCGGGATTAGCCAATTACATTAGTTAATAGCAGATTGTCAAGACGATCTGGCTGCCACGAGGAGTCACGACGAGTCAAGACCTGGACACACCTAATAACAGAATTGATCACGTTCTGCATCAGCCATCAACATGGCCAAGGTCAGATATCCCTGGCATGCAGAGCCAAAGGGCAGTAACTGCTCACTTTATAAGTAAGCAGTTACTGCATTGACTTTTCATTGCAGATCAGTGACAACACTAATGAAGGCTCAATACAGCCATACGACATGGTCCTCCAGTATCAAAGACCAAGGTAATAGTAAGTCAAGGCTGTAGGCCCTGTTGCTTGACATTCGTCAGCTTGACGTGAATCAGTCTTCTGTATTTTCTGTTGAATCAATGGAGAATATTGCCGCATCAAGATGTGTAAGGTACAAGTGATATTTATTATTGACTTAACGAATGAATGAATGAATGAATGAATGAATGAATGAATGAATGAATGAATGAATGAATGAATGAATGAAAAAGGCGAATTAATAGTGCTGTTCTAGAGTTGGCGATCAGAATCTGGCTTCAATGGTTGAAGGCCACATCGTGTCATTTGAGGTTTGGCCTGATTAAATGACGCAAATAGGCTGCCTAGTTAGTAGATAAAACAGAGCAATAGATCATTATAAAAAAAATACATAAATCTTTAGTGGCATATAGTGTGTCACTCAAATGAGTGGCCCTCGTGATAAAGTGAAAAACGCCAGATTCTGCTCTGCTATGTGGTGTCCATCCAAGGTCATGACGCGGCCACCACAGGAGGTAACGGATAGGGTGTGACCCGATGTTCTGACCCAATAACTGACCCAATAACTGACCTATCAGGGGTCGCAGCGTGTCCGCTGGTCCACTCACGTTTCCCGCGGTGAACCTAGGTGGCGGCACCGGATATAAATCAACCATCCACAGCCGCTATTAGACGGACCCTCTCCACACCAAGGGGTAGTTAACCATCTAGGTCCAAGGCCGTGCAAATGTAAACATAAATAACGGGTTAGTTAGAAAGTAAGCAGTTATTGTAGGCTACATCACTTTATCAGTAAGATACTGTACTACTAATTTTAGTCCACACCATTCGCATAACATTTGCAATGTTTTTATTATGTTTTTATTTTTAGCAATTGATATGCATGGTAATTATGCCTAAATTGTGATATTTCTGAATGGAAAGAAAACGAAATGAAAACGCAACTTTATTTTGAAAAATAACAATAATACTAACTGCCTAATATTGGGAGTTTATTATCATTATCGCTTGGACTATAAACCGCTCGACCATGGTACAGAGAAGGTGATCCTTAAAGACGGGATCTCAAGGTCAGGCCCGGCAGACTTCACGCCGGGATCCTGGTGTCCCGGGCCAGAGTGAAGGGCGCACGATTTACACGGCCGCCAAAATGACGTGCGCGGGCAAACTCAGGTGGCTATATTTATGAATCGTACAGGAAGCGTTAACGTACGAGAGACGTAATGGACGTCACTGGGAGGCGTAATGGACGTGACTGAGGCGCCGCCACTAACGTCCGCAGCTGGGAACCTCGCTCATCCCACTGTCAAAATCACACAACTCTGGATCAACGTCAGACCAACGTCAGAGACCTTGGTCTGACGTTGATCCAGAGTTGTGCCAACAGCCTGTATTGGATAGAGTGACGTGACCAGACGTGCGAGGAAGTCATGTAAAATTAAGCGGCATAAAAATCAGAGTGTCAGAAGATATTGCTGAAAACAAAAACACTAGACTGCAGCATCGTGACCACAAACAACAACTGCAGAATTACACAATGGCATTGATTTGAATTTATTCCGACGTCATTGTTGCACAGACAATACATCAGTATTTTCCGTACGTTGTTTACGAAGAATTTCTAATTAAATACAAAAAAAAGTGTAAAACCATTAGTTATAGATGCACAATTACAACTAAGGACAATAAACAGAATAAAAATGGCTGTCTTCGACTCGGCAATGGAATTTGAAAAAATGCATTACTTAACCCTTTCATCACGGGGACCAACTAAATTTAGACGTCATGATATGTAGACGTCAGATTCTGACGCCTAAGTCGATCCTCACACTGAGAGAATAAAATATTTATAATGGCCGTAAACATATGTATTCAACTGAAGCGAAAAGAGCTGACTAAGACAGCTATGATGATTTTAATTTGTTCTCCATGGTTTATACAAAAAATATTTCAGCGTTGTAAGGGAAAAGGTCGAGGCTGAACGAGTAGTGGGCAAGCCTCACTGGTCAGCTGTCCAGATTACATCTCCACAACAAATCCTTAAGGTCTGGTTCGATATCTGAGAGTAGAACAGTCCAGACGAAAGGCTATGCCATTGTTGGGTTATAGCTTTTGTTAGCAGAGCAGACGTTGACAATTTCATGGTGGCTGGCGGACAACCAAGTGTGAAATAACGTGCTGCAAGAAAAGAGTCAGAAAAGAGATTCTGTCAATCACTGAAGGAAACACAGTCTCAAACATTCAGTGTCTTCTGAGATTCTACACCACAGTATTGCGATTTACTAATATACACAATATTATCATCTGATTATATTCTCACCAAAAAATGAACATTGCTCTCAGCAAAAAAAAATAGGATCAGAGATTATTTATGACCCGCGACAACATAACATATTCGTTATCGGCATGCTGTCTATATTATAAAAATATTGCACAAATTTATATTTAAAGGGACTGGCCCAGGCTAAAATCATCAAAAAATCGGTGATTTTATTTCGGGTTCTTAATATGACCATATGATGTAAACATGTACATAGACTAGAACTGCAAATTTTCTTAATTTTTGTGCTGCGCACTTACCAGTTAGACTAGATATAGAGACGAGATTCCCGCATTTCTTATTTTTGACATGGTTGTCAATAATTACAAATCAGGAATTTCGTCTCTATATCTAGCCTAACTGGTGAATGCGCAGCACAAAAATTATAAAAATTTGCAGTTCTAGTCTATGTACATGCTTACATCATATGGTCATATTAAGAACCCGAAATAAAATCACCGATTTTTTGATGATTTTAGCCTGGGCCAGTCCCTTTAATATCGGTGTCTGTGTTGATGTGAGATTACAATGATCATTTTTATTCCCCCTATAAGAGCGAGGTGCGTTTAAATTGTAGTAAATGTTCCTGAGTGTGTTTGACCTGAGAATGTGTTACTGTGGAAGGGTGAGACATTGACCCAATGGTGTGTTAATGTTGGGCCACCGTCGCAGACGGTGGCCCAACATTAAAACAGCATTGGGGCCCGGTCTGATGTTTATTGAGGATCAGACGAGGACACGGGGATCCCTATCAACCTCATCAGAAAATTACTCCTGATCAAATGTTTACCCTCTTCACACCGCCCAGCTAATGTATAATGCAGATCTGAAGTTGAATAAAGGATGGGCCAACGTCTCAGACGTAGTACCTATCTTCAGCCACCGTTAGACAAACCTACGGTCGGACAAAAGGAACAATATGTCAACACCCCTGATGTTGTCTACTTTGTATCGTAGCATGCGCGGCGCACCCTGTAGAGACTTCAGTTGTATTCGTTCTCACTGTAGTGGGAAGACAAGTACACCCTGCACGCAGGATGGCGCGGCGTGACGATCCAATACCATTTCCCCATAGCACGTTCGAATATTTTCAGATTTTAATGTTAAAGAAAATGTGATTCTCCGGGAAGGCAAATAATAATCACATATTCCCCACAATGGATGCAACGCTGCGAAAACTTGGCACGAAAAACCCAATTCTATTCAAAACAAAAGTAACACAAAATGTAGTCGGTGCTGACATCTAAAATTCTGTTTTAAGTTTAATGAAGGCTTTCCATAATTCCATAATTAAAAACCCAAGGGACTCTATATAAACACTGATCACAACATAAGGCACATCAGCAAATGGGTTAACACCACTCCCCCCACCACACCACCACAAGAGATTATTCAGAGTGAGACTTGCCATTAACCATTTACGTGGCAGGCGCATTTCTAATATAACCTTATATTGCGTTGCGACATTAATCTGAGATGTGTGATTCACAACGCGATACGCAAAAGTGTGAATTTTGTTTGATAATTCCCATTTTCCCGCTATCGTGAAACATAAAAAAAGTGGAAAATAGACAATTTAATATGTAAAATGGTGTGGTAATTTATTTTTGATTGTAGTACTTCAATGGTGACTGGGTTGTCCCCACACAATTGTACTGGAAAATCGAAAGCTTTTGTTATCCACACTATAATACTCGGCATCAAATAATTATATTCTGGCACATAATAGATCTATATTAATGAGTTCATTGACATAATGATCCCTGGAGGACGACTGATACACAGAAATATATATCACTAGAAAAATAAGCTTATCAAACATATGCATGATATGAGCGCAAAACCTGAATACAATCGTTTTTAACCCTTTAACCGCCAAATTATTCAATCTGAATTTTCACCCACTTCAAGTTGTGTCTCGCTGACGCGATCCACAACTTCAAGTGAGTGAAAATTATTCAGGTTTGACAAAATGGAGGTCAACTGTTTTCAAGTATTGCTGATTGATGTCATATTTTATCTTTGTCACATATTTAAAAGGTGGTACTTTATGTGCTAATAAAAAATAAAAACCTGAATATATGCGGCACCGGCGGTCAAAGGGTTAATCACTTTTATTATGGTATGTTCTCGGGAGTGGAATTGGTGTTAAACTCATCATAGCTCTCACCCTTTTACAAATTGCATGAAATGCGAATCGACCGGACATGTTTTCTGTCGTAGCCTATGTGACCACCGGTCATCATACACAACAGGTGGCGGGTGGACGTCCCTGTAGTGACCTCGGGACTTATAAGGTCAGGTCAGCCATCAGTCGGTGTCAGGTGGCTGTCATTTGAGGACAAACATCACTACCCCATCTAATACCGGCATGCCAGCAACAATCATCGATCTGATGATCCAGACTTCTACACGTCCACACTCCATAGATCCGGATCGCTGAATCCACACGCATGCCACCACGTTGGTTCAGTGTTGGGAGAATGACTGCGACATTGTCCCAGCATTGATCAGGCGATTTGTGTCAATCCGTCGTGCCATCTGGAGTCCGTACATTCCACGTCTGGGGATCCACATGGCTAAGATTACTCACGTTGTCCACAGTAGACCTAGATATAGGCTCAACTGGATGAAGGTCACACCACTGTACATTAAAGCAAAATGTTCCTAAAGGTTCTTTGTTGCATAGTATCAAGTATGTATACAAGTTTCTATATAAATTATTATTAAACAACAAGGATCTTTTGTTTTAAGATTACATCCAAAGAGTCTCCTAGAATCTTTTGTTCCAGAGTTGTACAGTAGTTCCAAAAGTGTGCATGTAGATGTAAGCGATACGTTTTGTTGTATTGGTATTTTAACCGTGTGAATAATTCCATTTAGTTATAGAAGGGAAGCAAAGTTTGTTTGAGAACGTTTTGTCACGAATTCAGTATGATTTTATTTCTCAAAGAACATTGACTTTGTTTGAATGTGACAGTGAGGAATTGAAAATCGGGACCCATGGTTTAAAACGTGGCATCCCCCAGGGAGACATTCAGTCGTATCGGAAGCCAGATCTGATTGGCTTATTCCGCATCACGGGGCTTCTAATTGGCTCGACGATTGAATGCTCATTGACCAGTGTCTGCCTCCCCTTGTTGTCGCGGGAAAGCTGTCGTGACAATACAGCTTTCAAGACAGGGAAACAAAATCACGCAAAATAATGTCTGCAACAGACGAGGAAAATAGATGCGCAGAAGAGAAGCACGTTAGCCCGGCAAATACGACACGTTCACCCAGAGCTGGATTAATGTTGGCCAAGCGTCGAAGACGATAGCCCAACATTAATCCTGCACTGGGTCAACTTGTCCTGTTTGCTGGGTGGTGACTGGAGTAATATAATTGTGCCCTGAAATACGATTTTTCGCGGTAAAAAAAAATTGTCGAATAAATATAAATCTAGAAGATTTTCGTCGCAATTTAAATCCAAATCCGCAATCCCGCATACTGTAAAAATGTGTAAATTTACGTTATTGAAAACTTGCAATCATCTGGTGAGGCTATAATTTGGGTGAGTCTGATCAGTCACTGTCAATTCACTTGTTCTGCGACCAGCTGGGTAAATGAATAACGAGGTTAAAATGCACTGGCAAAATCACATTGATCTGCCGGATGATGCCCGCACGAAAAGTCAACCAAGCCCTGTGTTAACATTGGGCCAACGTCGCAGACGTTGGCCCAATGTTAACACAGGGCTTGGCCAGGGCTGCGTTGAGAGCATACGTACGAGATGGAAGGCGGCCCATCAGGAAGCCATTTTTCAATAAACTACAGAAAAAATGTCGTCAATAATACGGCGGAGAAAAGGGAATGGGTTCTAAATTGTTTGCCAGATTGTCTATCGATCGTCCTGAGGTCAGCACTCGGCACGAGTTATTGTAATTTCCATTTGCATTGTTTTCCAATACAGGAACTGTGTTTTTTGAAATATTTTGTCTTTCCCCTATGGCAATTTCAGTGCAACAGTGAAGCACAATTTAAATTTAAAATTCAACCGGGATTCAGGCGAACAGTCAACATAAAATTTCAACATAGATACCTGATAAAATACAGCCGACCAAAAAATGCAAAAAATAAGTACAACAGTCACTATTTTGAGTTTTGGTCCAACAATTATTGTGAATAAAACGTTAACCTCTTAAAAAGTATCAATTTAGATTATAGCGATCAGTGTGCTATATGCATCAGTAGGAGGTATGCATAAGAGAGGCAGCATTATGCTCTAGAAAAGCTACATCTCCAGATAAAACATTCTCTACAATTTACACCAGCTCGGCAAGAAAAAGAGATGATACCTACCAAGATATGCTTATAATCGTGGACTAACATCTGGGCCAACGTCGCAGTCGTTGACCCAACTATTGGTAAACGATGAGTCATCATCTTATATTCTGTAGATTGTTTGTCAAGTAATGCCACCGGAGGTAAGAACAGGGATTTTTCCGCTGATATTGCAGTGAACAAAAGCACGTAGAAAAGCATTCTGGTGTTCCAACGTCTGGTTGCCATATTTAGATCAGGGAGGACGGGCGGCCTGCTTCCAGATTAGTCTGCAAAATATTATGCCGTGCAAAGGCAGTATCTTCTTACTTTACAAGTAAGCAAATAATGCATTTTTCCTTTGCAGAGCAGTATCCTCTGGCATTGTTTGATGTTCTTCAGGTGTTCTTGTAAAGGTAGGCCTACAGGGCCCGTATTCTCGTACAAGTTACGATATATCGTAGGCTTCTGATTGGTCGAGATGGCCATCTCGACCAATCAGAAGCCTACGATATATCGTAACTTGTACGAGAATACGGCCCCAGCATGTAGAGTGGAGAACATGTGAATCTTCCCACTTTGAAATAGGACCGGATAATCATATCCACCAATTAGACTGATGCGGCCAGCCCCATCAGCATTAGGATTTTTCTACCGTTTAATATTCCGATTATTTTTTTATCTGGGCTTAACCCGTTAACAGCTCCACTCTACATTATTAATAATAGAAACGTCTAACCATGCGATTATTAAGTGAACTTCGGTTTACGTCGGGTTCTGCACAACTGCCACAATCGCGATAAGTGGAATATCTGAAGTCAAGATCACGACCTTCTGGACTAGTAGTCATGTTCCTTCTCTTTTTTTAAACAGTACTATTTACAGCATTGCAAACGCTAATCAAAATCTATATTCTCAACCACAAAAAGTTACTGGGGGGGGGGGGATATCAGCAACATACCCTGAATGACATACACACTAAACTCACAAACAATTGGAATAGGTCATTGTCTCAGATTATAATCAATTCGTGGACAGCGTGGCAAATTTCACTTATCAACACAAGTTTTTGACTTCCTTTTCCTGAGGAATACAGCGCGGGCATTATTCTTCCTGGGAAATACAGCGCGGGCATTATACTTCCCGGGGAATACAGCGCGGGCATTATTCTTCCTGAGGAATACAGCACGGGCATTATCCTTCCTGGGGAATACAGCACGGGCATTATCCTTCCTGGGGAATACAGCGCGGGCATTATTCTTCTTGGAGAATACAGCGCGGGTATTATTCTTCCTGGGGAATACAGTGTGCCATTATTCTTCCAGGGGAATACACGCGGGCATTATTCTTCCTGGGGAATACAGAGCGGGCATTATTATTCCTGGGGAATACAGCGCAGGCATTATACTTCCTGGGGGAAACAGCGCGGGAATTATTCTTCCTGGGGAATACAGCGCTGCATTATTCTTGCGGGGGGATACAGTACAGCATTATTCTTCCTGGGGTATTCAGCGCGGCATTATTTTTCCTGGGGAATACAGCGCAGGCTTTATTCTTATACGCATATTGTTGTTTTCAGTGAGATTGCTAGCACATGCCTTAAACGTAGAAAAAGAAAGTACCACGGTTTCTCAAAGGGGCTTATCAGGAATACTTATTTGGCATGAATTCCAAGCCAACTGAAAACGTCAGTCCGTTGTCTTTTTAAAGCTGGGCCAACGTTTAAGACGTTGACCCAGCATTAAAAGGACAACGGGTGGACGACTGCGGATAAAACAGCAGAAGCAGGCATTACTGTCAATGTGAAGACTATCATGAATAAATAACATACCAGACCATGCCTGCATTGTGCAGGACTACACAAACGCGGAATGTTTCGAGTTCTCAAAAGACAAAATAATAATTGCTAGCGAGAATACATCAGTTGGGAATTCATCTGTGAAAATGGAAAGTATTTGAAGTACAGATTTTATGGGAGAGAACCTCATTCCGACGCAATCACCAGCAGCTATTTTATGGTACAGTTTGTATCCAAAAATACTTCCTTTCGTTTTTTTGTCAAACTGGTAGAATGTCATGCAGTACATTATGAGACGACCAAATTTACATCATATTATAAGTTGTGGCTAGATTATAGATGATATGGATGAGTTGGGATAGATTTCGAGTAGGGCTATGCAAATATTATTTTTATTTGGTAAATTGGCAAGATTGCTAATGGAGCATACATTCCACTTCCCAAACCGTTATTTGTTGTGAAACGAAAACATTTAGTCTATACTGCTTTTCAAGCTAAATGACAGTAACTGCTTGCTTAAACAGTAAACAGTTACTGTATATTGGCTTTGCAGGGCAGCTTATTATGTTAACCCTTTAACCGCCAAATTATTTAATTGGAATTTTCACCCACTTGAAGTTGTGTCTCGCTGACGCGATCCACAACTTCAAGTGAGTGAAAATTATTCAGATTTGACAAAATGAAGGTCGACAACTTTCAAATCCTGCTGTTTAATGTCACTTTTTATCTTTAACATGTTTAAAAGCTGATATGTAATGTGCTGATAAAAAATGTAAAAAACGAATATGGACGGCACCTGCGGTTAAAGGGTTGATAGGACGGCTCTTCTCTGAAGACATTGAGGCAAAGGCTTTGGCAGAAGCATTGTTTAATATTGGGCCAGCGTCGTTGTGAGCAAAAGATAACCGTTATCCTGCTGATCATATATATCACGACTATGGTCGGTTTTAATCTGTTGTACTTTTAGACCAAATCACTGTTATTGGGAATGAAATGTGTGCCTAAACATCAAGACTTGCAAATATTTGTGCTCAAATTAAACAAATATGATCATTTTCAGCCACTTGAAGTTGTGGTTCGCGGTATCGAGGCAGAACTTCAAGTGGGTGAAAATTTAAATAAAATAACTTAGCAGGATAAAAGTTGGGTTATGATATTGGGTCATTATCTCGTGTTTTCTGTAAATGCTACTGCACTTAAAGGGTCAAGTTACATGTATGTCCTTCAGATATACCAGGACATTTTATCTCAGTTTTTATGTCGTTTTTTTCGGTGGAATAACAGTAATGAACGGAAACCTGGACCAATTGTGTGTGTTTTTTATGAAAGACAGACCAATTACACGGATCAGTCCATGGTCATTGTATTATTACTCAACCCACTGACTGTGTCATTGACTGGTGTCCAAGTATATCTAATAGGTTTAGTCCATTAAATGTAACTATCGGACAAACTATAAAATCTTTTTACCATACTGAAATCCAGACTTCCAATCACATGCACTGATGCAGTCACATACCCAAACAATGGAATTATAACAGCAAGCTTTATTTGTAACGCAGTAGACAAGAAGACACACAGCATAGTATAGTTGTTAACATTTTCTGGCCATGGGCATGGAAGGGGTTTCTCAAGCCTCGGGCCACGGACCACTCTTCTTTAGCATGTCTGCGGCTTTGCCAAACCACAGGCCTTTATGGAGTACAGCAGCCAAAAGCAGTCCCCCATTAACCTTGTCGCTGCGCATCATTCTTGATGGGTTTAGTTCTATATTAAAAAGGTATATTTATGTTTCTTTACTCGGCAGTGTGGTGTTTTTCGCAGTGTTGCACGCATGCACACTAAACTACTCTGAATATACCACCCTGATATTATTTGTGCCAAAGACAACGGGTTATTCCTTGTATAATAATAACTTGTAGATATATAGAGGACCAGTAAAGACGACCAAATGATGGGGCTGGCCTTGGAGGGTTGCTGGCTTTTTATGGGAGGCTGGCGTTCTTCCAGGTGTCAAAAGGAAACATAAGGTATTACGGGGGCACAGAGCAGCCAGAGACTGGCGCCCATATGTCTCTCAGGTATTCTACAGGCCCTACTCTAAATAATCACAGCAGATGCTACGTATTATTGCTTCAGCTTGTACAGCCTTATATTTGGCAACCATAAGGTAGAAATATTTTTCACCAAATAACAAAAATGATTGTCTTGGTCATCTGGGACGACTATGTGGAAACGCACATCTCAATAATCTCGAATGCTGTATTTTTGCCTTTATCAATATCTGATCTGATAACCTAGACTTCTGATTTAGTACATGCAGTAGTGTGTCACAAATCAGTGGTCTGTTATGGCCAGCCAGGATTTACTGTCACATCAGATCTGCCGGGCAGAGCCAAAAGGCAGTAACTGTTCACTAGAAAAATAAGAAATTGGCTGTGCACGATATAGCTGCAGACGCTATGCGTGTTATTTCATTGCACATTGGGACATAAGATGGTAGACGCTATGGCGTGCAAATAGATGAAGTTATTCAGTATGTTCAGCAGACACGAGACAAATAACCAATGATGGGTTGATCATATTGATGTTAGGCCAGCGTCACAGCAGCATTACCCTAGCAATGTCTCATGCACAGTGCTTACTGAATAAATAAGTGGATTTTAAAAATAACTTTGTTTTGTACGCATACTTTAAAATCGTACAGACCAATCTACAAATGATATAAACATTTAACCAAGAATATACCGTTAGTATCATCTACAAACCACACGTTATAATATCGTTGTTACTTGTTGGGATCCATCAATATAAATATAATTATTGACGTCAGAACCGATGCGATAAAGACATAATTTTTGCATTTCAAGAAACACTCGCCGCTCAACCGGTGTCTCTTCAATGTCATGCCATCGTCTTGGCCGCTGGCCTAACATTGAACAAGTTAAGTTTTACAGCAGGCTGGGATTTCATCCACTATTTATAGAATTAATGAAACCCCAAATAATCCTAGCAATTCCGGTGTCTTGCGGGTTTTACAGCCATCCGACGTAAACATTCAGAAGTACTGTCACTAACCAGAAAACACAACACAGTGGCCCATGGTTAATTTAGTGCTGGCCAAACGTCACTGACGTTGAACCAACATTAAACCGGCTTTGGGTAACGTTAATGTGGCAGACAATCTGGAGATGACAGATAACAGCTCGTTCTAATGACATGTCGTTAGTGAAATAATTGTCTTTTGCTGGAATCACCATGCATCTATAATCAGACTGTGTGGCAACGACGTGAAGTAGTCACAGGCAACAGTACGCTCTGCCAAGACAAAAGGCAGTAACAGCCTACTTGAAAAGTAAGCAGGTACTGCCTTTTGGCTTGGCATGACAGCGTAATCATTATTTGTCCGACAAGCTGTATAAAAGCAGATCTTGCTAATACATAGTGTTCAATTCATTCTTTATCGCGCACGAACGAGTTGGGAGTGGTATATAAATATTCACATGTGCTGAATTACACATCGGATACAGATGTCGCCGATTCTTCAAACTAAACCTTTCCAATGATCCATTCCATGCACTTCTCTGGCGAGGCAGCAAACGCAGTTGAGTTAGAAAAAGCCTATTACACGTCAACCGACCGGGCATGATCGAAAAATAATCCGATCATAATCACATGGGCAACAAAGCACGTGAGGCAGCGAGAGAATAGTTTTCTAGAATCCTTGAAAACATCACATTTCCATCACACGATATGCGTTAGAACTATCAAAAGGGAAAACGGTAGCTGTAAAACGTTGTTCCGACTTGATTACAAAAATAGGCATCAAAGTTAATATAAAATATGTTATTGATGATGTTTTTTTTTATTTAATACAATACAATTATCAGCTTTAAAATCAATATTTATTTTATCTTGTAGCGGTTCTAAGAGTCTAAGACATATTAGTTATACAAATATTGTGCAAAAATAGCCATAATTCGCCTGGTGATGACCATCATAAAGCATTGCTAGCATAAGGTAATGACAACTGCTTAGATGGATTGGTCAGTCACGCCAAGACCTGGTCACTGGTCAGTCCTTGGTGACCACAAGGACTGAGTGCAGATCCTAGCAGCCATCAGATATTGGGCCACTGTCGATTTGATGTTGACCCACCGTCTACGACGGTGGCACAACATCAAAACAACAATGGGTCAATGAGCATGATGAGAGAATCTTCAGGGTGTAGGAGTGACAGATGCTCGGTTACTGCCTGGTCAAACAGAAGGTCAACTAGTGCGGGAGAGCGGGGTATCAGGCGGCATTAAGTGTTAATGGGCTCACACAGGGGGGCTCACATTGTGCCCGTGTTAAGAGCCAGCGCGGGAGATGGATCCAGCCTTAAGACATCGCTCCCCCTTTGTGTCACATGTACTCATTCCTGGACTCTTGTGAAACAATCCCTTTTAGTGACTTTCACAGCTCGCCTTGTCACCTGTCACCAGTGCTGTAAAACAAAACTGTGCCAAGGTGTCTGCCCAGCAGGGATGAAACGTTTACACTAACGGTTACTGTTGGGC
Organism: Flabesymbios commensalis; assembly: GCA_964017125.1. NCBI lineage: Eukaryota > Metazoa > Annelida > Polychaeta > Terebellida > Flabelligeridae > Flabesymbios > Flabesymbios commensalis. The sequence continues at coordinate 48,573,203 of OZ024913.1, read as the reverse complement.
CAGCATAAACAGGTAAGACGGTGGACCAACAATATTCAAACGTTGGGTCACACCCCGTTAGTTCTAACTGAAAAATCAAACAAGTTAGCTGGTAATATATATAGGGGCTATGCACAGAACGTTTTAAAAGTAAGTTCCTAGCTATATCATAAAATGTATGATTTGATAGGGCCAGCTCAACGAAGCATAATATGCTAATGTTGAAAAAATCGCATTTATATAACAATAATTTATAATTTAAAGTTAGACGACTCATTGTTTGGCTTTCTTGTTGTTAAGCTGCATACAGGTCATTCAAGGTCAGTGTATCAATTTTTTTCACACACCATTATCATACACCATGTACATGGTCAGATAATGGCTTGACCACTTACAGCTACACGCCTCTTGACCATTTGATTGCTGAATCAAGCTATATAGTCTGCATCGACACACGTATTTCTCATTGTATCGTTCGGGCCTTACTTTATCGTCGACGGTGAGCCTTTGGTCCAGTTTCGCCTATAATTATGTGCGCGACATAAGCCTTCATTCATTAATTCGTAAATTAAAAAAATTCGTACATGCATCCATTCATCCATCCACCCACCCATACAAACACCCACCCACCTATCCATCCATCCATCCATCCATCCATCCATCCATCCATCCATCCATCCATCCATCCATCCATCCATCCATCCATCCATTCATCCATCCATCCATCCATCCACCCACCCATTCATTCATTCATTCATTCATTCATTCATTCATTCATTCATTCATTCATTCATTCATTCATTCATTCATTCATTCATTTATTTATTCATTTATTCATTCATAATATAAATTATACGCTCGCTCAACTTGCCAACTTGTTGGGATATATATAGTATTTCTGTAATATATAATTAAGAAAAGAAACATGACGATAGAGTGAATCGGTAAATTGATTCATTTCTCAGGGTAAATTAAGCCTGAATGAGCAGTTCGATATGTAAGGATACACACATTTTGTCTTTTAGCACGTTGCTGAAGTCTGCACAGCACGCCACACCATTGATATGGCGCAATGCCACTTATTACATCAGCCATGGATGCCCCGTGCTGAGGTCGAGGCGACAATGACGACAGAAGCGACAATTAGGAATTGCCAACACCTGCTTTGACTTCGCAGTGAATTACCTTTATAAGCTTTGATGTCCTTAACAAAGCGCCAAATGTTCACAAAATGCTCTTTGCTTTTTAACAAAAAACACAAACTGATAATTGAGGACAACAAAGATAAATAAAATACAAGAAAACATGATATATGAGGGGTAATATGAAGAACAACAAAAGAAACTAACACATATAAGATACTGGATAAGAACGATGAAAAATTGAACAAATAATATAAAGGGAAATAAAAAGAGATAAAGAAACTTGACTGTAAAAAAACACCTTCCTGGAGGTAAGTCCCACCCATCCACTTGCATATTTCTACTGAACAGAGGTAGTGCAGGGTCACTGTGTCGCAGGAGTAAGCCCCGACCAGCAGGAAATTGTGTGGCCCTGGGGGCATGACAGTCCATACCAGTCATTTGTGGAGTATTTTGATGTAATTTATAACACATTGTGAATGGATGGGGCGGTACTAATTGACCTATTCACCAGGAATGCTTCTGTGATGTCCCGTCATGTCACACGCTGGGTGCTAACGCAACGCGTCCGTCATGCTGGTCCACTATTGGGCCAATAGTGATCCAGCATGATGGACATCTAACCAGCACTGTGCCAATGTTAAGCCATCATCTGGCGTTAATGACTGGGGAATTCGCAGTTTGATGTGCCGCGCTGAGAGCCTTCTTTCCAGTTCAATCATGTGTTTGATGAGGGACTTTATGGAACACCTAACTGAATAAAAAATCACAATATTGTTATCCCACCATTCATGGTGGACCCCATCGGTAAAGCTATGTAACTGTTCCACACATATTCTGATGTATGTTTTAAATATAACAAATCAACAAACAACAGATATTGATCGAAGAATTATGCACATGATGAGAAAGAGGGACGTGGCGTAATGGTTAGAGTGTGTCGCTTTGACAATATCGCTGCCTGCCGTGCGGTTTCAATCCACGCTTGGTGCAGGATTTTCAGGGAAATATCATGTTTCTCCCCTCGCAAAATTGGGACATTGTTTAGATGTTGCGTCTTTGGGCAAGGAACTTTATCCTCACATGCTTCACCTGACTAAGGTGTAAATAAGTACCTGGTAGGCCATGCGATAAAATGTAAAGTAGGCTGATGAGTCTTCAGATTTGTTATCAGACTATAAACCTGCAACTTTACCTTTACATTATAGGACAGAGAATAATTTGTGTGGTGTAGGGCAGCGTTGCAACACAATATTATTGTGTGACATTTTGTTGTAGCAGTTTATGACATGGACAAAAGATACATTGACACAAGCACGGCTACACAACTGCTACACATTTTTTGTTCAAAACAAATTATTCCTCAAACAAAAGGCTTTCAATAATCTGAGAAATATCGGCACCAACAAACTTAGTTTAATATCATGAGTATTCAATTTGGGAAATATAAACCTTGGAAAGGAAACAGTTAATTAAACAGATAGCTCATGGATGATGCATTTTGGGGAAATTACTTTCCTGGAATTAGATGGGGATGGTTTGTGTACTCAGTGACCTGTTCTGGTGGTTTAGGTGCAGACTATCATGCTGCCGTGCAAGTCCAAAAGGCAGTAACTGCTTACTTTACAAGTTAGCAGTTACTGTCTTTTGACTATGGCTCACACCCTTCTGGGAGGTTGGCACGCGTCTTCACCGTGCACACAATGTGGATAGCTCCCACTGTAGGTCCGCCCTTCAGACGCCCATGGTGGCCACCCCCGGGATACCACGCCAAGTGGGCGGGGTGGATAGCTCCAGTGGGGTGGCACCCAGCTACTGGTCCATTATACAGCGACACTCCTTTCGTTTAATGTGTGCGACTACGACCAAAGAAAATACAAATCACATTATATTTTTCTACCTTAGACATTATACTTACCTCATATCTTATTTTTCAAAACGATAAACCTCAAATATATACAGGGTGTACTTATATTTGTACCAAGTATATCAGCCCATCGAGTATTTGAATGAACACAATGATCATAAAGGGATTTCAAATCGCGCTGTATCCGTTAGATTAATTTATAATTTCACTTAGCACACAAACATATAATAGGTTTACTGATTAAGAAATTCACTACAGTCGTGGTAAATGAACATGTGTAGGCCTATAGGTAGATATGTATCATAATATTCATTAAAACCATACAAAATCGTTTGAGAAATTTGCTATAATTCAAGCCCCATTGAGTAATTTCACGAAAAAAAACGTTCATCTTGGATTTTGAGACTTAAGATATCTTGGGGACACGATACATTTAAATGACCTTGTGGGCATTCCTATAACAACGACAAATAACACTACAAGTGTGATAATTGTGAGGAGTGCAAATGACAGTGAGGACGACCAGCCGTCAATGACATGGCGAGTCCGCCCTAATGGGCGCACGTTGTAAGCTTTGTGCTCCTAATGCCCATACAGTCTGCGTCCCAGTGCATATCCCAGCAAACACGAGGCATTCAGCCGGTGTTGTTTTAATGTTGACCCACCGTCGTAGACGGTGGGCTAACATTAAAACTACACCGGCTGAATGCCTCGTGTTTGCTGGTTAGTGGCTGCTCTAAAAAGCCAATGGAAGTAACTGCTTCCTTGATAAATAAACAGTTTGCACGGCAGAGCTATATTATAGTACATTAATTATCTACTATAATTAATCTACTATATTATAGTACAATAATAATAGTACTGCCGTGCTAAGTCAAAAGACAGTAACTGCTTATTTTTCAACGAAGCAGTTACTGCCTTCGGCTTTATAATAAAATCTCGCGATTTTGTTACACAGTACAAATGATTACTGGCGACAGGCAACATTTGCGAAATAATAAATAATATCAGAGATACATAATATATTGCATTCTGCATTTCTGATAATATGGATGTCGTGAAATTCTGCCGTGCAAACCCAAGCGGCGTTACTGCTTTGAAGAAATTGTATTCTTGTGAATTTGCGAGCACTATGATTTCCAGGAAACTACAGACAATGGGCAAGATTGTGATGTAACCCATCAGATGCAACCGGTCCAGAAATAATTGGTTGTATCATGTGTAGGTGAAAAGAGAGACTATCCTCATGTGACATGTAATGGATCAATCCACGCTGCAATTTTAAGGTTCAGTTATAGGCAAACACAATCAATACAAAAAGAGGATACAGTTAAATGGTAATGACTGTTGTGAGTATAAAATGTCACACTTACCAAGATTACAATAATGATAGCTTTTAGCAGTAAAATATGGTGCTGATTATTTAATTGATGAGCTCGAGTCACAACATTCTAAACAGACCGACCAACCTGAGACGACAATTCCATAATATCCAAGTAATAAGACATATTAACAATCTGGGTGACTGCTGTGTCCAACCGATGGTAGTGAAGGCGTTTATTTCCCCGGCCTTGTGGACGGCCTATAAAGAGTATGTTGCTAGTATAATTACAGTGATTAGTCCATGGCTACATGTTCCCATACCCACCCTGTCCACCATAGTGATCTATGCCGGTAATAAAGCCTAATTAATGAGGAGAAGAGAGCGCTTCAATTAGCACTCTGGTCGTGCGCGGAGCCCCTCTCATCAGCACCTGATAGGAACAATATCAGGATGCCAGGATCACACAGAGCATTTCATCAACATATCCCTGTGGCCAAAGATGTCACCCAAAGGACCAGCTCATCTCGGCAGTCAACAGACGTTTCACCAATGATGACTCAATGCTTAGCACAGCATTGAGACATCATTGGTTTGTGGTCTGTTGGTCTAACCAGGGAAGTAACTCTTTCTACCTCCCTGGTATAACCACGGATAACTCATATTTATCCAGGAATATAAAAAGACTGAATAATAATGAATTATTATTATTATTGATTTATCTAAATTATCTGGAGTTGTCTTATCTCGTTGTCCAACGTATTGCCTAGAATTATTTGCTACAAATTTGGACAGCTGAAAATTGTGCCATAATGATGCAGTCAGTCATCATAACACTGACAGCTTTGATTTATACACGTCAAATATTTCTACACTTTCTATTCCAAACACATTAATAATTATAAAGATAAAACGTTTTTTTTACGCGGTCATCATAAACACCCTGCAACGGCAGCCAACATCCCAAATGTTGGTCAAACATTCAATTCACCATGGAGTCGAGTCTCCAATTCTTTGTTGCCGTGCGTGGAAATGTTGAAGTGCTTTTAAAGCCACTCAACCTGGGATTAGAGACAGAGAAGCGAGGTCTCTTTTTACAGCAGCCGTCCATAAAAACCTCGGGCAAATTCTGGGCACGAGAGACTGTGTAAATCCGTGATGAACGACTGTAGCATCCTGATAGATGGACTGCTGATGGAGGGGCTGATGCGGCTGTTGTCTCATCTTGACCACGACTCCAACCAAAGTTAATGGATACCTGCTAGACGTTGGTAAAGCATTGCTACATTGTTGAGCCGGCGTCGCAGACACGTCTCACATGTTCTGGGAGCACACGACCACGGTAGCGACTGAGCAACAAGAGGTGTTCGCCTGACGTCAATTTAAGGGTGGGCCATCTTCAACTATCAAGTAGTGTGAGATGGCAAACTAGCGCTGACGCTCTGCGTTTAAATGGTCTAGGATTGCTTGGACAATATGGTGTGGGGCCAGCGTTGCCCCGACCTATGCCCCCTAGTAGAGACAAAGCCAAGTGTCAGGGGGTGAATGTGCACATTTTGCTTCTTGTTAAAAATGGCACCTGAAATAGCCGGCAACACTAAATGTCAAGGCGACTCGTTATGTCAAGACTCACAGCACTCGTTTGTTCAGATATTTGACTTATTGTGTGTAATTTTTCTTGTGAAGAAACGGGAAATCCAAGCAATGGTGATGCATCGCCACCGGCCTATAATTGGACATCATATAAATATTTGCTTTTGTTTACCATCTAGCCTTTTTCTTAAAGACATGTTTATTAATATATAAGCCATGTTTATTAATATATCGTTCATTCATTCATTCATTCATCTATTCATTCATTCATTCATTCATTCATTCATTCATTCATTCATTCATTCATTCATTCATTCATTCATTCATTCAATTATTCATTCATTCATTCATTCATTCATTCATTCATTCATTCATTCATTCATTCATTCATTCATTCATTCATTCATTCATTCATTCATTCATTCATTCATTCATTCATTCATTCATTCATTCATTCATTCATTCATTCATTCATTCATTCATTCATTCATTCATCCATCCATCCATTCATTCATTCATTCATTCATTCATTCATTCATTCATTTATTCATTCATTCATTCATTCATTCTTTTATTCATTTATTCATTCATTCATTCATTCATTCATTCATTCATTCATTCATTCATCCATTCATTCATTCAACCATTCATTCATTCATTCACTCATTATTCATTCATTCATTCATTCATTCATTCATTCATTCATTCATTCAATCATTCATTTATTTATTTATTTATTTGCTCGTTCATCAAATCCTTCGTTACTTCATATAATATTTGCCCTAGCACTAAATATATCGATATAGTTTATGTTTTATTTTAGTCCTACGATTGACAGTACCATGAGAGAGTTATGCAGACAAGGGTATCCGGATGTAGCGTGCGTATGTGTCTGGTGGCGTGTGGGATATTTGCGTGCTTAAGTTAACATACGATCATTATTATTACATATCTCATGAAAGATGAAATTTGAGGCAAACGTCTGCGACGTTAGCCTGGTATTGGTACAATGTTTCTCTTGGATTATTTATGTGGTAATATAACACATCAGAAATATGGGAAAATAACCGAAGCAGTTAGCAGCACGTCTGTGAAACCTGGCCAGCTTATCAACAAAAATACCCCGTAGATCTGTATGTGAAACCTTACATGTTGACTAGTATCTTGGATAAACAGAGATGGGCGCCATATCCCATAGACAGAGACATTAACACGTAACTTCAACCTATATCTGTTCTACCATGTTTACTGTAAATAAGCATAGTTTAAATTGTATCAAAAATATATTTTCAAAGATTGTCATTTTGAAAACTCCGCGAAGTATTTTTATAATACTCAAGTTATAAAACTGAAGATTTTCAAACGTCTACGAATAGAGCCAAATATATTAAGTTTCTGCAGAATTCAACGGTCGCTGACATTTTTATTCCCCCCCAAAAATTTCTGGGTTATTTGTTATCGGACTTGATGTGAAAAATAAACCTGACTATACCATCGTACAAAGCCAAAAGAAATTCGCACAGCAATACCCCAGCAAACACGAACGCTGACCAATGATGCTTTGATGTCGGCCCACAGTCTACGACGCTGGCCCAACATGAAAACAACATTGGCAAAACGTCTCGTGTTTGTTGGGATAGGGCTGGCATCAGTGACTGACATTGTAGATGACTTAACAGATCCACTATGTCGCCGATGAAACATCATACCATGCCATGTTTGTTTTATCCTGGGATGGACGTTGCATCAGTTTCCTTGTGCAATCACAATACATCTGATACTGACATTTCAATAAGCAGCTACTGCCTTTTAGCTTTGCAGAACAGAATAAACCAGCACCCCATACAAGTCTCCTTCAATGCAGGGTCAGCTACGAACAATTTTGTCTTTTGAAATCACACGTTCCATGGACGGCACCTAAGACTCGAGAAGTGAGAGGCTCTGTCCAGGGGAAATGCTACATCGTCACATTTACTTGGAAGAAGGCGTGCTGAATTGAACACAATTCACCGACTTATGACTTCGATCATCCATGCATGCAACAAGTAAAGCTCAATCAATGCAATGCGTTATATCTCTACGAATATTATTTGTGTGCCACTATCGTGAAAATTACCATTTTGGTTGGAGAAATCCGCAGTACATAACTAGACCAACCGACAGATTTATTGACCGAACGATTGACCGACCGACCGAACAATCGACCGACAGACCGACAGACCACAAACCAACCAACCAACCAACCAACCAACCAACCAACCAACCAACCAACCAACCAACCAACCAACCAACCAACCAACCAACCAACCAACCAAACAACCAACCAACCAACCAAACAACCAACCAACCAGCCAACCACCTTGGCTTGGGACATTTTTCAGACACCACAAAATTTGATTCTATCTGGAAAACTCGGCTGATAAAGTCAGAGTAGTGATATGTCATTTAAATATGACCATCAACGCATTAATGAATTCTGAAGTGAGCCTTAATGGTTCGAGTCTACCTTGTCGGAAGTGAGCCTCAAAGGCTATTGGGGGACTCTAAGAGTTATATATAAAAGTCATGTATGACATAAAAAATAAGGGCACGTCAAGGGTTCGAGCCCAGGACGGTCACCCCCCAAAAATTAGGATGAGGCCTAAGTTGGTTGCTTAACCTGGTTGATTCAGCGGAGTGGGTTGTGCTCGGTACACTCAGTAGGTACGATTAGTCGCATTCGGCCTTAAGGATTATGATGTGGGTGGCAGGATGCTTCACGAACAAGACTACATAAGTCCAGGAGCTCCCGCTCCGAATTAGAATTTGATTTAAGCAATTTTGTATAGGGTTATTAATGTAGTCCTAGTCTAGGTCAAAAATCAAGACGCAAGACAACTAGGTCTAAGAAGCCCAGTCTAAGAGTAAGATAAGAACTAGACAGTCTGTCAGAGATTGCAAACCTCCATTAAAATTAATGATCCTAATCAGTATCCCAGTAATGGTCTACCTATCTGGCATGGTTTACCCGATATCAGGCCAATCGAGTTAACTAATAGCTGATTTACGGTCATTTTGAATTCAATATAAATTAGTTAAAAACTTAGGGTGCATCCTCCCCCGAAACCTCAAATTTTGTTTTATAGTAATGGACTAACATCTAACACAGTTTGCAAAATATTGGGCATGTGAAAGTAAATAATGGCCGATAGGGGGCCATTTTGAATTTGATCGAGTCAGAATTTTTAAAGATGCATCCTCACCTGAAATCTCACATTTCATTCTATAGTAATCGTCTAGCTATCTAGCATGGTTTACCAAATATCGGCCATGTGAAAGTGAATAATGGCCTAAAGGCGGCCTTTTTGAATTTGATCAAGTCAAAATTTTCCAAGATGCATCCTCAGCTGAAATCTCACATTTCATTCTATAGTAATGGTCTAGCCATCTAGCACGGTTTACCAAATATCGCCCATGTGAAAGTGAATAATGGCCGATAGGAGGCCATTTTGAATTTGATCAAGTCAAAATTTTTCAAGATGCATTCTCTCCTGAAATCTCACATTTTGTTTTATAGTAATGGTCTAGCCATCTAGTACGGTTACTAAAAACCGGCTATGTGAAAGGGAATAATGGCCGATAGGCGGCCATTTTGGATTTGATCGAGTCAATTTTTTTCAAGATGCATCCTCTCTTGTAATCTCACATTTTGTTTTATAGTAATGGTCTAGCTATCTAACACGGTTTACCAAATATCAGCAATGTGCAAGTAAATAGTGGCCGATAGGCGGCCATTTTTAATTCGATTGAGTCGAAAGTTTTTAAAAGGCATCCTCTCTCGAAACGTCACATTTTGTTTTATAGTAATGGTCTAGCTATCTAGCACGGTTTACCTGATATCAGGCCTATCGAGGTAAATAATGCTGATTGTCGGCCATTTTGAATTCGGAAGTTAAAAATTTTCAGGGTGCATCCTCCCCCGAAAACTCACACTTTGTTTTATAGTAATCAGGTAATGGTCTAGCCATCTAGCACGGTTTACCTAATATCAGCCATGTGAAAATGAATAATGGCCGAAAAGGCGGCCATTTTAAATTTGATCAAGTCAATTTTTTTCAAGATGCATCCTCATCTGAAATCTCACATTTCGTTTTACAGTAATGGTCTAGCCATCTAGCACGGTTGACCAAATAACGGCCATGTGAAAGTGAATAATGGCCGATAAGCGGCCATTTTGAATTTTATCGAGTCAAATTTTTTCAAGATGCATCCTCTCCTGAAATCACACATTTTGTTTTATAGTAATGGTCTAGCCATCTAGCACGGCTTACCAAATAACGGCCATGTGAAAGTGAATAATGGCTGATTGGCGGCCATTTTGAACTTTGACAAAATGATTTTTTTCAAAATACATCCTCTCCTGAAGCCTTACAATTTGTTTTATAGTAATGGTGTAGATATCTTGAGCGGTTTTCATGATATTCCACAATATCAGGCCTGTCGAGGTGAATAATGGCTGATAGGCGGCCATTTTGAATTTTATCAACTTCAAATTTTTCAGGATGCATCCTCTCCTGAAACCTTACAATTTATTTGATATTAATGGTGTAGCTATCTTGAGCGGTTTTCATGATATTCCGCAATATCAGGCCTGTCGAGGTGAATAATGGCCGATAGGCGGCCATTTTTAATTTTATCGACTTGAAATTTTTCAAGATGCATCCTCTCCTGAAACCTCACAATTTGTTTTATAGTAATGGTGTAGCTATCTTGAGCGGTTTTCATGATATTCCGCAAAATCTTTCAGTCGAATTTACCGATGTTATAAATTAGGTCAAAGTGCTGGGTCAACTTCAAGGTCAAGGTCCAAAAACCTGAAAAGGCACAACTAGGGACCTTAGAGAACATGTATGTGCAATATGACTGTCATCGGCCCAGTACTTTTTGAGATCTGCTCCGGAAACGAAGTGCGCGTCAAAACGTCTAAATAGGGCATAGTTCTGAACCAGAAGTAGGTCAAAGTTCAAATACCCCAAAAGGCACAACTAGACCCCCTAGGGGTGTTGTGTGTAAAATTTGAAGACAATCGGACAAGTACTTTCAGAGATATGCTCCGGAAACGAATTCTTTACGGACGGCCCAACGGCCCAACGGCCCAACGCCGTCACATCATCATTTTCTCCTCTGCAACCTTGCGTATTGAATTCAGATTAAAAATATTTTAACCCGTCCATTAGCCACCTGGAAGTAACCCACATACCAAAAATTGTTATCCTAGCTTATTTTCTCACAAAGTTATAATCAAAAGAAGAGGCCAAAAAAAAACGGAGGTAGAATCCATAGCTCCCTTCGCTCACCTACGGTGACGGCGGGAGCTAATGAGTAAAACCCTCAGTGGTACCTTCTGGACAGTGCTAGGGAGCCACGGGTTTACATCCAGCCTGAAGACCCTGGTTCCTGCCCCGCTGGTTAGTTAGCCCATAACTAACTAACACTAACTAAAAAACAACCAACCAACCAACCAACCAACCAACCAACCAACCAACCAAGAAATCAAGCAGCGGGCCAACATAGATGGCGCAGGTAGACGTCCAGCTATACATGTATCTATCTAGCAGGCAGGCCGGATACGGCCAAACCATACATCTCAATTGTGGCACACCGGACACTATGAGGACTTAAGAGCTCCAGATGAATGCTCGTAATCCGGATCTCGGCATTGTGATTGTAGGACCACACCCTGTAACAGTATGGACTGTGCGCTAATGGTGTTTCCCATATCGCCTGCATCCCACTGGGCAGTCGACTGGCAAACCACAACACACGTTGGCGAAGTGCTAGTTCTAACCAGACGTTGATCCGGTACTAGGCCATCATTTGTCCAGATTCTGGCATCCGTGGGCACTCAGGATCTGGTCAAATCACGTGTAGTGGGTGGCCTTTCCCAGCGTGGACACTTCTGCCGCTAATCACTGTCATTGTTGTTGCTCTTGCATCTTCACTTTGCGATTTCCTGCACACTGTGCACACCCATAGAACCAGCGACAATGGTCCTCTCCTCTCATTTATCCTTATATTCACAGATATAATGCACAATCCTGTCTGATTGTCCTGGAGATCACAGTGTCAATGTATTCATAAATGTCTGGCAGCACATCATTTAGCTTCTACTGGCACTGACAACAACATACTATAGAGAGTTCACAGCGACCCATTACCTCTGTAATATACATTATTAATCATTGTATAAGGACAATCAGAGGAGAACTTGACCTTATTGAGAATGAATATACAAGGATAATTATTTCGCCGGTGTAAGCAGAAGCTAGTTGTAGACAAAAATGAAATGAAATGAATCGGGCTTTAGGCCACCTTTGTGCACATATAGGCTAAACTGGGCCAGGAGAACCTCCTGAGGATGGTGAGATGATTGAGATGACACTGTCCTCCAGACACAGGATTCGAAATTCGAGCCCTGGCGGTCTGAGGCCGAGCACGCTACTTCTCGGTCACGGAGGCTCCCCACAATACTAACTTTCACACGTGGATGGGGAAGAAACACTTTTGTTTCTTTCAAACCGCCGAGACCGGGAACCGAACCCCGGACCCTGGCGTGAAAGGCAGCGGTGCTAACCACTACCCTAGGGCCCCCGCCCTAGTTGTAGACAACTCTAAAGCAGAAGCTAGTTGTAGACAACTCTAACTTGCCTTGGATTATCGTGTTTATAAATCACGTGAAGTCAGCTTTAATTAGAAGACTAAGCCTGCTCGTTAAAGCAAACTCATTGTGGTTTATAGCGCACATAAAAGTACACATCCCAGCAAACACGATACATTGAGACATCGTTGGTTCAATGTTGGGCCAGCGTCGTAGACGGTGGACCAACCTTGAACTAACAATAGCTCAATGTATCGTGTTTGCTGGGATAGTGAAACTCGATCTAAACTCGATCTAAACTCAATCTAATTTTGCCTCACTAATAATAACAGTTATCGGAAATGATATTGTGCAACATTCAAATGAATCAGGAAGAGCTGACTAAGACATTTATGATGGTTTCAAATTTAAAAACCCTTTGGTCTCCATGGTTTACATACAAGTATTGCAGCGCTTCGAGGGTTAAATCCAATGTAAGATGTAAGTGTTTACTATGTAAACACCCAAGAAGGCCCCCCCCCTCGCACTTTTCAAATAAGAGTTATACATTAATTATAATTTTAGCAGATAATCAATTTGTACATGTAATTATCAAGTAATATTATGAGGCAGAGGCTAGTAGCTTACTGGCTAGGTGCTATTTTGACCCCAAAAGATCAAAGATGGCCGCCATGACCCGGATATTTTCTCGAACTTTTTGAAAAATTGATGCAGTATAGGAATTAATATTAGCGTCAGCCATGCAGTACGTTGAATATTGAGTGTATCGAGTAAGCAGCTTTGAAGTTATCAGGATGACAAGGCTCTAACTTGACGAAAAAAAATATTACCCACATCACACGAACGTCTGCTCAACATCTTTAGCAACTAAAAATTTAATCTTCAAAACGCTACATTATTGAATTTAAATTCTGACCCACTTGAAGCTGCGTCTCGCTGCCGTGACTCATAAATTCAAGTGGGTGAAAATTACTAACATTTATTCCATCAGTGATGTGATGTGCACTGATGTGATCGGCGAAGTTACACGAGTTACATTATTTTGAACGACTATATTCGTGCATAGCAATTAAAGGGCTCAGATCAATTAGTCCATGGGCCAGATAGGGTTACCGTAAACCCCCCCCCCCCCAGGACAGTCTGAGACCAAGTTTTTTTGTTCCTTGGACCTCCCCCGATATCAAAAGTTGATGCCATCAAAAAAAAGTTGGGATGGACTACCTGTTTTCGGCCATTTTCAAAATGGCCGCCATCGAAATCTGGAAATCACGTTTTGTGCCATAACTTAAGTTCTAAGGCAGTTAGAGCCACAAAATTGGTGTCTATGCATATGTTTTTGGGGGTGAGGAATTCAATTATACCAATAAAAAATGTTTCTGTCTTGTGGAAAATTTATAAACAGCTATTCAAACGTATTTTTCATGCATTTTCGGTCATTTTTTTATTTAGTCCATGGGATAGAGAGGGTTACTGCGCATCCTCCACCTATAAAAGTCTGAAACCAAGTTTTGGTTGCTCATTAGACATTCCCCAATATCAAAAGTCGATGCCATCAAATAAAAGTCGTATAAACGACCTATTTTAAGCCATTTCAAAATGGCCGCCATTGAAATTTGGAAATCACGTTTTGTGATATAACTTGAGTTCTAAGGCAGTTAGGGTCACAAAATTGGTGTCTATACATATGTTTTTGGGGGCGAGGAATTCAATTATGCCAATAAAAAATGTTTCTGTCTTGTGGAAAATTAATAAACAGCTATTCAAACGTATTTTTCGTGCATTTTCGGTCATTTTTTGTGTTAGTCCATGGGCCAGAGAGGGTTACTGTGCACCCTCCACCCATGAAAGTCTAAGACCAAGTTTTTTTGCTCATTAGACCTCCCCCAATATTAAAAGTCGATGCCACCAAATAAAAATCGGATGGACTACCTATTTTAGGCCATTTCAAAATGGCCGCCATTGAAATTTGGAAATCACGTTTTGTGCCATAACTTGAGTTCTAAGGCAATTACCGTCACAAAATTGGTGTCTATACATATGTTTTTGGGGGCGAGGGTCTCAATTATGGCAATAAAAAATATTTCTCTCTTGTAAATAATTAATAAACAGTTGAATAAACGTACTTTTCGTGTATTTTCGGTCATTTTTGTGTATTTTAGTGCGAGCTCAGAAAAAAACTAACCTTAAAATAAAACCTGTAGTGTTATATTATTCCGTGAATAATGAGCATAACAGTGTTGAAAATTGTAAATACAAATTGAACTTTGCTTATGACTAGCATTCTAAATGAAAAAACTTAGTGTAGAAAATATTAAAATAACAAAGTGGTGACTGTTCCATGAACCGATTAGGAGTACATGTAATCTTCATTCATATTATATCTGACCAGCAGCTGAGTAGAATATTCCCTTCCAATACATTCACACAAGATCATATCGCCACTTTAAAATTTAAAACGGTAGATACACCCTTTCAATTCCAAGAGTAAGATTTGGTTATTGACAGTCATTCTTATGTATTACACACACATTTCACCAGTTTATCTAACACCCATTTAAAAACAGAGTTTCTAACATAATAGTTGCCATGTCATCAAATTTTTATAGTGGGGACAGCAGAAATGGTGGTAAAGCCGTGGTAAAGTCCTTGTTCCACCAGAATATGAAATGCGTTTGCACTACCATAGAACATAAAATAAACATATCGCAAGCCAATGATTAGCTAAACTTAATCCTCATCACTGTCACTTTCAGCTACTGCACTGTCATCAGACAACAGTTCTTCTTCTGATGAGCCTGCTACATCGTCATCACTTTCTAATGTATCATCTTCCTCTGCTATGTTTATTTGGATAATTGGACCTTGACACCAGATGGGCACACGTTTCCCATTGTTTTCAGTCTATACGTGACTATTAATTGCTGGAGGAATATATGGCTGAGAAATATGAGCTAATTTCCAAATGCCAGTCTGATTTACTCGTCTTATATGATAAGACAATGTCTTTCTACATGATGGAAATTGGCTGAGGTCAATATTGCGCTCGAGATTGATGCACTTCTGTTTTAAAATAGAGTAGCGAAGATCATGCACACTTTATGACGACTTTTTCCATAGATGGCACATGTGAACTCTTCTAGGTCGATCACCATGTCATCAGAGATATGCCAAACATCCAGTTAATTTACATCCTGAAATCTCACAGACTTCTGATTAAGTTTTATTGGTTTAATTTTCCCTACGCGTGAATGCGCAAAGAGACAGAAAGGCAGTGCCGAGCTTCTGACCATCATTGTTGGCTATGTGAATTACATTCAGAAGCCTTCTTGTGTTGTCTGAGCCAGTATCAAACGAAATAGTGATGTCTAACTTGAAAGCATGGTGCAGCAATATGAAAAACACACCACTGTCAGAACTGCGAATGCGAACTGTATCATAGCCTTGCTCTTGTGCATAGAGACAGTATCAGTTTCTTTTTGATTTGACAACAATGATGTAATCTCAGTTTTATTAACTGTTGTTCCATCTTCAGACGCAAGAAGGTGGCAGTTACCATGAGGGACAGTTATTATTTTTTTCTATGGAAGTTTTGGAGCAAATTTATGAAAGCACCAAACATCATTCATAACATCAACTAACTGTGATTTGTTCTCACTGTTCATCAGAAATGTCTTCCAATCAGCTGGCTTTTTTGCAATGGCCCACTTATGATCAATGTAACACTGGTACCAAGCATATGTCTCTCCATTTGCTTAATCGAGCCTTCTGTGCTAAAGGTAATGTCGCCACTCCTTGGTATGCTGTCAAATATTGTACGTGCAACGAGATGAAAGTTGCTGGTGATGTTTGACATAACATGGAAGAAAGCATTGTCATCTTGTATGACCAGAGTGCTGCTTAAATCACTTGGGACTGGTGCATCACTCACATCCTGGACAATATACAACCATCACAGTAAAAGGCGTAGGGAAAATTAAACCATAAAACTGATTCAGAAGACAATGCGATTTCAATATGTACTCTGTAAATCAGGAGATGTTTGGCATATCTCCGATGACTTGGTGACTGACCTAGAAGAGTTAACACGTATCGCCACTCCATCTTGAAGCAGAAGTGAGCAATATTGACTTCAGCCAATTTCCACTATGTAGAAAGACATTGTCTCAGCATATTAGACGAGTAAATTATCAGACTGGAATTTGGAAATTAGCCCATATTCCTCAGCCATATATTCATCTAGCAATTAATGGTCACGGATGGACTGAAAACAATGAGAAACTTGTGCCCGTCTGGTGGCAAGGTCCAATTATCCCAATAGACATGATAGACATAGCAAAGGAAAATGATACATTCGAAAGTGATGACGATGTAGCAAGTTCAAGTGAGGGAGAAGTGTTGTCTGATGACAGTGCAGTAGCTGAAAGTGACAGTGATGAGGATTAAGTTTAAATAATCAGTAGCAGATGATATGTTTATTTTATGTTCTATGGTAGTGCAAACGTGTTTCATATTCTGGTGGAACAAGGACTTTACCATCATTTCTGCTGTCACCACCATACGAATTTGATAACACGGCAACTATTATGTTAGAAATTCTGTTTTTGAATGTGTGTTAGATAAACTGGTGAAATGAGTGTGCAATACATGATTGTCAATAACTAAATTTTCCCCTTGCAATGGAAAGGGTGTATCTTCCGTTTTAAATTTTAAAGTGGCGATATGATCTTGTGTAGAAGTACTGTTTTTTTTGCAATGAAGGAAATAATCTACTCAGCTGCTGGTCAGATCTAATATGGATGAAAATTACATGTAATTCTAATTGATTCATGGAACAGTCACCACTTTGTTATTTTAATATAAGTTTAATATAAGTTTTTTTCATTTATCATGCTAGTCATAAGCAGAGTTGAATTTTTATTTACAACTTTCCACACTGTTATGCTCATTATAGACGGAATAAAATAACACTACAAGTTTTATTTGAAAGTTAATTTTTTTCTGTGTAAATTTTTTTCTATCTAAAATACACAAAAATGACCGAAAATACACGAAAAATACGTTTATTTAACTGTTTATGAATTATCTACGAGACAGAAATATTTTTTATTGGGATATTTGGATTCCTCATCCCCAAAAACATATGTATAGATACCAAGTTTGTGACTCTAATTGCATTAGAACTCAAGTTATGTCACAAAACGTGATTTCCAAATTTCAATGGCGGCCATTTTGAAATGGCCTAAAATAGGTGGTCCATGCGACTTTTATTTGATGGCATCGACTTTTAATATTGGGGGAGGTCCAATGAGCAAAAAAAAACTTGTTCTCAGACTTTCACGGGTGGAGGGTGCACAGTAACCCTATCTGTCCCATAGACTAACACAAAAAATAACCGAAAATGCACGAAAAATACGTTTGAATAGCTGTTTTTTTAATTTTCCACAAGACAGAAATATTTTTTATTGGCTTAATTGAATTCCTCGCCCCAAAAACATATGTATAGACATCAATATTGTAACTCTCACTTCCTTAGAACTCAAGTTATGGCACAAAACGTTATTTCCAAATTTCAATGGCGGTCATTTTGAAATGGCCTAAAATAGGTGGTCCATCCGACTTTTATTTGATGACATAGATTTTTAATATTGGGGGAGGACCAATGAGCAAAAAAAACTTGGTCTCAGATTTTCATAGGTGGAGGGTGCACAGTAACCCTCTCTGTCCCATAGACTAACACAAAAAATGACCAAAAATGCACGAAAAATACGTTTGAATAGCTGTTTATAAATTTTCCACAAGACAGAAAAAAAATTTATTGGCATAATTGAATTCCTCACCCCCAAAAACATATGCATAAACACCAATTTTGTGACTCTAACTGCCTTAGAACTCAAGTTATGGCACAAAACGTGATTTCCAGATTTTGATGGCGGCCATTTTGAAAAAGGCCCAAAACAAGTAGTCCATCCCAACTTTTTTTTGATGGCATCGACTTTTGATATCGGGGGAGGTCCAAGGAACAATAAAAACTTGGTCTCAGACTGTCCTGGGGGGGGGGGGGGTGTTGCACGGTAACCCTATCTGGCCCATGGACTAAATGGTGCTGAGGTGAATATCTTAAACCCTCGAAGCGTTTTGTAAAATCCATGGACACCAAATGTTTTTTTATTTCGAAATCATCATAAATGTCTTAGTTAGCTCTTTCTGATTCATTAAAATACTTATGTGTCCGGGTCTACGACCATTATACAGATTGGTACTCTTACAGCGCGGGGATCGACTTTAGTCGTCAAAATCTGACGTCTACAGAGGCTAGACGTCAGATTCTGACGACTAAAGTCGGTTCTCGTCCTGTAAGGGTAAAGTAAATATCATTTCATTCCAAGTTGTTTCTCTTGATCTGTAAATCAATATGGCAGGAGTTTCACGTACTTCAGTTTTGTGATAATCCAATTTGCACACAGCCATTTGTGTGACATCTGGCAGCTCACAGGTGAATGCAAAGCCAAAGGCAGTAACTGCTCACTTCACAAGTCAGCAGCTACTGCCTTCTGACTTTACATATCATTACATTGTTCCATGTGGTCCCCAAGCGACGGTATACTCCATCTAAATGTACTACATTCCCATAACTATGTCAGCTCGCTAGAGAGACGGTCTTCACATATTAATGAGAGGGTAAATTATTATATACGTACGGATGGAAACTAATACTCTGGATTAGCTTTGTAAACATAACTTACGCCATAAATCGCTTACATTTTGCATCACTAGCTGGCTTATTTATTGTTAATGGGAGCTACATCTTATATCACTGCAGTAAATGACTCAAGCCAGGAAGTAAAGTACACTTTGCCAGGACTGATTTAGGAGAACTCCATTTTGAAAACCGGCATATCTGCTGACATTAATCCATCGCCAATCTCCGTGTAATCTAGTGTCAAATTCCCACAATAAATTATTATTATATTTATAAGAGATACATTAATACATATGATATAAATGTATAACGCAAAGGCATCCCAACAATAAATGCGCAATATGTAAATAAAGACAATGAAAGAGCATCTTGCTCTACGATTTCAGGTGCGTAGTGACACCACATTACAGGACGTCGGACGTGAGAATATGAAAAGTACAGAATCATGTCCTTTAACCTGTTTGTGACGAGCCCCGGAGATCTCCGTGATTTAGGGAGTCCATTCTGATACGAGGCCCGGAGATCTCCGGGTTTGATTGCATGAGATAACTATGACGTCATAAAATAATCTCGTTTCACACACAGTGTAGTAGCATAATAATCTCGTGTTCAATGGGTTAATTATGTATCTGTCAAATGGAGCTGTAAATTGCGTAGCAATTTCAGCTCCAATTTACAGATACAGTGCTAAATAATAATGCATACACAACAAGTACATATTATCTTGCGCTGAGTATCTTGTTAGGTTAGTTGCTCAGTGCCATCTTCCCACGCAAGGCGCGCTGCTCCCGAGGTCGCAGACCGAGTCGGTCTGCGACCTCGGGAGCAGCGAGCCTTGCTGTCGGGAAGATGCTCAGTGCTGACTCAAGCTATAACACAACAAGTGGGTGTCTGTGCTACAGACAAAATAATGTGATTCCTGTAGTGACAGAATCTGCTGTGAGCAATGCGTGTGCATGTCATCACGACTGGATAATAAACGTGGTAATAACACGGGGGGAGATTGCATGTGTCAGCACGGCTGGTAATATAAGCACACATGATGCATGTGAAGGAATGTGACGAGAAATGGAGGCTCCTGTATGTTGTGGTGCAATGTGGGAACACGGGTCATAGTGTACGGGAACGAAATAGCTGTATCAAATCATTGATGAAATCAGTAATCAAATGCTTACTCTATGTCAAATCGGTGATCAGTAACGGTTATAAAATATATTCTCTACACCAAATCCGAAAACATATCAGTAATAACATACATTTTCTGTAGAAAATCGATTATCAAGTCAGTAACGAAATGTATTCTCTGTACCAAATCTGAAATCAAAGCAGTAATAATATACATTTTGTGTACCAAATTAAAATCCAATTCAGTAACAAAACGTACTAAACTAACAATACCATAATTTGGCAACACAGCATGATCATGTATGTAGCTACGACACAAGATCTGCTATAGACTGTACACCAGCAATTAGCCATTAGCATGCTATGGATGTACAGCCATGTACCTCTAGGTTTTAGTCACAGTCAGGTATGATCTAGCATACATATAGATTTGACTGGGATCATGATGGATGGGAAATGTCCACGTGGTAATATTCTGATCCCTTATCGACTTATAGGGATACGGATTCCTGTCCACGGATTCCAATCAAATGACCGCAATGATAAAGCATCACAGCAGACACCGGACGTTGATTCAAAGTTAGCTCAATGCTGGGCCATCGCCTGCGACGCTGGTTCAATATTAAACAAACAGTGGGACAACATTTCACGTCGTTCTGGATGCAGTGACCAGAATGCGGCGTGTAAGCAATAACCAAAGAAACACTACACACTCACCCAATGGTGGTGTAATATTGGTCCAACGTCGCAGACGGTGGCCCAACATTACACCACCATTGGGTCCATGTGTCGTGTTTGTGGAGAAGGACACGGTGAATGGCCGGTCATTATATATAGACTGACCGGAGGCCGCGACCAGAAGGAGCGGTGGAGGCCTAATCCTAGGATGGCCGCTCAATTTGCTGGCGTCCATTACCCATGTACGGGGAACAATAGTGACGAGGCGACCAAGTGCTGCGCAGACATCCCCGTGCGCTCGTCACTCAACGGACCAGGGCCCGGAAATTAGCGATGGGGAGAAATCCAAAATTATTGGCTTCTCCCGCTAATCCAATTATGGTCAAGTGAATACATTTCTCGGGATCTGTGCTATGGCATCCCGTGCCTCCTTATCGGGAGTCTGGGAAAGGATTGTTAGGATAAGGTGTCGTATATAACGCAGGAAGGGGTGTGTCTGCGAGGCCGCATGTGGCCCTAGCCCACCTATAACCACCTAAAGACCAGCCCTGGATAGGAACAAAAACTGTTTTTAATTATACGGTCTATGTGTTTCTTTTTTTAAATATCTAACAGTTACAAGAATTGCCGAAAATTTAGGCAAATAAATATGTGTGTCAACATAGGGACGACGTTTGTCAACATAGTGGCGACGTTAGACATGAGAGCTTTACTTGATCTACGGGAACCTGGGATGTGATTTAAATAATCTGATTTGCCGGGGGAAATAAACCACGAGAAAGCCTCTGCATTACAGGGTTAGAAAAAAAACAGTAAGAGAAAGACAAAAAGAAAACCATTTGTCATTATTAGGTCTGCTCCGGCTGTAACTTTAGATGTTTATCCACATGGATTGCACTGTGTCGTACAAAGGTAAACAGCTGTAACTGCTTACTCTTCAAGTAATCAGTTACTGCTGTTTAGCCTTTGCAAGGATCTGTTGTCGTCGTCTCAGCAAACATAACACATTTGTACAACATTTGTACAATGTCGGCCCAACGTCTTCGACGTTGGTCCAACATTGTACAAATGTTATACAAATGTTCTGTGTTCGCTGGGTACGTGCGTCTCTTGAGATGCTGTGCGACCTTGATTCCATGATACACATCTCTCCTGTACCTCGTAACATATCCTAATTCGTGCTCGTGTGATCTCCACGGGAGGGGAAACCGGAGCAACACAGAAAACATCCATTTTGTATCTGTCAAAATAATGTGTAGAATACACCCTACAGGGGTTCAATCCCCGCATGGTGCAGATATAACATGTGTCTCCACTTTCAGAGCTGAAACAACATTAAAAAGTAGTAATCAGCAATGTCATAGTTGTGAATTTCCGCCCAAATCGTGTTGTGATGTTTTGACTTTGTGCACTTTCTGTGCTTCACTTTATTCAGGTGTAAATGAGCAGCTAGTAGGAGAGGGATCGCAATGTAATATAATATTACATATTCCCAATACAACGTCGAGAGGGCATAATACATGGACATGGAGACAAATGGAACGGTCTCCACTTATGCTTCTAATACTAAGTACAATGCCACATTCAAATGGACATTGATATACAGCGATTGATGTTTCGGTTTATATAATTTTGATTGTATTTGAAACATATTTTCAAATTAAAGATTAAAGCCATTATATCATTATAGCGATGACGACACATGAAGGTATCATTTTACTTTATCTAATTGTGGAGTGCGCGCATATATTCCCGGGGGAATTATAATTACTATTAGCGATAAAACACAATAAAGAAGATTATGACCCATCTTGGGAGGCTTACACATTGGATATAAAGAGAGTGTCCTTTCGATCGGGACAGTCAACAGGCAAAACCCGTGCAATCCGTAGATGAGGAATGAATGCTGTAGGCGGATCATGACGGGAGGGTGGGTGGTCCAACATTGTACAAATGTTATACAAATGATTTCTGTGTGCTGGGTATGGAGGGTTATTGAGAGTGAAAACCATATTGAAACCAAGAGACATCAAAATTATGATCTAATGACATAGAGCATAATGTTATCCATCAGATAAACTTTAGACGAATATAAGGACGTTTTATTATTATTCTCGTCAATCTAGAGTGCGATATTTTCTACAGTATTACATACTACCTTCCAGCAAACACGACACAATGAAACAATGTTGGTTTAATGTTGGGCCAGCGTCGTAGACGGTGGGTCAACATTAAACTGACATTGTTTCAATGTGTCGTGTTTGCTGGGAGCTGACACCAAACTCTATATTAAGCACAACTATTCAACCGACTTTCAAACACACGTGTGTTGAATTTCCAATAAAGGCAGTCGCCTTATTATATGATATTCCGTTAACTTGTATGTCTAGAAAAGTAGGGGGAATACGGACGACCATAATCTTTGACGTTGGCCCAACATTTAGTTAACATTGAGGTTATTTTAAAATGACGTGAACCTTGCGAAAACCTTCTTGAATCTGAGATGTGAAAAGGAGCTGGCACTTGTTAAAGCAGATGGTGCAAGTGAATTTTATAATTAAATAAATAAGAGTTTTAGTCAGAAGAGAAAGCGTGAGAAGCGGATCAGCTGAGCCTGCAGGTGATATGTGAATGTCGGATCAGCTGAGCCTGCAGGTGATAATGTGAATGTCGGATCAGCTGAGCCTGCAGGTGATAATGTGAATGTCGGATCAACTGAGCATGCTGGTGATATGTAAATGTCGGATCAGCTGAGCCTGCTGGTGATATGTGAATGTCGGATCAGCTGAGCCTGCAGGTGATATGTGAATGTCGGATCAGCTGAGCATGCTGGTGATATGTGAATGTCGGATCAGCTAAGCCTGCAGGTGATATGTTAATGTCGGATCAGCTGAGCATGCTGGTGATATGTGAATGTCGGATCAGCTGAGCCTGCTGGTGATATGTGCATGTCGGATCAGCTGAGCCTGCAGGTGATATGTGAATGTCGGATCAGCTGAGCATGCTGGTGATATGTGAATGTCGGATCAGCTAAGCCTGCAGGTGATATGTTAATGTCGGATCAGCTGGGCCTGCTGGCAGTTAGTCGTACGTTCATATAGTATTTGTTTGTTTGCTCGGACATGACGCGTGGCTGTGTGGTTGATCCAGAATGTTTTGAGAAACATATCCTGATAGAATCCAGACGCTGGCAGGCAGTGTAGATACTGACACCAGACAAACACTACTCCAGTATAAGCATGATAAGGGATCATGCTGCTCGATCTGTCTGAATACAATGGTTGGCGATTTCTTTATATTATTGGGTCTACATTAGGTCTATACAAGAACGTTCTATAGGACGTCCTTGGTCTATGTAAGAATATAATTATTTGTCTCTGAGCGGGGAAATATTGTTTTACGTCGCTTTCAGAAGCATTGTGGCAATATCGCGACAAACGAATAGGCAGTAGTCGCCACTATACATATACTAATATCGAATGGCTTCAAAAGGTCCCTGACAGTGCACAGTGACATACATGTATACTGCACACCCCAAGCCTTCGAAGTGTGCAGTGCAGCACTACACATGTACAGCCACGCACTATGACCACAATCCTGACATTCGAACAGATACATTTTCACGACAAAACGTTGAAAAGTGCAAGGAGTAAAAAAAGTGACAGGAAATACCATCTTCAACTCATTATTTCAGTCACTTACAGCATAGAGTATCTAGAGTATATACTTCAGAGTACTCAGACAGTCACACGTCAAGTGTTCATTTAGGATCATTAGGGATGATTTCAAGATAGTTATCAGCCGTTATGAAGTAAACACTTACGTCCTACATAATACAAAATCATGAAATGGCTATATCTTTATTTCAAACGAAGCCGTTAATCGCAATGGTGATTCGTGAATTCATATAAATGATAATTTTCAAAAAAGCAATGAACTATGATTTGATAGAAGGCGATTTTATTGGGCATTAAAAAAATTAAATTCGATTTGTAGGACGTAGAAGGTTAACCAAACTCTGTGGGGTATATTCTCTGGGGTAATGACCGTTATTACAATGTTAAGCACTGTAGACGTTCCTCTATAATGATGGTTTATTGCAACTTGTCCACAAATCACAATCAAGTGTACAATTATCATTATCAAAACGTTATCACGTTCAGCTTGTGGAGAAATATCATTGGGCATATTATAAACCGTTTGCTCATAGCACAGCATCCTTTATTGTTTTGCATAATTATGTTATGTTGAAAACAAAGATATATTTTGGAGCTGCAACAACAATAACATAAATCAGATGTTATGAGCTTTAGGCTACATCGATTTTATTCAACAGAACTTTACAATTCCAAAATGTTGAATAATGAATGTTGCGTCTCTAAAGTTGTATTTCTACATGATTGTGCATCACGTTGTTAACGAGTCAGTTATACTATTTTGAAGTGGGTGGCAATATGTTTGGTGGCCACACTCAGTGTTGAAGAGCTGGGGATGACACAGTAAAGTCTATTGTTATAAGGGGTGTCCAAAAGTGACTCTCGTAACAATGGCTTATGGTTGTACAGGGTGACACATACGAGTAGTATATGCGTTTAACATCCTACATCAAGCTCCCATCACCTAAAGTGTAAAACCACATAAACATTCTTACAAAACATGCAACACTGAATTTAATTGCTATGGCGATTTTCGGACTGAGCACAGTCTTGCAAAAAATATAGCTTTAAGAAGTTATAAACTATTATTGAATGTTATATTATAATGGGCTATGGTTTCCAGTATATCGTTAACTGGTGTCCTGTCTATTGAATATATATTACAATTATATATTAGTCGACTTTCTAATAAGTACATCAGGGGGAAATTTCCAAAAAAAAAACTGTGTAGCAGTTGTGCAGAAGTCCATATACAGAGATAAGCATATCATAGTCGAAGCCAAAAACGGCTACACCAACACGTTGTTGTGTAGCACTTGCCACCAATAGTGTAACAAACTGCTCTGGAACCACAGCCAACTGATTCCCTGTACATATAACATGCATAATGTTATCGTATTCTCTGGGTTGAAAGTGGGTCACAACCAAGGTGACGATATGTTATTGATAGGTCAGATGTAATCAAGCAAAAAAAAACACAGATCGCCAAAATAGCTCTATTGCAGCTGATGGGTTATTCTGCAAGCCATATGAAGAATCCATTTATCTTGTCTTTTTATCGGTTGAGAGCGCAAGACGACTCGCGACTGATACGGTGTGACTATACTTATTGATTATTAAGTGATTAATAACAAAGATAAACATCGCTCACATCAATCACCTTGATGTTTTCAGTAGCTGCCGATGGATTTATAATGTATTGCTGATGTAAAACCATGTATACGCCATAGCGCTACATTACATAATCTTTTTAATTTTTACCCACTTGAAGTTGTAAAATTACATATACTTGTATAATTTGCATGAAAATATTGTAGATCAGGTAATTTTCGCGTGTTTAGACTTCCGCGAATTTGTGATTTTGAAACTTTTTGTGAAGTCTAAAATTCGCGAAATATCGATTTCTATGGTAGGTTGCACTATTATAAGAATTTTCGCGAGATTCTCAAATTCGCGAATTGGTCTTCCTCGCGAAATTCGCTAAAATTAAAACATCGCAAATAATTATCACCAATTCTACAGTGAGTATATGCCAATTTTGAAAATTCAATGCTCACTTATCTTTCAAATGTTCTTGCTTAAAAGACAAATAAAAAGGACGAAAACTGCTGTAGACGACGACTAAGGAACCATGAACATGTATTTGTTAAAATAAGCCTGAGCGTTGTTTTGTCGTTAACAACGAGTGTAGGCCTACTTCGTCCAGCATGGTGCGATAGTATACTTCATTTAATAATCTTTTGCGGTGATCTACGGCATTAAGTCATTATTTTTGATTAACATGTTTTATTATTAAAATAATGATTAATAAAATTATTGTTTCTGTATATTCCATAATATGAATACCTCATCATATGGGATATGATTAATTCTAGATTTGTCTGTAACATCAGTCATCAGGGGCGTATTTTTCCAGAATTTAAAACAAATCTTTTCTCAACTGGCTGACTAATTTAATCATACAATTTACTATTATTATTATCATGCATGGTATTCCCGAGATGTAACTAAAGCACGGGCCGTGTGTGTTGTGTAGGTAATCAGTGGTAATGCATGAAGTGGGATGTGAATGAGTAAACAATGAAAAAAAATGTCTCGCCATCTTTATATACAATTTTAAATCTCAATGGTCTCACAAATTGTCCATGAGGCTGCTAATTAATTTAGATCTTAACCCTTTAACCGCCAAATTATTCAATTTGAATTTTCACCCACTTGAAGTTGTGTCTCGCTGACGCGATCCACAACTTCAAGCGAGTGAAAATTATTCAGATTTGACAAAATGGAGGTCAACAAGTTTCAAATCTTGCTGTATAATGTCACTTTTTATCTTTAACAGGTTTAAAAACTGATATGCAATGTGCTAATGAAAAATGTAAAAAACGAATATTGACGGCACCTGCGTTTAAAGGGTTAAACAAATTCAGTGTGGAGCGTAAGATTATTTTACATCCACGCTCAACTGCATTAGATATTGTGATCCTTGCTGGAACGCGGATACATAGGAATCACCAAACTGGCGACAAACATTCCAGACAAAATCAAGTACCCACCAGCCACGGTCAACCTGTCTGAACAGACATAATCCATCTGCCGCGCCGCCTGCATACAGGCTGTTATAACAGGACACTCGATAGAGGGCGTGATTCTGACAAGCAGGGTATAATGTGTCTGATGACCACATCCAGGCAATCGCATATTTTTCGTTAGGAAAGGTTGAATTTGAATAGAAAATCCATTTCAAATTGCAGTATTTGTTACGTAAAGATGTTATATGGTGTAGAAAAGCAAAAAAAATCATTGCCAAAGTTACGTACGGCTCATGCAATTACCCCCAAACATAACAGACAGTCAACCCGATGTTTTTATAATGGTGGACCACCGTCTGACACGCTGGTACAACATTAAAACAACATGTGATCAACGTTTCATGTTGTCTGGATATCTACTTGTACTTGGTTTGTGGAGACATTTCTGAAAATGTAAACAAGGCTGCGGGAAGATAAGGGTGGAGGTCACGACAACGGTCATATAACAAACATTGGAGCAGTGTTGGCTAAACGTAGTGTATGTTAGCACAACATTGAATCAATGGAGGACCAACATGATTGATTAGATGATTCAAGATAGGATAGGTTTACAATGTGATGTACACTATCCCGGAATCCAGTTACAGGAGGAACGAGTCTGTGCTGCAAATATCCTGATACCCTCTAACATCAGACTAACACCAAACACGAGAAGGTGAGCCAATGGTGTATTAATGTTGGAACACCGTCTTCGACGCAGGACCAACATTAATACAACATATGCTCAATGTCTTGTGTGTCCCTGGCTGTTCCGTTTTTGGACATCCTGCAGGCCACACACAGCCTAACACACACGAGCCATTGAACTAATGTTGGGCCAGCGTCGCAGATGGTGGACCAAGATTGAGCCAGCATTGAGTAAACGTCTCATGGCAGCTAGATCCCTCAGTAATCATACGTAGCATGATATAATCATATTTGATACATGTTTTAATAGTAGTCCCATCGTTTATAGTTTCATACAAATCACAGCCCAGCAAACACGAGACAGTCACCCAAGGTTGGTTTAATGTTGGCCCACCGTCTACGACGCTGGACCAACATTGAACCAACCTTGGGTGAATATCTCGTGTTTGCCGACTTGTTTCATATTGTTGTTGTTATCTCACATATTTGTGTAAGAATGAGAGTACGAGTGAGGATCCTGGAATAAGAATAACATCATATGGTGAGATCTAAATCCAGCTTAGATTCATCATTGTGTCATACTTCAAATATTATTTTATCTTGTTATGGCCTGATTTAGAGCATCAGACTGGAAAATAGCCATGTGAAATAATGTATGTGGGTATGTTGACATTATGATTCATGGGCATTACACGGGTTAGGTATGTTATGACCCCCCTATCTCCCTCCTCTCCGTAAATGGCGTTCGGATCATTAGGGATGTGTAAGAATCCTAGAGAAGCTGGATCTGTAAATCCTTAGCGCAAGGAATATAGAAGGGGACCATCATTGCTTAGCGTGCTATCTGAACATGGTGATTGACCTACGCAGCATAAATGCTATTGACGCATTCATTCAATAGCTTGCACCACCGTGGCTTCTAAATGCTAGTCCCGTGTCTCAATGTTGGCCCAGCGTCTCAGACGGTGTGCCAGCATTGGGACACCATTGCGCCAGCATTTCGTGTCGTATGGATCTGCCTCTGCTGTTGGGTGATTTAGGCATGATCCAGCAATATTGCTGTCTTTGCCAGAGACGGTTCTTGCCACTCATTAATGGCGATAATGCAGGTTTTATGGCTGAAGTAATGTGCATCTGGTGACAAGCAAAGGCAAACAGCAGTAATTGCTTACTTGAAAAGTAAGCAGCTACTGCTGTGTGCCTTTGCAATGCAGTATTCTAGTTCCAGACTGTTGATCGGCCATCAACGTGTGTGGCCCGGGATAGAAATACAAATAGACTAAGATGGTACATTGGACATGGACATTTTACAACTTGATGACAATGATTGGCGTTCTGTGTTTTTTGTTTGGGGGGGTGGGGGCGAGATATTCTTGCAGGTCATATGGGTTATTTAAGGTGGGTGATGGTGAATCTGTAGCCCTTTTAAAGAGTCGATGTATCCAATTACATGTTTCACTTTGTTTCATTTGGTTTCGATATCATACCGAGTAAAAATACTCCTATTTTGTCAATTTGAAAGCTAAATTTTAATCATTAAGCAAACATTTCACTTGTAACTTTGTGTTATTTGATATCCCAATAAAAAGGATTAAACACAAAAATGATTGACAATCAAATTTAATAAAGTCGGACTCTATTTATGTTAACTTGCAAAGACCGTGGGCCCTGGTTGGTTAGTGTAACAGCACCACTCTGCTATTTCTATTGGGGGGAACCATCAAAGTGCTCACTGTGCTGACACGTGTTGGCTGTGCAAGGCGGTGCTCTGTCGATGGAAGCCTCGGGTGGGCAACATAAGACTCAATTGCTGTGCTAACGTCTAGCACGTCAGACCAACTTCTGGCCAGCGTCTTGTTCTAGCTGGTTTGCCACGGCTGACTTTAATGATCACTCTGCTGCTCAAGCCATCATGTTCGACCAGATCTAAACGAGTGCCCAATCCAATAAGCCCCTGTTCTACAATGCAAAACCAAAAGGCAGTAGCTGTTTGTTTTCCAAGTGAGCAGTTACTGCCTTTTGGCCATGTCTCGTCAATCACAGCTACCTGTTAGACTACAATCAGAATAGTACGATCTAGTTTGAAAATACGTGAAGCAATTCGGGGTGAATATTTGATACTTTTGGCTGTGAATTGTCAATCAGAATTAGTCACAGTTTATTCGTCTGCGCGCAAACGTGTCCTCCCAAGTGGATCAATTGAAGACACCTCTCTAGAAAGACGCTTGTTTTCCCATCCATTTTAATTAAAGGCTTGAAAAGATTGCTGTCCACGGCAGAACAAACAGTCTGCGTTTCAACCCATTTATTAGTGTGCCGTGTTTTTCGTAACTTCCTTGTCTCTGGCTTACAGACTATTTCCTTGGTACCTCCGGGGAAACACGGGCCAATACCCAAAGTAAAATACCCTGAAGCAGCCACAGATTAGCCCTCTCTTGGCCAGAGGGTGGGCTGCTCTGCTAAATTGGCTTGTTAAATTGGAATTCTTGAGCCAAAGGAAACCCTGGAGTGATTTAAGGTATCACATTCGTTTTAGAAAGGCATAGCTCGGCCAGTTCAGCAGGGTCTTTTCCTTTAACATGTTAACAGGCTAACTTATCGTCGCTTTACTCCACATGTGATATTCTGCAACACGTTCTGGAAGGAGCTTATTTTTCTCCAAACTAATAATGTACTGTATCTATTAAAAGCTGTATGTCACGCAGCAGTGTGGCGAGTTAAGGACGACATTATACACCTTATTTGGCTGTCAGGTAAATTCATCTTCCCCCGCAAGGCCCGATACTCCCGACGTCGCAGGCGGAGTCTGCGACGTCCGGAGTAGCGGGCCTTGCGGGGGAAGATGGGAATATTTGGTGGACCGTGGTGGTGTGGATTCCGCTAAATATGGGACCTACAATTACCGTATTGGATGACAACACTATATTATAGTGGAGCCCGAGGCTGTCACAGGAGAAGAATAAGAGTATAAGAGTCTGAAACTGAATGCTTACTCAGCATTGTCTGAATGCTGGGACAGAGTCAGAAGTGCTGGCTTAACATTGTGCTCGTCGTTGAGCCAACCTGCCCATTAAAAACTTTTTTACCGAAGAAATATTTTAATTGTTGGCCTATACAGAATTGTATGTATATGTAGGACCATTGTAAAATATGCCTTTGCTGTCATGCATACCAAGGTAAACACTGGTAAAATGAAATCCTTCTTTCTGGAATTGATTTTTGAAACGGGTGGTAGGCAATTGGTGCCTGAAACCTTTAATTCAGCGTATGTAAAACAGCTACTTCCTGTATCAGAAAAAACCCAGCGCGTCTATATTTTGATCCAATATTATAAACCTTTATTAATTCCCTTAAACTACTGGACTCCACAGCAAACACGAGACAATGTTGGTTTCATGTTGGGCCAGCGTCGCAGACGGTGGACCAACATTAAACCGACATTGGGCCAATATATCGTGTTCTCTGGATTCATATGGATCATGAGGCACCTCACATTTAACATACAGTCTGTAAAAGATACGAGAGCTAAAATGCCATTTAAGTTTCACATTCAAATACTGCCAGACTTTACATCATGACATTTAAACACACGTGAATATCAGTGCTCGCTGGAATATTGGCTTCACATAAAAAAAAATTACATTTCGGATGACCACAGTGGAGATTTGAATGTCGATTTATATGATCAGCAGACAGTAAGATCTCTGAGAAAAACATGTTACAGATTATTTGGACCCGTATTAAATGGATGTCAGTTGATCCTCTCCAACATTCATCAATCACCGATCTTGGCATTATTGTATATATTACTAAATATAATGACATCAATGCGGTGTCCATGGTAGACATCTAACCAATGAATGTCATTATTGAAATCAATTCTTGGAAACAGGCAATTGCATCAGCAATGACAGCTTTATTTTTAAATGAATTCCAAGATACAAAGATAAATCTATTTTATTGCAAAGTATTATTGTCTTACCGTCTTACGCCACATAACATTTCTATCGTTGTAAAATTAGATAATCAATGTATTATAATCCTATTGCAGACTGTGTTTCCATTATTTCTTAATCATTGAAGTACTGGAAAAATACACGACGTGGACGGCTACATTAAATTTCTTGTAGTGGCTTTATAAATCAAGAATAATTGGAAACGCTTTAAAATCACTTTCTGGGTTATTCGTTCAGATGAATTACTAATACGAGTAGCTACTGTTAACTATTAACCCTTTCAAGCCTGCATTTACCATTGTCATCTTCATCCACTACAAGCCGCGAATTGCTACCGCAATTCCCGACTTGTAGTGGATAAAGATGACTTGATGTGGTTTAAAATTTAAAGAAAATTACCATGTATTGGTAAACCAGTTTCATGGAAATTTTCGTTCTAAAACCCTTGGTTGTAGGAAAATTAAGTCTGTTTTCAGGGATGTAAAATGCATCGTGCGGGCTTAAAAGGTTAACCCGCTAAACACGACTATAGTCGTTTTTAATCCGTTTTATTAGCAGATTAAATCACTGTTATTGGGAGCGAAATGTGTGTTTAGCCCTTAAAGCGCTGATAATTTTGCATAAACCGAGCTTTTCTTTTAATTGAAAACATCATAAATGTCTTAGTTTACTATTTCTGATTCATTTGAATACCTATGTCATGGGTCTGCAGCCATTAGAAATATTTTTATTCTTACAGTGGGGGGATAGACTTCAGTCGTCAGAATTTGACGTTTACAGATGTCAGACTAAAGTCTATTCCCGCACTGTGAGGGTTAAACATAAACACTAATCAAGATGTTTTGTCTCAAATTACACGATATGAGTAATTTTTACACACTTGAAGTTGTGGATCGCGGTAGCGAGACACAACTTCAAGTGGGTGAAATTTGTTTTTTTGAATCTAGCGCGATTTTTTCACCAGTTAAAATAACACAGCACGCAAAACGTCTACACACGAGACTCGACTCCAGATCAGCTCAATGTTAGGCCACCGGTCACAACGTTGTCACAACCTTCTGTCTATGCTTTTAACTGGAATATCCTATTTGAAAGCAGTTATTAGAGTGGTAATCTTGTCAAACGTGCTTCAGTGGTTTGCTAATCTTATTTTGTACTATTAATAACGCGACTTGAATCAGGTCATAATGCGTAGGTGTCATCTGATAGTGTTGCTCCAAGGTATGTCGATTACCATCTGATGAAAATGATATGACTTAAAAGTAGATAAATAGAATGTCTGCGCACGCAGTAGTATAAGAAAAGAAAACGAGAAGGTCAGACGAGGATCCTATTATCTAATTCCAAACCACCACCACCAGCAGCTGATAGCTCCAGGCAAGAACTTTCTATAATATAAAGTTCTTGCTCCAGGTGATCACAGTAAAACACATTTCAGTCGTCCAGTTTTTAGTTGCAGCAATGCTTGAATTGCAAAACCCTGTCGGTAATCATTGTGAGGGTTTTGCAATTAAAATGTTGCTTGATTGATGATTGGCGTATACTGCACATGGTTTAGATAAATGGTATAAACATGACAAAAGTGGAGGCAGGAGTATCCATAATTATGTCATCATTATAGATGTCAATCGATGTAAGTGTACAACCTTTTATTATATGTGACTGTGTACAGGTGATCAATGGACCTTGATATTAGTACATTGCATCCTAGGATTGAACTTCTAAATAATGACTATGATAGGTGATTGTCCACATATTAGTTCTGGTCAACTTGTATAATCGTTTATACTGACCACTATGGAGCACACGAGGATCAAGCAGTGATTTGTTTTAAGCCCAGTTTGCCATTTGTTCTACACGGGCGAAAAAATGGTTGAATCTGCCACTACAATAACCTATTCAGCCATTTAACCCCGAGAGGTTGTGCTTTCTCTTTATAAATAAGGTGAATCGTACCTCTAGAGTGTGTTCTTCTTGATCTTCTCTGTCCAGTTTACGCCCTGTGGTTGTTATCACTCCTGTAATCACACAAATAGAATACTCTTATCAATCGGGCTGATATGTAAAAGGAAATATTTTCAATAGGCCATCTTTAAATAAATTAAACCCTCACGATGCCTCTAAGCATTATTTTGAAGAATGACATAGTTTTGTAAAACTTAGAGGTTTTTGAAACAAAAAAATAATGGAATTGTTTGAATAATAACAATATCTTTTTTTTTCATTTGCATCGCAATTTGCGGCTTGCAGTGGGTGAAGATGATAATGGTAAATTCAGGCTTGAAAGGGTTAACTGTTAGATAAAATTAATAATCCATGTGAATTAAAAAAACTTCGAATAAAAATAAATCGAATACAACGTGAAAAAACACATTTAAAAACATATTAGCGTTGCACAAACTAAGTGGTTAGGATCGATGATTAGAATAACTCACAATTTAATCCACCATGTTTATGCAACGCTGTATAATTGCATAGTGGCCATTTTATTTGTATTTTTATAGGTTTACATTGCTTGCTATTAATATGCACATTTAAACGGAATTAGCACTACTGAACTGAAATAACATTAACGTTACACATGCTAATAACACGTTGTGATTATAAAGCCGCACAGCACGGTAAATAAAAAAAACAAATTATGCAAATTGGCCATTTAAGAATTTAAACGACACAATTTTCTACGAAACGGGAAAAACAATTCACGTCTAAAAGTAATAAAATTGAATACTTTTGATCATTTGCGCTCTATCAGTGTCTCCTCTCCCTTCTCACCCCCTCCCCCCCCCCCCCCCCCATAATGGTTGGAGATTGCCGGGAGCTTTGTCCCGGCTCCCTGGGGATCATTGCACATGTTGAGTCTGGGATAACAGGCCACCGGGATCAGTCCCGGACCTGACATCACACGGTGGTTCCTGCCTGTGTTCCTACCGCGCACAATTTCCCTGGTCGCCCGTCCGTAACCCGCCCATTAAAACGACCCCTGACCCCACACATTTGTCAGCCGGTCCACTCCCAAGCGCGACCGATAAATCGGTCGCGATTGGGAGTGGATCGGTTGAAATAGGACAAGGTTTAGTGGCCAAAGTTTTGGGTCAAGTAATTATGACCAATGCATGTATATGGATGATTTAAAACACTATTATTCTATTTTTAGCTGGGATGAATGTGGATGCGAGAGAGAAGGCGACGGACGCTACTGAATATATATTATGCATCGAGGGATCTAAAACAAAAATACTTGTGGGATTTAACGTAATGCTCTAAATACACCGTTACTGATGCCACATGTACATTAGAACATCACTAAATTTAACGACGTACATGTAGGCCTATCTATAAAGGCTTGTTTTGGTCTTTACTTTTATACATGGCGCAATAAATCATTTCCAACGACCATCAAATTTGTTGAAAGATGATGGCATGTTGCATTCTAGGTGCTGTTCTGTGGCAGGAATAATCAACTAGGAAACGATTTGCTTTCACGACGTACAACTACCAGATCTTACCAAACATTGATATTCTGGCTGGCGCCTGTAGCGCGGCTTTTTGAAAGCTGTTCCTGTTGCGAAGATGGTGCTGTTCTGGGTCGGCATTCTCCTACAATTTACTATACTAATATATCGTAGACCTCAGATTGGTCTCGACGGCCATCTCTACCAATACGAAGCCTACGATATATCGTAATTTGTAGAAGAATAGGGGCCCTGACTGTCATGTTCCTCTCACAGGAACATCAGTAATAAATACTTGTACTTGTTGTTGGCACGGGGTTTTATCAAAAAAATTAATGCTCGAAGTTCTTTGATTTTATACCTCAACTTCCACATAGTAGCACTACGTAACGGTTGCCATTTGCTATTCTGATATCGGATGGACGGACATAAACTGTTGTTAAATTTGAATCCAAATATTTTCAAATCTTGATGTTTAAACAGAGATTTTATTCCCAATAACAGTGATTACATAGGTTAAAAAAACTTCACAAAAACCCATTTAATAACAATATTAGAATATTTCTCATAGCTGAAGCAACAAACCTGAATAGATTAATTAGATGATTTAAATGCAAAGGCAACGCTGATCAGTCGGCTGATTGCAAAATTAATTTGAGGAAACGTTATTATTCGACTAAATAATCTGAATAAATGAAGCTTTTTTTGATTGAAATCTAAAGAGTTAATTTCTGTTTCGTTTTTATTTTAATGGCCGATGGTAGGCCTATTTTTACCATTACGTGTACTACATTTTGAACACATAACATAATCAGTAGACAATAGACAAAGGTCATTATTCACTGTTCGTGCTGTTTGACAAATTACCAGCAGTAGATCATGTGTAAATATGGTGAACCCCTTTTTACTTCTCACCAATCGCCTTCCCCACTTGTCTATCTGCACATGTAGCCAGCCCCACCCCAGTATATTTCTCATGATGTAAGATCAGCCCTGAGAATCTGGACAATAATCAGTTGAAAGGAAAGGGAATTCTCCCGTCTAATCTCTCCTGGGAGACTGTGGCTGTGGTGTTGGTTGGGGAGATTGGGGGGAGCTGGGTGACAGTAGGCTTGACTTGTGATCGCTGCAGGTGATTTAGGCAGGAAAGGCACGGCCAACTCTACACAACATTAGCTGCCCATCGCCCAGTAAACACGATACGTTAAACCAATTCCGATTTAATGTTGGGCCGACGTCGGAGACGGCGGACCAGCATTAAATCTCATGTCAACCAATGGCAGCACACATGCCAACCCTGAGTTAACCATACACCCAGAAAACATATCCAATGTTGGTTCAATGTTGGGCCAGTGTCAAAGACGATGGCCCAGCATTAAAACAACATAAGGTCAACGCCTTGTGTTTGCTGGGTATGCACAGAGCTGCAGACCTCTACACATGCTACTCACCAGCAATCAACAGACGTTGTCCTAATGTTGTTTTAAAGTTGGGCCACCGTCTGCGACGTTGGCCCAACATTAAAATAGCATAGGGTCAACTGGTGCCCGTTGGGTCAAGCCTCTGTAACATTTATATGAGTAGAGAGTAGGCTAATTAAATTGTGATAATCTTTCATGTGGTTCTAATAGAAGTCCCAATCCATCCCCATTAATGGATCAATCTCTTAAGCCGATTCACCCTTAATACACGTGATACAGAGAGATAAATTATCTCACTGAATATTTCACAATTCCAGCATTAACGCAAGAGCGCGAGTGGCAGATCTGCGCCCAAGCGATCTCCTAAATTGCACAGAATTTATCAGAGAAACGACAATTAATAGCATGTTAGTTAGGGTTATGAATCCTGATACTTCCAAGTTCATTCCACACTATATATGATAGTTGCCATTCATCTTCGTAAAGGTTCCTGGAGATAAAACTAAAACCAAACTCGTGGGTAAACATGGTATAGTTGTGTATGGTGTTTTGTAATTGCGACAGAAATGCATGCTAATAATAGAATAGGGGTTTTTTTGGAATGAAAGGGTGGTGCTTAGGGTAAATAATACATGAGGATCAGGGATGACCAGCCTCAGCGGAGTTATTTTATCTCACTTCTTTCCTAAAAGCTTACACACCTTTTCACTTTGAACATCTACAACAGTGACCATAGCAAATTCAACTCCGTTTATCCTGTTAACTCTACTTGCTCTGTTGAGTTGTCACTGAATATTTCTGATGTATTTGAAGGTGGAATAGCAAACGCAATTTCCAGCTTTAAATGATAAGAAATATGTGTCTTTATGAAAAATAGACATCACTCAAACTGAATTGTTTGAATAAAAATATTTTAAAATAGACATCACTCAAATTGAATTGTTTGAATAAAAATATTTTTATACTAACTAAACGACGAAAAGAGTTTTTCAATTTGAAATCATCATAAATGTCTTATAACTCTTTTTGCTTCATTTGAATACCTATGTTATGGATCTATGACCATTATACATATTTTACACTTTCAGTGCGGGGTTCGATCCCCGCACTGAAAGTGTTAGCGGAACATACACCACGGACTACTTAATTAATCTCAGAGACATTTGTTTTGAATTGAAACTTGAAAACGAATGTAGGCTAGGCCCTATATAGGGGCCTAAATAAATATAGTGGCCTAGCAGGAAAAGGGTCACACAACCATGTATCATAATAGCAAAACATGTACCTCCTAAACAAACAGCCTTAAAAACGCAGAAGGCACAAGATATGTCTCTACTAAAAATGCGTTATTAATACAGTTATAAATAGACGAGAATGTATGACCTCTTAAGTACCAGCAGCAATGGTTGATACAACCAAGGAACCTTGATACAACATGTCAGCTTCACATCACCTGAAGACGATATAGGACTACCATGACTACGAATGTGGTCATTACGGGCAGTTTATCAGGGGTCAATGACCTGCCGAGTGGTTAACATGAAAATATGCTGACGTCAGCAGGTGTCACACAAATCACCACGTGACGACACGATGGTCAATAATTAATTGACCACCGGTCATCAAGACTGAGAGAAGGCACGTGAGACCAAGGAATCTACTTGGTGAGACTAACAAAACCCAAAATTTTCCCCCACAAACGCGAAACGTTCACCCAATGCCCTTTTGATGTTGCGCCAGCGTCGAAGACGCTGGCCCAACACCAAAAGATCATTGGGGGAACGTTTGGTATTTGTTCGATTATAACTGACACCAAGGTCACCTGGTGGTGAGCCTGAGGGTGGAGCCCCCTCTGGTGGGGCAGACTGGAAGCTTTCTGTGTTTAATGAAGGCCTGATTTAGTGGACAGTGGCCAAAGGATATGGACCTTTATCAAAATGGGTCCCAAGTGATGGCACAGCTGCTCCGCCCGGTGCATTAAATCGGCAAATGGTAGAAATTAGCATAATATGAATTACGCAAATCAGCGTTTAATGCCGTCATACTATATCGTGCAATTACTGCCACTCGTAAACATTACAGGCCGAAAATACACAAAAACTCCAGCAGGCGGTTTTGATGTTGCAACCTCCTAACAATCACGAGTCATTCACCCAATGTTGTTTCAATGTTGAAACAGCATTTGGGTGAATGTGTCGTGTTTGCTGGGCTGGACCAGAGAGGCTTTAGATCATGTATATGGCTGAGTAGGGGGCCATGTCGGGACTGCTCCGAAGTCAGTGTGGTACCAACAAAACGAGACAAAAAACCCAGCAGCTCCCAGATGTGTCATTCCAGCAGGATGCAGACCAATTCGTAAATTAGTGCTATCCTTCACAGAAGAAGAAACACAATGCTTATTCTGTGCTGAATTAAAGTGGGACCAGCGTCGTAGATGTTGGCCCAACAGTAAACCGGCACCGGGCCAGTCTTTAGGACAATCTGGGTGTGCGGTGTAGGCATTGACACGCTTATATACGTTTTTTGGTCACCATTCTCGGGAGTATCCCGAGAAATGGTGTCGAGCATGACCGGCAAGCACGAGATGTAGGGGCCAATACATTGGTGTAATGATTCAATAAAATTTGGCCCGAAATATCGTATTTTCTGATGATTCAAACAGATGATTACAGCTGCGAACAAATTATATGAATTATATGTACACAGGTTAGCAGGCCATGCAAGAGGGAAGGAGGGGTGCGAATTAACAAGAGATTCAACACTCTCTTCATTCAATATAAATATGGTACATTTTGAGGAGGACAATGTGTTTTATCGGAGTCCAAAATAAATCGAAATATAAAGACGTTAAAATGGGAAGTCAATTGCACTAAGCACGAGCACCTTGGCTATTTCCTTTGAATACAGTTCATATTAGATAATTGTACTCAGATGTTCATTGTACCCTGTCGTGTCTATCTAGGTGTGAAAATAACGGAAAAGGTGGCATATATGGAAATCAGCATTCTGAAAAAGTTATCAATAATATCAGTTTTTCTATGAAGCGTGTGAAGGCGTGAAGTGAGGATTGAGTATCATGTCATGTGCTGAATCATTCATGGTCAGCCCTATATGAGGTATAATAAATGACCGTAATCAAACTGACCACCGTCCAGGAGATCGCTGACCCCCGCCACTGATGCTTCATTCCAGTAAACTCAACATGCTGCCCCAACACTGGCCCAACGTCAATAAACATTATTTCTCAACCTTAGCTGTTTCTAAAGGCTAGTTTGTCCGTTTAACAATGTCTTGGTCAGTATACTCTTAACACAAAAGGTTCTTGAAGGTTGTTTTCCATATAGTGATAGTAGAGAAAGGTTCCACATACATACCTAGCTAGCTAGTGTAGTGTGAATGAATACAGATACCAGTAGCAGCAAATAGAGTGCATTAGCATGGAGTGTTTGTTGCGCTGCAGTAATGTTTTATTTCGACCAATAGCAGTTAGAATATCATATGTGTCAGTCAAATCAGTGGCGCATACGATACTGACTCGTATGCTCCTAGAGGAGTAGTAGTAGTAGTAAATTGTTGCTTTACGTCACTTTTCGGCACTAATGGTCATTTAAGTGACATTGCAATACGATAAAAACTATGCAGTCATATGATAAGATGAATGGTATACAGGTGATTATGTGAGGGTGCGGTGATAGCGCATGGTGGGTTGTTGCGAGTGTTTTCCTTCACTCACCCAATAAGGGGTTCTGGGCATGTCTAGGGGATTTATCCCCAGGCATCCCCAGACGTTCAGAGAAACTCAGTGCCTGTCTGCACTGATACGGGTAACGGGAGCTGCATTATCACCGCTGGTAAACGCAGGAAACGGGGTACCCGGTCGCAATCCAGCCGCAGATTGTAGACAGATACATGGAGGTTGCAGCTTCCCTTGGCTGATTGCTGTGGACTAGTGCTTCAGTACCATACTGTAAAGCGTGCAACATACGGAACCTATCCCTGTGACCCTAACCGGATGGGGGAGAAAAGTACCACTACTAGCAATCCCAGTACCCTGTCTCCTAGAGGAGGACAATAGCGTTTCTACAGAATGTCCATTGACGCCGATGGTTTAAAAGCGGAAATATACTCTGAAATAAATCGTTTATTGTGAAAACTTTTTCAAAACAGCAGGAGTTGTGTGACTAATTCATTTGAAGTCTGTGTGTCATCGTTGACTTTGCAATATACATATATTCCCCAAACTTAATCAGCAGCGAACACGAGACATTCACCCAATGTTGTTTCAATGTTGGCCCACAGTCCTCGACGCTGAAACAGCATTGGGTGAATATCTCATGTTTGCTGGGCCAGCAGTTATGGCAGTTATGTGAGGCCATAACGTCTGGGTGGATGGCTCACAGAAAGTATCGGGCGTTGGTTGCCTGCCTGTCTGGATCTCAGGCTGAAAAATTAGCAAACTAACGTTAACGTTCAGTTATCTGCCACCTGCCTGTGATTACATGAGGTTGAAGAAGAAAGTCGCTTTGTTATTCTCCTATGATTACATAAGATTGAAGAACAAACCCAGCAAACACAAAACATTTGTATAACATTTGTACAATGTTGGACCAACGTCGAAGACGTTGGGCCGACGTTGTACAAATGATATACAAATGTTTTGTGTTTGATGGGAAGTCGCTTCGTTATGCTGCCAGTTTAACCTGTCGTCAACATTGTTATATGTGTGTGGGCATCCGTGGTGGGATCATGGACTATCTCCTTGATGGGATGCTCATAATCCAGGAGGTCGGGTTACTGGCATGTAAACTAGCGGTGTAAACACATCTGATGCTCGTTTGATCCAGGTCTTGTACGCTTTTGTCCATGAATAATTGAGCACGCAATCAAGCTGCACCCAAGATGGCCGCGAGGTATGGTCACGTGGTCACGAAAACCGGCGCGAGATGGTCTAGTAAGCCTTCAGGTGTCTTATGAGTGACTCTTGAGTTATAACAGCCCATCATCCCATCATGTCACGACAGACTATCTTCAGTACATGCTGGTTTAATGTTGGGCCAACGTCGCAGACGGCGGACCGGCAGTTAAAACAGAGTAGCTAAGCTTGTGTTTGCTCGGTGCGAAGGTGATTATGACGTCGTGTACCACCTTTAATATCCAAATTAAACCAGTCGATGGAAATTTGTCAGCGCTGGCCAAAATTGTAAGCCAGAGGCCAAGTAATGATTCAACATCATAAATCCCAGGACAACATGGTCAGGCTGTATTCCGCTGTGCAGAGCCGAAAGGCAATAACTGCTAACTTTACAAATGAAAAGTTACTGTCTTTTGGCTTTCCAGAGCAGGACATGTATAATATAAAACTTGATGAAACGTTTATTGAAACATCAACAACGAGATGCTAAAAGAGGTGTTGCTTTTATTTATGAGGGCCACACAGGTTGTCATACGTGAAATATGTCAAACACCAGGTATTTCAGCCAGATGAGCCGTGCCTCTTATTAGGCCACTCCTATAATAGGCTCTTGTTTACTACAACTCGAGCAGGAAATGAGGATGTTTGAGGATGTGAATCCAAGTACGGCGACGTGTTTTAATGCAGTCCAACAAACGCGACGTACTGATATGATGGCAATGTGATTTATACTTTTGAATAAGTGAACAAATTTAACCAGCTCAGTATCAGCTCAGTCATATGGTGTGAAAATAATAACATGTCATTGTCATACCATGATTTTAACAAGATAACGTATACAGGGTATAGTAAAGCCATTCACTTATGTATCAAAAGCTATAGATCAACCATCTTGTCAGACCACTGGTCTGTCGGTAGCAGACAACTGGATAGATGAAGATGTAGATCAACATATCTGACTTATAATATTGCATGCAGGATAATT
Source organism: Flabesymbios commensalis (assembly GCA_964017125.1). NCBI lineage: Eukaryota > Metazoa > Annelida > Polychaeta > Terebellida > Flabelligeridae > Flabesymbios > Flabesymbios commensalis. The sequence continues at coordinate 48,530,060 of OZ024913.1, read as the reverse complement.
ATAATTATGTGCGTTTTTTTGATTACATAAAACTAACAAAATATCCCGTCAATGTGATAGAGGCATGACACTAGCACTGATTCTGTCAGTATTGATTCATTTATACTTATTTTATTCATCAGGTAATGCCAGTAATCAAAACATTAATAGCGCCATTGACAATCTGTATCACTACGTTTTGATATGATCTTCCAAGAAATTGTCTAAGGCTTTAATAAGTCGCGGTATGGGGTAAGCTAAATCGCCTTAAGCATTTGTATACAATACAGATATACATATTAAGTAAATAATTAGATGCCCCAAATTATCCTACGAAGAATGCGGCCAACGGCGTCTTTTTTCAATTATATAGGCCTATACTCATTTGATTGTAATGAGATAATGAAAAATAACAAACGTATTCATAACAAATACCACACAGCGTGCGTGATACCGCTAATGGACAAATCATTATAAGTATACATGTATCAACACACTATCAAGATATGACCTGAATAGCAGTGTACCCTACGCACATTTCGATCATGACATCAATAAGGCCATCAAGTGAGGAGAGTAGTATATTTTTAATGATAATGATTGTGTTAAAAAGAAACATATGTATTAATATGTATAAGGGCCACTGAGTCAAGCGAATTTCACAAAAAGTAATTTGAAAAAACTATCCACTAGTTGTTTAGTCTCGGGTGGAATCTGTTAATTGGACATGTTGACGTTGTAATCCGCCTGGAGTGACTTCCACTAAAGCTAATAGCATCGGCCCGATGTTAGGCAAACGTCCTAGTCGATTGACAAAACTTTGAACATCTTAGTATATTTACTAAACTTTGTTTGTTAAGCTCTGGCAGCCGTTGGCGGACGCTTTAACCATGTGAGTGCAGGTCGTCACGGGAGTGCTCAGTCTCATGGATTATATATAGTGACCGATAGATGATTCTATTTCAGAAAACAAAAGGTAGGCCTATCCACTCAAAGTTGTTTTACGGTTGTGCCAGCGCTACACATGATTGATGACCTCGCTGATGTAAACGCCAGGTTTGTCGTTTTTACCCCGAGTGTTTTAACCCTAGGGCACTGAGTTATTCAACTTAAATTTTCAACTTAAAGTTGTGTCTCGCTACCGCGACACACAACTTCAAGTGACTGAAAATTTATGTGGTTTGTGAAAGTCCAACATATATCAGTGTTTCAAGATTGAGGCATATTTTACTTTTAACAACTGGTTATCAGGGGTTATACATGTGCTAATAAAAACACAGGATGTCTACTGTAGTCGACATCAGTGTTCTAGGGGTTAACATTATCATCGTTATTCTTAGAAAAGCAAATCCTAAACTAATTTCACTTTCGAATTTCCACAAGTTTACTGTGTGTATTTGGGTGCAGAGACGAGCTGAGGCCACTGTGTACCCTCTACAATCGGGGGCAAAACAGGTTAAGTTATCTCGGTCTGAATGCCAAGTTCTGTCGTACAAAACCAAAAAGACAATAAATGCTTCAATAACTTTAACAAGTAAGCAGCTACTGCCTTTTGACTTTGCACAGAGCTGATGGTGATTGTTGGACTGACGATACAGTGAAGATGAATAATTCACTGTCTTGGCACAGTGACTGAGAAAAGAATAGAAGACATACTGGCATCTCCCGGAAGTTGCCGTGTTCCCGGAAAGTGCGAGTCCCGTACTACTTCCTGTTTATGTCACAAAATATCAACAGGCTTCTCATATGGGGATCGTGGTCAAAATTACTTAGGGCGCAAATAAAATGTCCATTAGATTTTTAAACTTTATGATGTGAAGAAAGGACATTTGACTTGTGGGATATGCTGTGGTCTGCGTACCGCTCAGCTGTGTTATGCATCTCATTTCTGACGGCTTACTGCCGTCCTCCTCCGGTCCTTCCATTTCCGTCTGCTTTGTAAAAGCGTTATCCTTTTTCAGATAACTGGATTTCTGGAAAATTACATCTATCATGTCTATTACCGTCTCTAGCCTGGTTACATTAAATAGAGCTACCACCTCATTTCCAGCATTACTACACGCCCTATAGGAACGTTGAGAAAGAGATTTTTGCAAATGCTATTTATCTTACAACTAAATCAACAGTATATTAATTTGAGATTTTCAAACGCTATCTCTTCATGACATACAGCTATTAAAAACGGCCAACAATCCTTTATAGAAAAAAGATGGCCATTGAAGTGGGGATAAGGGGGCACCAGTAAATTAATTTGTGAAAAAGGTCCATTGAAGTGAAGAACAGCTGAACCTGGAGACAGGCAGTTCAGTCTTAATGTCCAGTAAACACTAAACTGTGGCTCAACGCTGGACCACCGTGAACCGATGCTGGGCGAGCATTGGACCCTGATGACAGACAACATAGTGTCAGATCTTAGACTGCCTGCAAATCACCTGTTCAAAGCTCCTGATGCTTGTTCAAAGGCGGTCATTACGGGTTATAGCAGACACTGCTATTATCTACAGTCAAACAGCACGCCCGACAACCACAGTCGTAACAAGGTCAGTGGCGGATCTAGAATGTGCAAGAGGAGGGGGCGTGAGTCACATTTTGGCTGAAAAAGGGGTGTTAGCTTCACTTTATTAAAAAAAAATTCACCAATAAGGGGGGGGGGCGTGCGCCGGGTACGCCCTATGCTGGATTCGCCACTGAAATTTTAATGTTAATGCAGTTTTTTCGCCAACGGAATATTTCACGAAGTTACAACACGACATATGGTCCACGAGAATAGGGGTTAGTTCGCCCCGAATGAAATCATTATGAAAACGTGAATTTGCTTAGTGGATTCGCCTGGTTAAAAGTGAATTCGCGCTTTTAATCATGTTAGAAGTATATTTTTGCTCCAAATGAATTCGACCATAGTGATTTCCCCCTCAAAGTTAAAAGTAAATTTTCTCTCTGAATTGACCACTGAAGAGGCAGATAAAACTCCCAAAACGAGACATAATTACCCTAAGCGAATTCGCCCGCAAAAGTTAAAATTTGATTGAAATCCGTGGCATATATTTAAGATTTAGGAGAAAAGATTTTTACACAGTATGGCAATACCAAAACGAAGAATCACTTGTATAAATCTGTCTACCAGATTATCAAATCACAAATCTATTGAGAACAAGACTACATAAGTCCAGGAGCTCCCGCGACGAATTAGAATTTGATTTAAGCAATTTTGTGTAGGGTTTTTAATGTAGTACTAGGCTAGGTCAAAAATCAAGACGCAAGACAACTAGGTCTAAGAAGCTCAGTCTAAGAGTAAGATAAGAACTAGACAGTTTTTGTCAGAGATTGCAAACCTCCATTAAAATTAATGATCCTAATCAGTATCCCAGTAATGGTCTACCTATCTGGCATGGTTTACCCGATATCAGGCCAATCGAGGTAACTAATAGCTGATTTACGGTCATTTTGAATTCGATATAAACTAGTTAAAAACTTAGGGTGCATCCCTCCCCCGAAACCTCATATTTTGTTTTATAGTAATAGACTAACATCTAACACAGTTTGCAAAATATTGGGCATGTGAAAGTAAATAATGGCCGATAGGGGGCCATTTTGAATTTGATCGAGTCGGAATTTTTCAAGATGCATCCTCAGCTGAAATGTCACATTTCATTCTATAGTAATGGTCTAGCCATCTAGCACGGTTTACCAAATATCGCCCATGTGAAAGTGAATAATGGCCGATAGGAGGCCATTTTGAATTTGATCAAGTCAAAATTTTTCAAGATGCATCCTCTCCTGAAATCTCACATTTTGTTTTATAGTAATGGTCTAGCCATCTAGTACGGTTACTAAAAACCGGCTATGTGAAAGTAAATAATGGCCGATAGGCGGCCATTTTGAATTTGATCGAGTCAATTTTTTTCAAGATGCAACCTCTCTTGTAATCTCACATTTTGTTTTATAGTAATCGCCCAGCTATCTAACACGGTTTACCAAATATCAGCAATGTGAAAGTAAATAGTGGCCGATAGGCGGCCATTTTGAATTCGATTGAGTCGAAAGTTTTTTAAAGGCATCCTCTCTCTAAACGTCACATTTTGTTTTATAGTAATGGTCTAGCTATCTAGCACGGTTTACCTGATATCAGGCCTATCGAGGTAAATAATGCTGATTGTCGGCCATTTTGAATTCATAAATTAAAAATTTTCAGGGTGCATCCTCTCCCGAAAACTCACACTTTGTTTTATAGTAATCAGGTAATGGTCTAGCCATCTAGCACGGTTTACCAAATATCAGCCATGTGAAAATGAATAATGGCCGAAAAGGCGGCCATTTTAAATTTGATCAAGTCAATTTTTTTCAAGATGCATCCTCATCTGAAATCTCACATTTCGTTTTACAGTAATGGTCTAGCCATCTAGCACGGTTGACCAAATAACGGCCATGTGAAAGTGAATAATGGCCGATAAGCGGCCATTTTGAATTTTATCGAGTCTAATTTTTTCAAGATGCATCCTCTCCTGAAATCACACATTTTGTTTTATAGTAATGGTCTAGCCATCTAGCACGGTTTACCAAATAACGGCCATGTGAAAGTGAATAATGGCCGATAAGCGGCCATTTTGAATTTTATAGAGTCGAATTTTTTCAAGATGCATCCTCTCCTGAAATCACACATTTTGTTTTATGGTAATGGTCTAGCCATCTAGCACGGTTTACCAAATAACGGCCATGTGAAAGTGAATAATGACTGATAAGCGGCCATTTTGAATTTTATCGAGTCAAATTTTTTCAAGATGCATCCTCTCCTGAAATCACACATTTTGTTCTATAGTAATGGTCTAGCCATCTAGCACGGTTTACCAAATAACGGCCATGTGAAAGTGAATAATGGCCGATTGGCGGCCATTTTGAACTTTGACAAAATGATTTTTTTTAAAATACATCCTCTCCTGAAGCCTTACAATTTATTTTATAGTAATGGTTTAGATATCTTGAGCGGTTTTCATGATATTCCACAATATCAGGCCTGTCGAGGTGAATAATGGCTGATAGGCGGCCATTTTGAATTTTATCAACTTCAAATTTTTCAGGATGCATCCTCTCCTGAAACCTTACAATTTATTTGATATTAATGGTGTAGCTATCTTGAGCGGTTTTCATGATATTCCGCAATATCAGGCCTGTCAAGGTGAATAATGGCCGATAGGCGGCCATTTTTAATTTCATCGACTTGAAATTTTTCAAGATGCATCCTCTCCTGAATCCTCACAATTTGTTTTATAGTAATGGTGTAGCTATCTTGAGCGGTTTTCATGATATTCCGCAAAATCTTTCAGTCGGATATACCGATGTTATAAATTAGGTCAAAGTGCTGGGTCAACTTCAAGGTCAAGGTCCAAAAACCTGAAAAGGCACAACTAGGGACCTTAGAGAACATGTATGTGCAATATGACTGTCATCGGCCCAGTACTTTTCGAGATCTGCTCCGGAAACGAAGTGCGCGTCAAAACGTCTAAATAGGTCATAGTTCTGAACCAGAAGTAGGTCAAAGTTCAAATACCCCAAAAGGCACAACTAAACCCCCTAGGGGTGTTGTGTGTAAAATTTGAAGACAATCGGACAAGTACTTTCAGAGATATGCTCCGGAAACGAATTGTTTACGGACGGCCCAACGGCCCAACGGCCCAACGGCCCAACGGCCCAACGCCGTCACATCATCATTTTCTCCTCTGCAACCTTGCGTATTGAATTCAGATTAAAAATATTTTAACCCGTCCATTAGCCACCTGGAAGTAACCCACATACCAAAAATTGTTATCCTAGCTTATTTTCTCACAAAGTTATAGGCAAAAGAAGAGGCCAAAAAAAAACGGAGGTAGAATCCATAGCTCCCTTCGCTCACCTACGGTGACGGCGGGAGCTAATATACACAGATACAATAGACAGGCACTGGGTTCGTACAGAGCGACCCTCACCACAGAAGACCACCATGGTATCCCCTGACAAACATTATTCTTTGTGGATGTGCATTTGTCTGCGGTGATGACATGGCGGGCTTTACAGATCCTCACAAACGTGGACGGCAAGCCGCGGGACGCCCTGATCCTGACGGCGCAGGGATAGATATAAACTGCTGAGTGGAGAGGGTATTATCCTAGGAGACTCGTTAGGCGTTAGGTGGATCACACACTTACCGCGAATAACCAAGGCACGCCGGCTCAGTGCTGAAACAATGAGCAAGACGCTGGCTGAGCAATCACGCAAGGTTCAGCCAGCAGAACCCAGTCGGCCAAATCTGGATCAAAATTCAAAATTCAATTTTGATCCAGATTTGGCCTCGTATTTTGTCGGATTATCTTTTCTGGGATGGGATGGCAGTAGATAACCTCACACTGCACGAGACGGCACATTGCTACCAGATAATGGGCCATCACCTGAGACGCTGGCCCAACCAGCGCTGTGCCAATATCTCGACCCAAACGGATACAGCCCAGTCAAATGTAGCACCATTTACCAGTAATTCCTTTTGCCTTTACTTGAGACAGATATGAGACAAACTGATTCAGCTGTGAGAATCTATGGCAGTTTACTTTAGTGATTGTGGTTAGTGGCGACCAATAAATCCCTATATAGCAAATAGGTGGGTGAGCCTTTCTGTAAGAACTGAAAAGGGTCTGCAATCTATCGTTACTGTCATAAACTAGAAGTCATGTTGTCATTGCCATTACGTGTATAAAGCCCATGATAGACAAGACATGATTTACTCGTACAGTAAGACATATCATAATAACATAATCTATATGTGTAGATATAGACATGTTTTTATTGTATAATGATAAATAAGTCTGGAATACCCTTTTGAAATAATAATGTCAGTGAGACTGGAAACAAAGATAATATTATACATTTTGTCTTAGAAAGAACGACATTTTAATGATGTAGCTTAGTTACATGCATTGACGCAGACGACATCTCAAGAGAGGACGAATGAAACTCATATTGTGAAAATGGTCCAGACGCCAGCCATTAGAACGAAGATTAACCACCATACATCAGAAAGAGCAAACGTTTTCACAGCTTGTCTCACTAAATACGTTGTATTTTTGTGTGTGCTATCAGTCTAGTCTGTAGCCGTCTGACCCGTGAAACATATGTTATCACCATGGCACGTGTGGTGTATGAATTACATCTAGATCACAATATAACCAACAAGCAGCAGACGTTGAACTAATGTTGATTTAATGTTGGGCCATCGTCGTATCAACATTAAAGCGAAGTTTCGTGTTTGCTGTGTATAAAGTCATTCCCATTACTCAGTACTCCCATTAACCATGATAACTGATAAAACTCATAAATAAAACCCCATAAACTCATATTTTCGAACTCGTTCTGTACAACACCCTATTAACTGGGGCCAGGCATCCCCAATATTATACTAGAGATAATATAAATAGAATGTATGTTCGACATCATACTTTACATTCTCGACTAACTACTCGATTACCTACTTAACTTCAGACAGAGAGGCCAAACAAATTTGTCATAATTTGTCTGGAAGATAACATGCCATTTTCTAGTTATTTGCTACGCAATTGCAGTCAGAACAGGACACAAATATAACATTGGCTAGAAATCTAATTACACCTACATCTTATCACAATAATTGTTACTTAATAATATTCAATTAATTATATCTCTATGCCATTAAAGTGTTTCTACTGGTTGTGATGGCAAATTTGACATATTGATATTTTTATTCGGTTTTAAGTGCTGTATCCATGATATATTGTATATATTCAAAGTTAACCATGCTACCAGCTGATGTATATATGACACATTACAGCATACACCTGCCAAATATAAAAGGGCGTTACACAGAACTTACTGAAACGTGATTATCCACCATAATAAGGATATACCACTATGTGGCATTTTCTGCATGATATCAATAAACAAAAGCAAAAGCAAATGTGTGTATTCACATCGTTTTTGTCTGTAACAGCGGTGAACACACATGTTGACCAGTCTCTTTGTATCTTTTATCAGGTTATGGGATACTCCTCTTTATCAGTCACAAACCATAGTGCTGTATTATCCCAACAAACACGAGGCATTGACCCAATGTTGTTCTAATGTTGGCCCGCCGTCTTCGATGTCGGCCCAACATTAAAACAACACTGGGTGAATGCCTCGTGTTAGCCAAAAAGCTTTGCACGACGGTATAGTGTACGCCCCAAAAACCACGAATAAAAACACAGTCGGTTGCCATGGTTACAATACAAACAGCGGTAGAGACGCGATATCACTGTGTGTTGTGGTAGTGTGAGGCAAACACGCCACCTACGCATCCAGTTGTTTACATTATCACCAGGTTTGGCAGTCCACTAGTTTTACCCTTTTCAGCTGCAGCAAATATTGAGATTTATAATACATCAGTCGACACATGAAAGAAATATTCCATATATCAGTCAGTATTTACGTCCAATCGCGGAAACTAACCCTTAAACCCCTAGAACACTGATGGCGATTACAGTAGACATTCTGTCTGTTTATAATCACATGTCTTGAATCACTGATATATGTTGGAATTTAAATTTCACAAATTACAAAAAAATTCAAATTGAATAGCTCAGTGCTCTAAGGGTTAAATTGCTAATTTATGTTACACTTTAATAAGTTGGAACGAGGTAGTGATTCACAAATAAGAATGGATGAGAAGAGTCATTTTGAGACAATATTGTCGCCATTATGGTTGAATAAACAAACAACAAGGTTTGTGTGATTTCGATGATAATCAAGCATAATTCATTGCACATTGAATCCCTATAAATACTTCTAACAACAAATCAGTCAGAAATGTCTGAAACCAGTCAAATTCGGACAAATGAATTATTAATCTGTGAAATACTTCCTACCCAGCAATCACGAGACGTTGAACCTATGTTGTTTTAATGTTGGTCCGACGTCGAAGACGATGGGCCACAATAAAAAAAACATTGGTTTAATGTATCGTGTTTTATGGATAATCTCTTCATTGTTTTGTAGATATACTCTCCATACATCACCAACACTGGTTCAATTTTATCCTGAGGTTTGTGCCATCATTGGGCCAGCCGTCTCCCTTCTCAGGTTAGGTAGGTGAGATCATATTACAATTTGAGCCCTATGAGCAGAAATAAGGACATTCCTTGTTTTTCATCTCCTGAGTGAAACCACGGGAGGTAGAAGATTGTACAGGCCTGTACAAACAACCCATTCTAGAAACGTGATCCATATTTACATATCTACATTCCAGGTCTGCTCCAGAGTACTACGCTGTGATGTGGATGAAAAATACATACTTAAAAAAAGTAAATGCGGAAGAATAGCCACAAATTTAAAATTATAACATTTTAAATAACAATTTCGATGCTGATAAATTTATCAAAGGACTTGGAATTATGTGATATAGTCATGAATGAAATGTGAGTCAAAACAGGAAACACTAAAACTCTCACGCACTTGAACATGTTAAAGGTGTATGTCCACAGGCCAAGTATGTTAAAGATAAAATGTGACATCAATTAGCAATATTGGAAAACAGTTGACCTCCATATTGTCAGAAAATTCAGATTGAATAATTTGGCGGTTAAAGGGTTAACCCTTAGAACACTGATGTCGACTACAGTAGACATTCTGTGTTTTTATTAGCATCTGTATAACCCCTGATAATCAGTTGTTAAAAGTAAAATATGCCTTCAATCTTGAAACACAGATATATTTTGGGACTTAAATTTCCCAAATAACATACATTTTCAGTCAGCGAGACACAACTTGAAGTGACTGAAAATTTAAATTGAATAGCTCAGTGATCTAAGGGTGAATTAACATATCTTTGGCACTTGTTTTTATGAACTTTCTGTAGACGTGTGGAGATGGTCGGCAAAACAGAAATTGCCCTGCTGCCGGTCTGTGCTAAACCTGGCGTAGTTTAAAATGTGGGCCAACGTCTCCGACGCAGGTTCACATTTGACACAACACTTGGCCGGTGTCTGAATGGAGGTTTTCCGATAGTGGGACGTCGTGGTGAGTGACACAAAGTTCAGAGATCGCGGCACTTGGGGAGGTCAGAGATCCCGGCAACACGTTCAGCGGGATCCAGAGATGTCCGGACACGCTAGGATTGGCGGACGAGCCCAGGATCCCTGTGCTGGGCGGGGGGGGGGTCGATTCTGTTGATCCAGAGAAAGCAGTACCACCTGACCACAGTCCCACCTTTAGGTTCACGTAGGGTCGACAAAGCCCCGCACAAAGCAATCTGGTTGCGGAATGGGATATTCTGCTGCCAAAATGACCCCAGTTAGTGTCCTCATTCCGGATGTATATATCAGGTTGTCTATCCAGCTGCCGATGAAGATCAATGGATCCTCAGAAATAAGGATTCCCTTTAAACATGGTAATCTATCACTGTGATCCACATACTGCGTGCAACACCAAAAGGCAATATCTGCTCACTTTACAAGTTGGCAGATACTGCCTTCTCGCACTGCACGGAAGCATATGCCACAAGCTGAACGTTACATTGTTCACTCATTCCAACGACAGCCAAACATGCCAAAGACAAAAATATGTAATCAATGTTGATGTAATAGCCAAAGGCATAATTATAATGCAATATTTAAAATAACATTATACCATAATTGAACGATCTGGCGGATTCTGACACAAACCTGAAAGGCCAGATTCATGACAATTTCCTCATAGGCATATCTATATGTGATATTATCTCATGTCAATATGGTAACAATGATATACAAAATAATTATCTATATGCAGTTATTAGAAAGCTACAGTCTATTAAATGATTCATTCATGCTATTATATGCGATGCATACTATTATAATTATAGTTCATTAACGTTATTACATGTATATGCAATTCATACAATCATGGAACACCATAATATCAGAAATGCATAAGAGACTTATGCACTTTTGATAATATGAAATATCTCCAATATACTACCAATGATTATGGACATTTTCCTTAATAATTTCAAGTAACACATGACTGTAAAACATATAGCGCACAGTTGTGTCATGATAGTTATTTTACGATAATATCTAGCATAATTAATACCTAACATGGGTGGTATCTCCAATGTATACCAGACGCCGCTAAATATATACATTTGTTTCAAAATGATCTCCCGTTTTTCTTCAACTACTGTTCACAGAGGGTCAACTTTAACGAAAATGCAGCACTTTGCCAGAGGCACCACACTGTAGGGGCCTATTATTTATCAGTTTTTCTAGTCAAACATGATACAGTGTGTAATTATCTATACAACATAATACCCTGTGGGGCAATGAAACTCCAGGTATTTCAGTATTTTACTATTTTACTCCAAGTGAAGCGTCTAAATACCTCAACTAAACCTCGTTGTTTTTCGTATTATCTGTACCCCAATAATAAGCATAGGGGCCTACTGTCTGTTTTATTATAATTATGCTCATAGGTTACGTATAAAACCTTCTCAGATATTTAAAATTATGAGCTCCCACAAAAATCCTTCAAATCTAAGAACATTTTAGAAAGTAGGGGCAAAGTTACAAATTGACTATATTACGAAAATGATTGACCCATTGTTAATATGATTGGTAGAACACAACATCTATACCTCGGCTCAATCAATCAGGACTTATACCTCGATCGCATCTTCCACTTTACATTTTTTTTTAAATCACATAGCCTACCAATAATTTCGAATTTAGTTTTATAGCACGAATATACAACATAAATCTAATCATTAACAGGCTCACGGCCTTGAGGTTCATCTGCTCATGAATAAAAAGCAATGTGACAATGTCTTGTCGGACATTATGCTGTCCATAGAGATGCCCTCGTTAAGATGTCTCCTAAAGAAGATCCTTGTCAAAATGGTGATATTATTCACATAATAGCCGCTGTGTATAGTGGAGTCATCTGAGAGGTTAACACTGTGTCTCTGACCAACATCACGGCATAAAGTCCTTAAGTACCCTAAATCAAATACTACTACATAAGATGCACTTAGCAATATGGGCATGGCTGTGTCGTTATAACAGGTCATGACAGCTAGTGTCAGAAAAAGACTTAATTGGGTTCAGGAGCAGAGCGACAGACACTGCGGCTAAGTGAAAAGAAGACTTAGCCGCAGTGTCTGGTTTTCTATGGACTTCGACTTATTATTGTCAATTTTCCAAAAAAAAACTAATTGAATATTGAGTGAGTTGTATTGGTTGCTGCACACCACAAAGCGTAGTGTTTTGGGCACTTAATAGTCTCGTGGTTTGGGCGTGTAGAGACTGAGATGGACAGTGTGTCAGGTGCTGACACCTAGATGTCATCCCCATGTCATCACTTCACATGACAAAGTCGCACAGCTGCTCCATTAACGCCTACCCGCAGTCTCTCCAAAGTGGGAAGGGGTGGATACTCATCTTTAGTGGTTCTCAAGACGATGTCAAGGCCGTACGAAGTAAGCACTTCATCATCACATCATGGAACATTGTCCCCATATCATAACAAACATCACCATAAGCTCGTGGTAGCACCACCCCCGCCCCCATTAGCACGACATCACGAAACATTAGCACCACAGCCCAATGGATTAGCACCACACCACGAGCATCAATACTATCCCACGATACATTAGCACGACATCACAGAACATTAGCACCACAGCACGATTCATTACCACCGCCCGCCCCACCATACATTAAGAGCATTATCCGACGATACATTAGCACCACCCCACGATACATTAGCACCACCCCCCCCCGATACATTAGCACCATCGCACGATACATTAGAACCACCCCACGATACATAAGCATCACCCCACTATACATTAGCACCACCCCACGATACATTAGCACCACCCCACGATACATTAGCACCATCGCACGATACATTAGAACCACCCCACGATACATAAGCACCACCCCACGATACATTAGCACCATCCCACGATACATTAGCACCACCCCACGATACAGTAGCACCACCCCACGATACAGTAGCACCACACTACGATACAGTAGCACCACCCCACGATACATTAGACCACCCCACGATACATTAGCACCCCCCCCCACGATACAGTAGCACCACCCCACGATACAGTAGCACCACCCCACGATACAGTAGCACCACCCCACGATACATTACACCACCCCACGATATATAAGCACCACCCCACGATACAGTAGCACCACCCCACGATACAGTAGCACCACCCCACGATACAGTAGCACCACCCCACGATACATTAGACCACCCCACGAAACATTAGAACCACCCCACGATACATTAGCACCACCCCACGATACATTAGCATCACCCCACGATACATTAGCACCACCCCACGATACATTAGCACCACCCCACGATACAGTAGCACCACCCCACGATACATTAGCACCACCCCACGATACATTAGCATCACCCCACGATACATTAGCACCACCCCACGATACATTAGCACCACCCCACGATACAGTACCACCACCCCACGATACAGCAGCACCACCCCACGATACAGTAGCACCACCCCACGATACATTAGACCACCCCACGATACATTAGAACCACCCCACGATACATTAGCATCACCCCACGATACATTAGCACCACCCCACGATACATTAGACCACCCCACGATACAGTAGCACCACCCCACGATACATTAGCACCACCCCACGATACATTAGCATCACCCCACGATACATTAGCACCACCCCACGATACATTAGCACCACCCCACGATACAGTAGCACCACCCCACGATACATTAGAACTACCCCACGATACATTAGCATCACCCCACGATACATTAGCACCACCCCACGATACAGTAGCACCACCCCACGATACATTAGAACCACCCCACGATACATTAGCATCACCCCACGATACATTAGCACCACCCCACGATACATTAGCACCACCCCACGATACAGTAGCACCACCCCACGATACATTAGCACTAACCAAAACAACACAACACAATGAAACAGAAACAGCATCCTTTAAAATATTAGCAACACAAATCTTTACAAAGAAAACCTCTGTGCACATGTAGGCTAAACTGGGCCAGGAGAATCTCCTGAGTATGGTGAGAATAAATTTTGACAAGCCTTATCTCAATGATATATTCAAACACCATAAAGGTAAGGTTTATGATATTATATTATGTCGTAAGACGGGCGTTCCCCAGATCCAAGTACATGTACAACGTATGAAACAGGTAAAGCAAACAAACATCAATCCACTTCCCATAAAGTGATACTCTGGTAGTCTATGTAATAGATTGTATGAGAGGACTTATACGAGTTAGGTTTCTAAACAATGACGGTGAGCTGTGTAATGTCAGTAAGCTGGGGACAGACGCCGATCCTACGCTGATATAATGTTGGACCAACGTCGCAGACGTTGGTCCAGCATTAAATCAGCGTGGGAGTCATGGTCTCTGGATGGTGACTCTAGAAAGAGATCCAGCATTCCCAGAGTAACCTAATCTCAGGATGGACAGGGTATCACTGTCAGCCACTACGTGACAAACACATGATCCCCACACGATGAGCTAACGAAAACCAGAAAACAAAATATCCTCCACCATCACTGGCCAGATAGCATTCACAGATAAACATAAGGTCTATAGACCCGCCAAACATGTGTACGGCTTAATTCTGCCAGTCACAAGACGCTGGCTACATGCTGGGGCAACATCGAGTCACGTTGGCCCAGCTTCCTAAATATAACGTTCACATGGCATAGTTTAAATTAAAGTCGTTGAAAAAAACATGGTAGAATCCGTGATTATGAGTGATGATAAGAATAACCCTTTAACCGTCAAGTTATTTCATTGCAATTTTCACCCATTTTAAGTTACTTTAAGTGAGGCAAAATTATTCAGACTCGACAAAATGGAGGTTAACGATTTTCAAATCTTGCTGATTGATGTCACATTCTATCTTAAACATGTTTTAAAAGTGGTACTTAATGTACTGATAAAAAAATTGTACACTGTATATATTTCCTAGAACATAATTTATTACAATACACAAAATGGCATGCATTTACAGATTTATCGCAACACGTAACTGTACACTGGTACACGGAGCAGCATGAATACTGATTGATTAGATGGGAAAGCCGGCATTTTGAAGAGTGCGGTAAAAGTCAAACCTATTTTATTATTTCTAATGGTTTATAACATAACGTAGATTGCGCGGTTGTGTGATCTGTTATAAAACTTGATCAGATCGTTTAATAATTCACAGAGCCGAGCCTTTGCCACCAACACCAATCATTTAGACGATCCATCAGACTGCACTACAAAAGAAAGCCAGCTGCTGCAGCACCCTGGAGAAGTAGGCTCAACCTTAACTACCAGCAAAGACGCGATGTTTCTCCAATGTTTCTATAGGTACGTATTGTGTAACGTTTGGTGAAAGTTATGAGTTATGTAGGAAGAATGTTAGTTTTAGGCCTACAGTTGTAGGTGTAATGCCATATTCTTATGAGGTAGCAAATAATTGGAATCTCTACATTTTGGCATTGCCAAACACACGCAAAATATTAACCAGTTGTCAGAAAATTGTCAGATTTATGTCGGTCCAACGTCTGCGACCCTGGTCCACCATAAAACCAACATTTCGCAAGAAGACTGAGACACCAATGCTGATGTGCAAAGCCAAAGGCAGTAACTGCTTACTTGAAAAGTAAGCAGATACTGACTTTTGCCTTTGTACGGCAGTGGACCAACATTTTGCAAATTGCGGTAGAAGATATCAAGTATCCTTCGGTGAAAAGGTTGATGAATTATACTGACCTGTGAGGGCATCGATGTCAAAGAATCCCTGAGGATTGCCGCTGGTGATGGTGTACGTCAGCTGGCTGCCCCGGCCCTGGTCTCTGTCCTCAGCCTGCAGCTTCAACACGGTGGTACCCTGAGAGCTGTTCTCCAGGATGGACGGGTAGTACGCCGGCTGAGGCGTTTGTGGTACGTTGTCGTTCACGTCCTGTACCGCGACGTACACCTCTGTGAACGAGCTGCGCGGTACCGTACCGCGGTCATGAGCGTACACCGTCAGCCAGTAGTAGGCCTTGGTTTCACGATCCAGTACCCTACTTGTACGTATGGTACCTGCAACACAAGAAGGAACAGTTATTAGTGATTGAGCAACTACATAGTCAGATGGCAGGGGTACATTCACGGCTGTTTTAGCATGTTCATATGCAAAAAGAAAAACGTATTATAGCATAACAAATCTCATTTCGAAATAGCATAAATAAATCTCATTTCGAAACACAATCTTATTTTACAATCTGGCCAACATTCAGTTGATGCAGTCATGAGACACTCGGATATAAAAGCTCAGCTCCCCGCCCAGAAGCCAGTTTTTTTTTCTTTTAATCCGGACAAGGACTTAAGTGGAGAGACAAGTGGACCACAAATCACATTTCCTAGAATGTCAACAAGAGAAATAATAATAGAGAGAGCTCTGTCAGGATCAAAGACAGGGGAGTGCTGATAGATGTGGGGGATGAGGAGATTTATACATCTAGTCAGGACTGCCGTGCAAAGCCAAAAGGCACGACTGCTTAGTTACTGCCTTTTGGCTTTTCGGTACAGAGGAGACGTTTCGTTGTATCTGGCATGCCGTCTGATGTAAAGGCAATCAAAAGACGACATAACTGATGTGAGCACATAACATACCAGACAATGGGAGTACATTATCTGTCACTCGTCAAGGACGATACCGTCCAGCTCCTAGCACCAATTAATACCTCGGTTTGTTTGCATTTCACTCTCACCTATAGTGATTCCCATGTGAGTTCTATATAATAGCTCGAAAGGACAAACTACAGAGTCAGGTGAAGGAGATTTTTATACACATTTCACAGAAAAAAATATTCAAACATATTGTTAGACTGTGTTGACAGTGTTATAATTGGTCATATCTACCATGCAAAACACGAAGGACGACGTCATTTTATCAAGATTTCGTCCCCTTGGATGTGGAAGGGTGTATCTGCCACTTTAGAAAGGACATATACACCCTTTCGTATCCAAGGCAACTTGAATCTCAGACACACCCCCAAGATGACCACGTAGACAGAATAACTGATTGTAGTACTCGATACGGCCAGGCTCCTGCGGTATGCACTCGCGTGAGCCTGGCCAAGAGAAGGTGATATAGACATGCGGGTCCGCCTAAAATGTTTTATGTGATTATTCCACCTTGAGATGACGCTGGCAGAAGGCAGTTGCCGATTTTATTAAAAATCCCACAATGTATAGCCGCAATATCCCGCGTTTCTCGTATGAAAGAGTATCATATTTTATGGCTGGGGCATACTCAGTCAGCTAAGTACTAGTATGTATAAATTGTAAAACATTAGACGAACATACGACGAAATAAATTGCTACTGTTTGAAAATTAATACAATACACTTCTGCAAAAAATATTGCTTTCAAATACAAAAGTATTTGATACAATTTGGTTCACACCCTATTCTAAGCTATACCTGTGGTACTGGATGGGTCACGTTGAAGCAGAAATAAATTGTGATGCACGTACTTTTTGGATCACAATCCTTATAATAGATCAGGATCGTCGGGATCAAGTAGGGCCCACTAGCCCTATACGTTGCATTACCGCATACATTGCCAACATTCCATACATGTGCCCAGCATTCACACAGCACTGTGTCGATCTGCGTCTGTTCCCGCATCTGGATGAGTTACTATACATCAGAAAATAAGCAATGTACACAGTGCACAACAGCAGGAAAGTGTAGAATAATGGCACAATGAGCGGTCAAATATGCTCATCTGAGAGTATATAATATGCTATGCTCTGATTCTACATCAAGTCTGTGGCTGTACGAATATTGTGTGGTGTGATGGAAATTATGAAATATATGGCACAGCAAAAATTTATGCTATTATATGGTACATGACACAACCCATGATATTGTGTGGAGTGAGATGTATCACAGAATATAATGGCACATCAAGCCCCATAATGTTGTGTGGTGTGGTATGTGAGTAAATAAAATAATAGTTGTCACTTTTTCGAACGGAACGGTGGTAAATGCAGAGTACATCCACTTCATAGAAAAATGTGTCACGTATTTTTTGTAGTCCTTCAGACATTGCACGTGGTACAGGTACTCTGTATCTCCATGCTGCGTAATGCTTAGGCGTTGATATCAACAGAAATGTTGGGTACATCCCAGCAAACACAAACCATTTGCATGACATTTGAACAATGTTGGACCAACGTCGGAGACATTGGGCCGGCATTGTACAAATGCTATACAAATGTTTTGTGTTTGCTGGGATTTAATTAAAATTTGTTATATGTAGTGGGAAAATTGTAATTCAAGCTATTCAAATCATGGTGAAAAACATGATACAATAGTAAATTATTACTTTTACAAAAAGCATATTTTAAACACCTTTTTATGTATTGTAAGATGTATCAAACCATACTGTAATTTTCTGAAGACGTTATTGTCATTAAAGTACACCGGATGACTCACAACAGCCTACAGGATATTAATTATTCACAATCCATCCATCATATACCACTGCCCTTATTATAAAAGCTAAAGCTGTTTGATGTAAAAATCAAACAGACTAATCAAAAAGGCCACGGTCGTGATATGTGTGACATTCCCATTATTCACCAAAAGGTTACGATTTCGTGATTATATCAAAAGGAGAAGTGACAAATCAGGATTAAACATGTAAAAAGTAAGAACAGGTCAAGTGTTCTTGGAAACTCTGGAGGTATATTGCGGCACGTATTCCTATTCTTAGATGTCATAGTTTATCATAATCATCAGCGATGATTATAAGCAGACAACTGCTCACCACAACCACTCAACTAAAACTACAAACAGATCTAGTCTTTAGAACACCTTTTTCAGAGATTATCCTTTGTTAATAAATGTCCATGATAAGGGTCATTGTTAGTGTCACGATATGCGTCTATTGACTCAATACTCGGACGACTACAAATGACACATTGAACCAACGTATACTCGTGGAAATGCCACTTGAAAAACAGTTGTAAATATTATCGTGTCGTCTTCAAATTGGACGACTTTAGTAGCTGACATGGCAAACTGAACGTGCTTTAACTGCACAATATCCCAGCAAACACGAAACTGCTACTCAGGTGGGTTTTTTTCAGACTTGTCACTGTCTCCACTTATCTACTGACATGACTAATCTTTGGTAAGCAAGATTCCCGAAAAAAGGCCTCAATCTAATTCTATTAGTAAACTAGCATCGTGAATATTCTGATGATATTTCGATATAATTGTTAAATACTTATTTTTTTCAAGTTTAAACGAAATATTCTGTTATTTTTTATTTTACCAAAACACAGCGTGTGTCATACTTACAGGTCCGAGTACTACCGTCATGTTGTTATGTATACATGGTATATGTAAGCAGTCAAGATAAGAACTGAGCAGAGGTGAGTGTTCAGTATTATGTCACGCTAGTAATTTGAAGATCAAAGGAGAAGCTAATCTCAAGTGATCAGAAAAGTCGGTTAGGCATGAACACATAATAAAAAATAGTCGTGCTACTCAAATATGAGTGCAAGCCTGTAGGTCTAAGTCTACATGTTTGTGAGTGTCAGATACTTAAGAGTATTATCTACGTTGACCAACCATTGGATTGATATTGACCCATCGCCTGTGACGTCAAATAGTGGGTCAATGCCCAGTGTTATAGCTCGGTAAGGGGTGATGTAAGAAGTGAGAAAAGGACTGAGGTAGATACAGGGTGTGGTAAGCAGTAAGTTAACCCTTTAACCGCCGGTGTCGCATATATTCGGGTTATCATTTTTAATTAGCGCATTAAGTACCACCTTTTAAACATGTTAAAGATAAAATGTGACATCAATCAGCAATATTTGAAAACAGATGACCTCCATTTTGTCAAATCTGAATAATTTTCACTCACTTGAAGTTGTGGATCGCGTCAGCGAGACACAACTTCAGGTGGGTGAAAATTCAGATTGAATAATTTGGCGGTTAAAGGGTTAAGGGGCCAGGAGGATGATAGGTGTTCTGCGTAAGACTAAGGAATTATAGAGATAATAAAACAAAAATACAGAAGAAGTTCTATCAATTACAAAAACATAAATATGATAAACTCGTAACCGGGTACATTTCTGAATTGTTTCACGTAACTTCAAATAGAGTTGTATCTGTCTATACTAGCAAACACAAGACATATACCTCTGTCCAGGCTTAATGTTGGATCAGCGTTGCAGACGTTGACCCAACATCAAACCAGCATATCATGGTCAGCTTGTTCTGATTACATTAGACAGTAAGGCACAGTTCAGGCGTTGGAAAATGCAGACCAAATCCATGTAACAGGCGTCAGTCATCTATATTAATCCAGACAACATACAAGTGACAAAATACAAGTTTGCGTTATTTTGAATTCACATTTTTTCACTTAGAGGCCAGTTCTGCCGTACAATGCCAAAATGGCAGCAACCAGGTAGCGCATACGTTTCAGGTACTCAACTACCGTTGCAAAGCACTGCCTTTTGGCTGCAGAGCAGAGTTGTGTGATATACATAATGTAGATTCGTCACCTATGTATATAGCCATTGTCTACCGATCATATTTTGGTGGGAATACAAATTGTCCAATTGCATTCCACCTTTAAACTTTCCAGTATGGATACGGACAAACAAAATACATTCAATAAACCTTGATACAATGTTACGTCATCCATTTCCAGGTTGGCGCAGCATCGAACCATCACTGGGCTGATGTGGCGTTAGTTTGATATGCTCCTAGCTGCTTTTACTGTCCTGGCAGACCACAGACACCCAGCAAACACGATAAATTGAGCCACTGTTGGTTCAATGTTGGTCCACCGTCTACGACGCTGGCCCAACATTGAACCAACAGTGACTCAGACACCAGACACCAGACAGTTAACCCACATTTCCATGTTGGGGTTTAACAGGCCAAATCCACCCTGGGGACTCCACCAATTTATACTGATACCATTTATGAGCCTCTATGGGTTGCCGACCTCGTCACTATATGGTGGTGTTTGAAATCCACACTTGACATTTGTCCATGGATCTGCATGTGATAGTCCAGTCCATCTGCTCCAAATGTCACAAGGGTACTAGCATAGGGTTACTGCCGATATATTCATCACCGAGTAAAGCATGTAGGGACTTTGTTTAAATTGGCAGGATAATAAAATATGCAGTGCATCAGGTGTAATGTCCGTGGTTGTCGTTGTAATATAAATATAACGGTAAAACATGGCGGGCAGTCTCGAACCGGCCTTAACCCTTTAACCGCCGGTGTCGCATATATTCGGGTTTTCATTTTTTATCAGCACATTAAGTACCACCTTTTAAACATGTTAAAGATAAAATGTGACATCAATCAGCAATATTTGAAAACAGTTGATCTCCATTTTGTCAAATCTGAATAATTTCCACTCACTTGAAGTTGTGGATCGCGTCAGCGAGACACTACTTCAAGTGGGTGAAAATTCAGATTGAATAATTTGGCGGTTAAAGGCTTAATAGCACTCATCTAAAACATTGTCCTGGGGGTATCGAAGTCCAGGATTAACAATTTCAAAATATTTTATTCAAATCTTATTGTCATTCTTTTTCTTGATGATGAGCAAGATCCAACCGATTAAAATTCGAGCAAAACACAACGATATCAAATGCGGATTCACATTAAGACAGAAAGATTACGCTTAGACAAAACACAAGAAAGTAACCGAATGCTGCGGTAATATTGGATCACCGTCTCCGACGCTGGCCCAGAATTAAAACATCATTAGGAAAACATGTCGTGCAATTCTGTTTATTTGCTGGGAAAGTATTCTGTCCTTCCATATGCCATTTATATCATATAAATTATTAATATGAAATGGATAGTGGCAGACCCAGCCTGCTTTCACCTTACTGTACAGAAACGGGTTTAGTTTTTCATCAATAGCAGTGAGTGTAGTTTAAATTGATGTCACTAAAGATGCTTAAGGTGAAACAAGGACATAGTTTTTAGTCCTAGAATCCGTGATTTTAGAACAGAGCCAATTCTAGTCAAGATAGGGGCCTACATAAGTCCAGGATCAAAGCATCCTTTTTTGCAAAATCGAGGATATTTGGATCCCAGCTCGATAAAAGAGGACATAGAATCTTGTGTTGCAAAAGGTGACTTACCAATTGAACCCAGACAAGGGCGGCACAGAGACTGTAGAATAAATCCATGCAAATAACACTCCCGGTCGTAGGATATGGCTCTGCTGAGAGCACCTCTCTAACCTCTGTCCCGCAAAACAATATTGCTCCAATGTTGTTTTAATGTTGGCCCGACGTCGAAGACGGTGGGTCAGCATTAAAACAACATTGGTTCAATGTCTAGCGGGGTCGTTCAATGTCTAGCGGGGTCGTTGTTGAGACGTTGTTGGATTAATGTTGGGCCAGCGTCACAGACGGTGGGCCAGCTTTAAGCCAGCACGAGTGCACGTCTCGGGTGTTTACCGGGCGTGAGTGACTGTACCCATCGAGAGAAGAGTCAATGCCGAATCGACCGTAAAAAGCAAATCAATCCAGATATGGTGGAGGTGGTGGTGTTCCAAGGTGAAACCACGGATGGTAAGAAAAGCTGGAAAGCTAGCCTATAGTCTGTGACAGGTCGTAAAGTGAGGTTGACCCCTTAAATCTCATGGTTTCATTGACGCAGGTGCTTACCGTTATCCATTTATTTGGCAAATTTCAGCGTTACAAAAAATAATATCCCCACCCACTTTACTTGTCCCCATCACCCCGCGATTACTACACCAGTACGACTGGACAGAGACGACACGTATTATTATGGCAGTCGCTAACCATGCTTACGATCACTTACATGTCGCAGCCGCCACACGAACACAACGAAGGAGATCTGTTCACATGTTACTGAAATATCTACAGCGATGCATTCTGATGAATAACAAATCAAGGATCTGTGGCCATTGTTGCCTGTGTTTGGATTTCACGCTGTGGTGAACAGTCCAGACAAAACGTGAAGCGTGCAATTACTGTACATGATGTGTAAACCCAGCAAACATGTCTAGTTCACCCAATTCCGCGTTAATGTTGAGCTTATGTCGCAAACGGCGGGTCACGATTTACCCATGCATATTGGGTAAACGTCTCTTATTTTCTGTGGAGCAGTGAGTGAATATTGCTTAAACCCTTTAACCGCCAAATTATTCAATTTTAATTTTCACTCACTTGAAGTTGTGTCTCGCTGACGCGATCCACAACTTCAAGTAAGTGAAAATTATTCAGATTTGACAAAATAGAGGTCAACTGTTTTCAAATCTTGCTGATTGATGTCACATTTTATCTTTAACATGTTTAAAAGGTGATACGTAATGTGCTAATAAAATATGAAAACCCGAATATATTTGGCACCAGCGGTTAAAGGGTTAAGTCGCTTCTTGTATAATTATGGCACTATCGCAACAAAAGGAAGCTCGAAGCCGAGAGCATGCCCTACTCTACTGATATTCACCATTTGAATGACAGGGTACAAATATATATTCAAGCCCTGTTATCAAAGACGCTGATCCCGTGTCTCAATATGCTATAGTGCCCCACATTTTAACATGTTCAATATTATTAATCAAGGAAAATAAAATCTGATTCTATTTTCTTTGGAATGAACTTTATGACGAGCAGTACCTGTTTTAAAGCTATAATGAAAACGTTGGATTCAAAACACGCCACATCAGCATGATTAGAGCTGATTAGTTAAAAATAAAGGTTTTTTCTCATTAATCTCTTCATATAATAATATAATAATATAGGCTAACCGTTGTTTAAACAAAACTCTAGGATAATCTTTAATTGATATTTTAATTTAGAATGCGTGTCGTGCTCGTAGATTTGTACGCTTGGTAAAACGCCAGTGGGTAAACTCAATTATTACCTTCTTGAAATAAAAAAAGTGTTTTAAGCCTTGTCTCGCTGAGACGGTATACATAATTATTACTATATATATATGGATTTAATAAACACGATTATTTCTAATATAATTTTTTGCGGACATGAAAAATGACTAAAACAATATTGTGAATTCATTACATTTAATTTGATTAAGTACAAGTTGAGAATTGTGTCCGCAATTCCCACTTTTTATACTGGTCATTTTCATGTTAGAAGAGGGAGTACCTGAGTACCCCGGTAGTGTCCTGTGGCTAGGAGGTGGCGGTACTCTCACTCAGTACTCTTACTGAGTACCCAGCAGACACGACGCATTGACCCAATGTTTGGTCATTGTTGGGCCAGCGTCGAAGACGGTGGGCCAACAATTACCCAACATTAGGTCAATGTCTCGTGTTTTCTGGGTACACCTTCATAGGGCGAGCTTCACCTCTTTCTACTGAACTCGCGCTGCCTGTAGGTATTTACCAAATACAGACGGCAATTCCTGAAACATCCTACATTTATTCATTTATTTCGCTGGTATAACCCCGGGATCTGTGCTCGACCCCTCCCCAGTGTTTAATATGTAGTGGAAGGTCTCTATTCTTCCTTCAGGTCATGTCTAGACAGAATCTCTGCATATAGTACCCCATCAGCATAGTATTCAGAAGTTCAAATTTGAGAAAGAGTACTAAAACTAGATCAAACGCTACAGCCTTAGCAAATTGGTTTCAACTTTACAGTTCAGTGCTAACCTGTCATTCAGCAATGATCGATGTGCAACTGATGACAAGCGAGCGGGATGGACATGATAAATGGGCATAGGGAATTTCTCCAGGATTTTGAAAAGATCAAATTTTAAAATGTACGAAGTAAATACGGAAAAAAGCTTCGGCAGCCAACATGTGTTATTAAACAAGTATAACGTGCCCAGTATTAACACGTAAGGTGACAGGTCTATCATACGTATCGTTGAATAAACTCGGCATGATTTCACTCACTCTTATATCACTGCACGTTTCGTAAATCAATCTTTCCTTCAAAAAGAAAAAAAAATATTGTACCGAAATGTCCGGTGTCTATATCAGTAGGCCTACAATGCAGTGAAGTGTTTGTCATTCGTGGTCATATAAGATGTCACCATTTCTATGATCTGCCTGTCATAATATCAGTTAGGAGAGGTGTGAAGTGGTGACTCAGTATATAAGAACATCTAGATCTTACATGTAAACACTACCATATCGTCGCCTCGGAGCTAAAGGATCCTATCTGACACTCGTTAGAGTGGCAGATAGGATCCTTTAGCTCCGAGGCGGCGATATGTGCCCCGTTCAAGTGTCCATACTTGGGTAGGACCGCAAATCAATGTATACAGAGAGTTTACATTGGCATGTCATTGTGACAAGCTGTATGGGCGAATACTACTGAACCAGATCCAGTGCAACATCCATAGTATAATAGGTTTTCGGTATTTCTCGCATAGATATGATAGATATAATGACAGATATAATGTTCGATATGATAGCAATGCAATTAATAACGTCGCATTATAGTACACAATAAAACTTTAGTTCAAAAATGTAATAATACAAATTGCATGCATTCTTCTTGTTCTACTTTAAAGTAGCAATCATGGTTTGATAACTTGTTGGTAACCAAGAGGTTAAGTTTGCAGCCTGGGGGCATACTCTTGTTATCAAAAGTGTGAGCAGGCGGCACAGTCGTGCGGCTCTTTGTTCTCCTGCCGCCCACTTGATGGCACATAGAGTGTAACGCCCCCTCCCCCCTGCTGGCGTGACGACCGGGGGTCGCTGAAACCAGGGTGGCCGCTCGTAGAGGTGACCGTATAATGCTACTGTGATCCCAGCAAACAGAAAACATTTGTATAACATTTATACAATGTTGGACCAACGTCAAAGACGTTGGGCCAACGTTGTATAAATTATATACAAATGTTTTGTGTTTGCTGGGATACTTCTACGGTCGTACACACTGCGACATATAGAAATATTTATAAGTCGCAGTGTGTGCCATCGCTTATAGATGTTAATGTCGATGCGATACAATAATCGTAGTAACTACTTTCTTGTGCAGCCTGTCACCCATGATTATTATAATGTGATTGAAGGTGAACATGGTAAACCGCAGAAAGTAGTATAAAGTGTCACTACTACCTCTATAGTACTCAGACCCACATAGTCAGCTGGTGGTACTGAACATTAATAACAGGTAATTTCTGAAGGGATAATTATCTGAAAAAAACCATCCCGACCTGTGCTGGTACAGTGTGTCGAGTAGTGCATGTCCTGGTCACGAACATAACAGCATAACGAAGAAAGCCGAACAGATGAAGTAGATCAAGAGAGGGACATCCATGATGGTATTATTGTGTTGCTTGTGAATTCCTGCTCACCAGAAACAAACGACTCATTCTTGTATCCTTGCATCTATCTTCACGTACGTTGCTATGATGATAATTATGGTCCCCGAAGTCAGATTTATGCGGAATCACTCCCCAAAGCATCATTATCAGTTTTTCTTTACAGAATTCTGTATTTGTATACTCTTTCATATTATCCGTCTACACATCCAGCAATACCCAAATAATGGTAGATGTATACACAACATTATGTTTTCTTTAACAGAATGAACACAATACGTTGTGAGATATTCAAAACATAATGATTTCTTATTATTTATACTGTATATAACTAGGACATATAATCGTATTCTATTTTATTGACGTACAGCGGTATCCTTGCGTACAGTAACTTTCCGGAATCGAAAATTACCCTTATGACAGTTGACAGTGATATAATAATCAGAGGAGTGTATTTGATGTCGTACTACAGTGGAAAAATATACCGTCTTACAGCTTTAATTATTACATGTTATTATCATGTTTATGTAAAAAAAACCCAGGTATGACTGTATGTTCTTGATGAAGCCATCAAACCATCAGATGTGGCCATGGACATCCTGCCACGCAAAGGCAAACAGCAGTAACTGCTTACTTGAAAAGTAAGCAGTTACTGCTGTTTGCCTATGCCCGTGAGAATAGGCAGCCATAATGTTTTGTGTTGAGATGAGAGTGTCGTTACAGTGAGGCGGCCACTATACCTGAGCGATAACACTAATGAAGAGCTGCCATTCACGGTCATCTGAAGACAGGAAGTCACTTAGCCCGTGGCTATCTGCCTTAAACGTGTATCAGCTTTCACCATCTCCAAGGACGTCAAACGTTTACAAAAGAAACAAAGTCTCAGCGTTTGATCTGACAAATCTACAGTTGATCTACTTATTTAACACGGTCATCTGTACACCGATGGAACGCTAAGTGCCCATAAATTCAAACTGGAAAAGTTACACAGGCCTTAAAGTTGATTGCGCTTCTCCGGTCGAGTATGCCTGTTGCTCTCTGTGAAAATTAACGGTCAAAACACGATGACTTGAATTTCTATCTGGTCATTTCCAGTGCTAATGTGGTGGAAAATCAAGCGAAAATTATTCTAATTCCAGGTCGTAAACGCTTTACCACGACAAACGGTTCCGCGGAGGTGGCTCGATACAAATTTCTTGATACTCATCGAAATAAACTCCAGATAAAATGTATCTTCATAATTATAATAACATAAATCATAAGAGGTTTTCAATTGTATCAAGATCAGAATCGCTGCAGATTCTGGGCTTGATACAATTGAAACCTTCTTGATACTGATACAAAGCAAACTACCGAGTACTCCTTAGGCTTAATAATATAAAGGTTAACCCTTTAACCGCCGGTGTCGCATATATTCGGGTTTACATTTTTTATTAGCACATTGAGTACCACATTTTAAATATGTCAAAGATAAAATGTGACATCAACCAGCAAGATTTGTCCAATATGAATAATTTTCGCTCACTTGAAGTTGTGGATCGCGTCAGCGAGGCACAATTTCAAGTGGGTGAAAATTCATATTGAATAATTTGGCGGTTAAGGGGTAAGTGCCCGAAGCCAATACAAGTCAACGGGTACAGTGGGCTTGTAATGGGCAGCTTTCTAGCATTCAGCGATCGAGGTAGTAGACAAGTAGGCCTATACTTCAACTCGTTATGCTTTTAGACTTCAGGACCGGTATGTCTGTAAAAACTAGAATTTAATGGTATTTTAATACCGGCTGTTTGCTTTTGCAATGGGACTAATTATACGTTTGGTTATTTTATGTATCTAATTGATATGAACGTTGAGCATATATTTACTTTTATAGGCCTATGTATACGTTTAAGTATATAATCTTGTTGTCAACATGATCAGATGATCTAATATAAAGGTATAATAAAGATAACGACTAAACCACTCGCGGTAGCGGAGTCAAGCACTCTGACAATTTTTTTACAAGCAAAGTCAAAAATGTATAATTCCAATACACAAGATTTGATGGTACACATGAATACTCTTCTTGATAGTTATGAGATATGCGTACGGTGTTTTTTTGAGTTCATATGGAAAATACGGCACACGTCCAATGAGTAAGGTGTGGGCCTTTAGACGAGCACCTTATTCATTAGACATGTGCTGTATTTCACCATATCGCACTAAAAATGAACAACGCTTGTAGTTTCTCACACAATCAAGTAACACATGACAATCACATAACTGCCATACATTGCTGTTCAAACTACAGCATGGGTGTAGTATATATATATAGAATGATAGATGACCTAGCATAGCTATACATGTCTGAACTACCTAACAAGCTTATTTGTTATTGGTAACGCAATCCGCTACGTCCAGTGACCTCTGCGTGAAGGTCACAGCTCCTGAATTAGGCCGAAACATAAATATGTTCTGGGGAAACAGTGCACCACCCCCGGCAGGACAAGGTCCACGTCCCGGGACATATATACACCGGGGGCAGGACAGACACTGGGTAAGCGTTTGGCCAGCGTCGCAGACGCTGGCCCAACGTTTACCGAGTGTTTTGACAAAGTCATGGACCTCATCAGAAAGTATCCCTGTACAAGGGCATGACCGGTTCCCGGGTCTCCAATTCCAAACCTGTCAATATGATTAGCCGCGGTCTGACAGGCCCGCCGGGACTATTTTATAATCTGATGGGTCAATATCCCGGATCCCTAAATGACGCGGACGTCCTCTGGTGGCATTAATTCACACCAGCAGGGAGTACGCAACGTATGTACTTCTCTTTTTTGTTATTCCCAGCATATCCCACAAATTACCTTGTATGGCGTTGCTAAGGTGTCATCAATGACAGTGGAGACATATATTTTGTCACACTAAACAGCTAAATACGGAAATTCCCACATTGGTAATTTTGATTCATGTTCAAGACATATTTGTCGCTTCAGTATATGAAGTGTCACATACCTAGAGGGTGTATTTATGCATACAGTATCATATGACCTTCTAGGATATTGTGATACATGTATCTGATTAAAGCATCGTGGGCCTTGTATCTACGATCATCACTCATATCTTACACACGAAAACTACAACGGACGACTAAAAAGGCTGACTGAAAGACTGTATGGAAGGGGTGCTACTCATTGACAATAATGGCCTGCCTTACGGTGAACTGAACACCACAGAACACATTACATCAGCATGTACATTTAGACCTAAAATCATAATTTGTCTTTTCAACAAAAAAGTAAGCATCACCGAAGATGCAATAGAATTAGGACATACATAAATAATAATGATAGTGTGACCAGTAACATTCCAGATCAATCGACTGTTCAATTCCATTATTTATCTCGGGATGTATTTGATAAACATTTTCAAGTCAGGTACAAAGTTAAAACTCCACAAACATCATGATCATAGCCTAGCAAGTATAAAATCAAGGCCAAACTAAGACCATAAACTAAACGAAAAGGAAATTATTACATCCCGCCCAGGAAGCTCTAACGGGATCAGGGTCGGGGGAGCGAATGACCGGAGAGATCAAGCCAAAAGTTAGCACAGGAATATCCAGCCAATGACAACTGATGGCTAAAACCAAGGAGCCAATATTTGATCTGTTTTCGGTGATTATATGAACAGATGAATTTGTGTGTTTTTAACGAAATTCCCGTATTTCCTATTTTGGACATGCATGTCCGAAATAAGAAATCGGGAAATTCGTCTTTATATCTCGCTTAGGGAAATGCGCAACACAAAATAAAAAACTTTCGCAATTCCAGTCTATGGACATGTATGGTCATATTAAGGAGCCAAAATAAAAGTTTACTGATTTTTTATGATTTTAGCCTGATTGAGTCGCTTTAAGCTATAGTTCGTTTTATATCCCGATATACTATATTTATTGCATAACTAGAAATCTTATTATAGATTTCATATTTGTCAATAATAATAGTTATCTCGAATGTGAAATATATTTAAAGGTACTGATGTTTTACAGCATCTCCATCTAATATTTATAAATGTCAGCACTGTTAGTAGAATCATCTCCATGGTAGACATGGTAGAAGGACGCCGGCATGAATCATAATGTGATAACAAATGGCCCATTATTGGAGAATCTGTAATTTCCGGGAACATGGTGTTCACAACCGACGGTTACCGTGTTCTGCTAATTATTAATGAGCGCATTATCATTATTATGTGGTTTTTAATATGACAAGGTGGTACTCTGATGGTACTTGGCGGAAATGTTGGCAAAGCACCTGGTAATTAGACGTACTACACGTCTATGTCACCGTGTCTGTTACGACAGCCCCTTGTGTAACTTGAAACAAGTACATCATAATTACTGTACTTTGGCGGGTTTCCAGATAACAAAACCATCTAAAAATTATCATTTAGTCTCCTTGGATATAAAAGGGTGTATTTGCAACAAAGTGGCAGATACACTCTTTCATATCCGATAAAGCGATTTACAATCTACATATCGAACAAAACATGACACATTTCTATTATTAATCTACTTTTTCAAGATAATAGAAACAGTTGTTTGAATACTTGAATACATTAGTACCAATTACCTCAAGGTAAAGGTGACATGGCAGGAAAAAAATGATGTCAATAAATTATTTGGTATGTGAGGCTTGTATTGGTTTCGATTGGCATTGTCTCCTTTGTGCAGGTACACCATGTACAGAGGCACACATGTGTACGAGAAACCATATTAACAGTAAAAAGCTCATTGAAACCTCAGTTAAAACATGTTAAAAATAGCAAATAAACAAATAATGTATGTTGTCAAAGCTAACGTTGTAAAAGCACACACAATTATTGAACAAGTGAGGACTTGGAATTGTCTCATGTTTATCTCGATTATTGATGATAATTCAGCATGTAGCTCATAATAATCTGATTAATAGACCGAGTAAAACATCATGACAATCTATCTTATTCGAAAACAGTATGATATGCTGGTGCAGTGTATGGCCAACATCGGAACACGGTGGCCCAACACTGCGCCAGCGTCTGAGTTTACTGGCGAGCTTCCCCAATAAAGCTAGCACTTGACCTAGATTACCATAAACTACATCTGGCTACCGTTCTTCCATCCTACTATAATGATGATAAACGTTGCGGAGGACGTTTTTGAATGTATACGACTTGTGCTAAGCCGAGACGAGACCACTTCCTTATTTATGTCGCGAATAATTTTCGTGAGCCGATGCTGGTTTGATGTTGGACCAGCGTCTGCGACGCTGGCCCAACATCAAACCAGCATCGGCTGAGCGTCCCTTGTTTGCTGGGAACTGCTCATAGCGGCATAGGTAACAAATTAGAATTCCTTGAAATGATTCTGTCCATTCAAAGTATCAGTATCAGGAGTAGAGAGAGCAATAGTTATTTATTGGGGACAAATAATTTGAGATCAATTCAGCACAGCAGTGACTCGTAATATATTATTTATTGGTTTTCATCAGTTTGACGGACATTTATAATTATACAGAACGCCGCATTCTAATATTATTCAATCATGTCGATGCGGTGACGTGATCGCAAGCGATAGACGTACAATATAGTTGTTTACGGCTTCCTGACATATGAAAAACTGGCTATAACATGCATTTAAAATTGCTCGTATAAGAGCGATTTATGTGCGATTGTCACACAATAATCATAAATGGTGAAGTGGAATATTGATAGAAAAGTAGAACAATTTGAAACTTATTCGGATTCAATGCCCGTTCTCGCCCAAACTCTTCGTCGACATGAGCAAAATGAGCACAACAATCTTACATTATAAATGAATCCGATGTCACTTGAACTCAATGTTAAATGCTTGAGACGCAGGATAGACATCACCATAATCACAAGCTAACAAAAAGTACAATTACAATTACGAAAAACAACAAAAGATAATTGAGGTCATGACTTCTGTGGCCCTCTTGATTCCCTCTTTTATTCACAAGATCGCAGAGCAAACACCGGCAGCCCAGAAAAAAACGAAATGCTGACTCAATGTTGGATTAATGTTGGGCCAGCGTCGTAGACGCTGGACCAGCATTAATCCAACTTTGGGTGGACATCTCATGATACCTCACCGGACTGTGTAAGTGAGCTTAACGTGTTGATTGGTCTATTTGCTGCGTGGACGGTTTTGATTGGCTGGCTTAGTTTACAGCTCATGTGACCGAGTGCTGTCTACCATGCGATGTAATGTTAAACAAAGCGTGACTACAATCGCCAACCGTACATTACTACAGGTTAAAATACAATTACCAGGCTTTTCCTTTGGTAACCACGTAAAAATATTTTCTATCCTCGTGATGAAAGTTGATTTAAGTAAAAATAAATGCGTTATTCCCTCGCGGATTGTGATATAAAACGTAACGTCAAGAACGTGAAACATATAGACTGCTTGCACGAGTTTGCGCAGTGAACAATTGTCTGATTAAAACAGTTCCGAGTTGCTCACTGTGTGGCGCGTTGTCATTGATAAGTGTGTAACAGTAGTCTGATTAAAACAGTTCAGCGTTGCTCACCGTGTGGCGTGTTATTTTTGAAAAAGGTTTAATAACATGATTAAACCGTACAAAAGAGCGCTGCATAATTTACACAGTTAAAGATAAACAACGTTTTCTTAATGATCTATTCCGGACCTAGATAGTAAAGGGTGGAAAAACATGTCTTATTAGAAAGACATACACCACAATGAGCCTACATTCACGTGTGGAATCTCTGTAACCATGGATACAGGTACTATAGTGATACAACGGGATTTTCTGGTTCGTCACATCAAACTACACGCGCGTCACATTGACACACAAGCACATGCAATGATTATACCATAAACCCTGATACCACAAAGCAGGAGACGTTCACCCAAAGTTGGCTTGATGTTAGGCCAGCGTCGCAGACGCTGGCCCAGCATCAAGCCAACTTTTGGTTATTATATCGTGACCATGGTGACGTTTGCTGACATTATCTGAGCCCTGCTGACTACGGGGACAATTAGTTGTGCTCACTCATGTGTTTGGCATTATTCTGTCTATCAGCCTGTCCCCATCGTAATGTGGTGCTGGTATTTGGACAGGCCTGTTTTCACGATGATTGCCACGGAATGTCTATTAGGCCTACTGATGGACCATCTGATCACACAAAACAGAAAATTAAAGTGTGCACATTCTGAGTGATCTTCGCGGTTGGGTGCATGCTGTAGCAGACAGCGTCCACCTCAAAGCAAAAATTATTAGGGCCTATATTAGTATGAATAATATCAGAAAGGCATTATACATTATGCATTTCTGATAATATTCTGCTGATTCTGCTTTAATTGGTCAACAAACCTAAAAATGTATAGTAGTCATTCAATTAGATGAATAGACATAGATAGGTCCTACATATATTTTTATTGACAACGATACAAGTTATTTCTGACTGCTTTGTCGTCAATATTCATGTATATAATTATGTATAAATGAGAGGGTTACTTCAGTAGAGGTACAATTTAAAAATAAATAAAAAATACAATAATGATAGCTAGCACTTAAAACTCAGTGAGCAGGATGTGGTAACAGCTGCATTGGATTTGAAAAAAAATCCCTAATTTGTAACTTTTTTGTTCTTTGACGTACGAGGAGAGACTATTGGAGAACTATCGATAATTTCGCGTAAAAAACCTGGCAGGCTTAATGCCATTAATGCTACCTGGATACAAGGAATGTTTGGTTGATGAGGACGGCATTGATGCTCATCTAGACTGATGAGGCCGATCCATCAAGGTCTGTGAACATTCTGAACGATGACATACAAAACATTTTGCTGGACTGGTTGACATGAAAGTGCTAAATAGACGCACTCATCTAGACGTCAAGGCACTGTACCCAGCAGAGACCAGGGTTGGGGTCGCATTCACCCAACGACGGTTTAATGTTGGTCCGGCGACGCGGAAAAATGGAAAACAAAACTGGCTAAACGTCCCGTGTTTTCAGGGTATAATCTGATAATCGGCCTATGGCTGTATGTAGGACGCGTTTTCAAGAGAGGATATAATTATCAGATTATAGAAAACAGGTTTTAGCCGTTATACAAGAACATGTTATTGCCCACAATCCCAGCACTAGGGTAGTGGTTAGCACCGCTGCCTTTCACGCCAGAGTTCGGGGTTCGGTTCCCGGTCTCGTCGGTTTGAAAGAAACAAAAAATGTTTCTTCCCCATCCAAGTGTGAAAGTCAGTATTGTGGGGAGCCTCCGTGACCGAGAGGTAGCGTGCTCGGCCTCAGACCGCCAGGGCTCGAATTTCGAATCCTGTGTCTGGAGGACAGTGTCATCTCAATCATCTCACCATCCTCAGGAGGTTCTCCTGGCCCAGTTTGGCCTATATGTGCACAAAGGTGGCTTAAAGCCCGATTCATTTCATTTCATTTACAATCCCAGCAAACACGAGATATCGAACAAATACCTCAAGATACCCTAGGAAATTTTCTGGTCGTAGGCTCACGCCTCAATGACCAGCTCTTCTTTGAACTCCTCTTCCGGTGCCGGTTCGTTGATGTAATGCTGGGCCAACGTCGAAGACATTAAACCAACATTTGTTTTGAAAATGAAAACTTTTTTGTGGAGCGTGCATCAGTGACCGCAAGGTGTGTACTTGGTAAAAAGCGTTAGGGCTGCGCATTGTTTTTGTTATATTATGTTTTTGTTATATTATTACTGAAGACTGATCCCCCGCTCTAGAGTTATTTTGACACGGACATCAATCGCTATAAAAT
This sequence comes from Flabesymbios commensalis, assembly GCA_964017125.1. Taxonomy (NCBI): domain Eukaryota; kingdom Metazoa; phylum Annelida; class Polychaeta; order Terebellida; family Flabelligeridae; genus Flabesymbios; species Flabesymbios commensalis. The sequence continues at coordinate 48,494,895 of OZ024913.1, read as the reverse complement.
CATGATGCCAACATATAGGACTTGTTAGTGTCTGCACTCTCTGGAATTCAGGGACATCTGAACGATGGGTGTACAACAATGAACATGTATATGATCATAAGCGAGAGGTATTTTGGGACTGGTGGTACTCCATTAGTCCCACTGTGTAAGGATAATTGTGTGAGTCAAATTTGATAAAAATGAATTCAGTGAGTGGGGGACTCAACAAGTCACTGGAGCCATATATTCCTCCTCGATAACCTTCATATTTACCCCAAGGGTGATTTCTAACAAAACAGCAGCAGCACACAGATTGCCTTCACTGATAGCAGACAAATGTTTTGTCTGAAGTCACATGAGCGTCTACGACGCTGCAGGCTGGCCATTTATAATGACTACTCTCTGAGAATGGCGATACACCAGGGTGACGTCCTTCCAACAACGATTCAATGGTGGGACAGCATCGGGGATACTGGCCCAACATTGGGGCAGGTTTGAGCCGATGTTCCATGCGGATCAGCCATGTACATAGGCGTACGCCACAGAGCTACAGTACTGATTTTACAAAATGGGACGATTTTTCATCAGTGGCTGGCCAGCCCGTCATTAGCCCGGGCGCAAGCACGGCGAGACAGGCGCAGAATTTGTTGCGCTGAGCGCATGATATGGGCTCGAGCCCCGACACGGTTCGGGCCAAGAAAATATACCCGCCCAAATCCTACATGTACTTGGGCTTCCGCCCCAGTATACTGTGTGACGGCTAACATGGATGCTGTGAACCATGTGTCATCTCGCCGGGCTTGTCAGGCTCGCTCTGGGCGAGACAGGGCGCGCTCAGCTTGACCACATTCAGCATCATCTGAACAGCTCCGAGTTGATCTCAACGTGCAATAATTCAGTGTCCGTAGATGTATACATGTAGACCTACATGTTGCAGTCCTCATTTATTTCTGCTTAGACATTTAGCCTTTATCATTTAAAGATTATCTTTAGTATCGGACAAGCAGTTCAGTGTATAAATTCAGAAAAAGGGTGGTTTAATGATGCTACCGTCACTGAAATTATAAGATGAAAAAGCAGGCACCTCTCAAGTCAGGCCCGCCCATCTTCCTTCACAAGGCCCGCTACTCCCGACGTCGTACGTCGGGAGTAGGAAGATGGGCCCGCCTGGCGCATCGCTCGAGCTTGAAACCGGACCAGACGAAAAGCGCGCCTGACTGACACATGCAGGCGTTGACTCGCCGGGGCTCTAGATTGGCTTGAGCCCCGGCGATATGAGCGCGGCTCCATTTATATGAACTTATACCAAAACGCACATTGCGGCCTGGCTAAAGGATTTTATAACTATGGGCGCATACAGGCGAGCCCCAAATAGGGTGGGGAGAGAACATGGGGCTAGCCCAGGGCTAGCCTGCGTTAGCCGGGGCTAGCCCCACTGAAAAAGCGTGTCCCATTTTGCTAAATCAGTACTGTATGCGTTATCACAGTATAATTATAGGGGAGAGTGGTGCACTCAAAATATTAAATTATCCACGAGTATACAGGCATATGCACGAACAATGAACATAGACATAGTTGGGAAAGCGATTTCGTGATGTCACTTGATGCAATTTGCATTTCGCGACAGGAAGAAGCCTCCGGCATATCCAGGGCACGGGTCCACAGGTAAACCAAATGAGCTACCGCGGATCACTTTTCACGTCTACATAAAGCTGATTCATAAACATATTCCACACAGTTTACCATGTTTACCTGTCTACACGGCTTTGAACTTTAGCTCTTTAAAAATAGTCATCTATCCTGTACACACGAGAACCCAGTTCTGGCCCAACATTAAACCAGCACTGGGTTACGCTGCGCCTTTTCTGAGAAGCTGTTGGTTGTTAGAGGGGGGGGGGGGGGCACATAGGGCGCCACGGTGGACGTTGACAAATCAACCTATTTACCCGCGTAGACACTCAGCCACCATTCTTCATTATAACAGTGCTGACGTCTCATTATAAACCCTTCTAATCCTGACGCCACTTTTCAACATTCTATTGGTTCTATCTATCAGTGACGGATTCTTGAAAGAAAACAACAGTTTAAAACAAAGAAAACCCTAATTGTCTGGAACCAATATGTCTTCGACTTGACTTTGTGGGCGGAGCCAGCGCACGTAGCGAGATACATGTAAGTTCAAGTGGGTGAAATTTCAATGCAACTTTAACCCTTAAAGTGCTGAAATATTTTTGCATCAGCCATGGAGATTAAAGGGTTATGTCATTTTGAAATCATCATAAATGTCTTGATTAGAAAAAATATTTCTAATGACCGTAGACAAATAACCATGATAACATAGGTATTCAAATGTAGCAGAGCGGGGATCGCCTTTGGACGTCAGAATCTGACGTCTAAAGGATTGTGAGTATAGAACGTCCTTGGTGAGATGAATGAGATGACACTGCCCTCCAGACACAGAATTCGAAATTCGAGCCCTGGCACGCTACCTCTCGGTCACAGGGGTTCCCCACAATATTGAATCATTACAAGTCAGCAGTTAACAAACATTTTGTTTCTTTGGATACTGAAGGCCAGAGTGGGGTTTGAACCCGCGATCTCCGACTTTCCAAGCGGGCAGCTTTAACCACTGCAACAGGCCCCCGCCCTTCGCATTAACTTGAGCAAAGCGAAGAAGGAAATAAATTGATTCGGTACGTGCATACAATATGAAGGCCGATTTAGAGCGCGAGTGTCATAAACATCCGTAAAAACTTGAACGTATGATTTGAATTGTAAACAGAAACGAGACATTGACCAAAAGTTGGTTTGATGTTGAGCCAACGTCTGCGACGCTAAACCATCATTAAACCAGCATTGCTTCAATGTCCTATGTTTGCTGGGTATACATGTATTATGTCATGCGCATTGATTTAGATCCAGCTGCTCTTGGCCTCCCAAATTTAACGTTTCACAAAAAACGTTTAACCATATAGGCGCTAAGCCCGACAGTCATAACAATAGGTGTTTTTAATCTGTTTATTAGCAGGTGAAATCACAGTTATTGAGAATTAAATGAGTGTTTAACCCTTTAACCGCCGGTGCCGCATATATTCGGGTTTTCATTTTTTATTAGCACATTACGTACCACCTTTTAAACATGTTAAATATAAAATGTGACATCAATCAGCAATATTTGAAAACAGTTGACCTCCATATTGTCAAATCTGAATAATTTTCACTCACTTGAAGTTGTGGATCGCGTCAGCGAGACACAACTTCAAGTGAGTGAAAATTCAGATTGAATAATTTGGCGGCTAAAGGTTTAAACATCAACATTTGTAAATGTGTGGTCTCAAAATATAAGTACTTTTCACCCACTTGAAGTTGTGGGACGCAGTTGCGAGACACAAAGTTGTTAAGTGGGTGAGCATTTTTAGTTCTATAATAATATTAGAGCTCTAACAGTTTAAGGAATAATACTCTAAATAGTGAATTCAATTATTGAAATATGTCTTTCGGCTCTGAAATGCATTTACTGTCATCCAAGTCATGTTAAGCCGTGGTTAGTGTATCGATCTGGAAGGGAAATTATTTGGAGAGACCATTAGAGACCAGTATATATATATATATATATATATATGTAGCTGTTAGAAATCTATACCATGGAATGACTGAGCACCTAGCGTGACACATCTAGATTATACAAGAGATACTGCTCCGTCTTACAAAAAACTTACTTGAATTCATCGATCTCTATTCATAATATCACTTTAAAAAAAAAAATTTTACTTTTTAATTATTATATTAATTATGCCATATGGACTATTATTCGTACACACATGTGTATTAATATACTGTCTTCCCAGCAAACACAAAACATTTGCAAACACAAAACATCTGTACAACGTCGGCCCAACGTCTTCGACGTTGGTCCAACATTGTACACATGCTATACAAATGCTTTGTGTTTGCTGGGTTACAACTTAAGGACATACATGCATTCGTCGACCACATGGCAGCCTTAATACTTTGTCACAATTCCTGATGGCCATCGTAGGTTAGCATGTTTAGCATGCACTTCTATAATCGTTGACGCTGTACACTGATTGTCATGTTAACAAAGCATCCTGGTAACCATGGTAAACATGGTGAACATGGAAAAGGTGAAAATACAGCTTCACCAGAGCTAATAACTTGTCATTTCTGATATATCGGCAGACACACGACGTCCGGATCTGTATAATGTGTTTCATTCCAGAAGCCAAGGTAATCCCTGTAAAGCCTGGGGCCATCAACTGAATACCAATTGCCTTCATATCTCTCTGCTTTTGGCTGGAAACATATTTCCTCTCTTTCTTTATCAATAAACAAGTCGTTATTGTACATGTTGCATGGGCAAAAAATGGCGCGATAAAAATTCTCATCAAAGTTGCATAATGTTGTTCTCGCAAAAAAAGTATGCCCCAGCAAACACGAGACGTTGAACCAATGTTGGTTTGGTGTTGGTCCACCGTCTGCAATGCTGGTCCAGCGTCAAGGCAACATTTGCTCAAAGTCACGTGTTTGCTGGAGTAAATGGCAGCAAATGCATTAGCGTGACATGTCGTGCAGTCATTTGTGACGGACAAAACACACAAAGAAAAAACATCTCATGTATCTTATCATTCCTATCTGATATTAACTGAGGTTATTAGCAAACAACACACTTTCTTGGGCCATCGTTAGATCAGTGTTCGTTTAGCGGTTGAGAAGCAAGACAAAGTTTTAATCACATTCCTATTCACTTTTTCTTGCTGATCCTTGTACGAGTGAGGATGATATTGGCGTTCCAGAGATTAGCGTAGATTAACGATCAATATTTCATCATAGTGATCATGCTCATGGACCATGAACCTTTTCAACCTTTTCAAAAGTATTTATTTGATAAAAACATTAATTTATATTTTTAGTTCGTATTACTAGCAAAGGACAAAAACACAGTAAGCACGACACAGTAAGTAGTATTTAGAATATGCTTCTTCTAATTTATTCTCACATGTTTCCATCACGTGCGCGGAGATTTATTAAAATACAACGCAAATGTAACGCTGCACCAGTTGTTTTACAATATCCATAAGTGCAACAATCTATACATTGCAATAATTCTAATCGAAAATCCATGCACCTCCATTTGACTGAAGTGTACGGGACAGAGCCAAGTCCCCCTGAGCACGCAGATTACCTGAGTGCTTTTTCTCTTCTTCCATCACTGTCTAATGTTGTTAACACTTGGGAGAGGTGAATAAAATACTCGTCAAAAGTCCCTGAAATTGATAGAATGCCAAGTGGAGGATGCAGACTAGAGATAACGATAAAAACTATCCTATTGAAAATATCACTGTTTTAAACTGAAAGCATTCCTTTTAATTGGAGCTAGAAATTGCGTTATAGTAATTCCAGTTTCAAATGAAAGAACGCATTGATCATGTACATGTATGCTGATGGCGCATTCACCACTGGGAAAGGTAATGTATCATGAGTTAATGTCTTATGACAGACTAAGACGCAAATTAGAAAAGAGCAGAGAGCCCCCGTAACCTGTTACGTCAGTTGTAATTATCTGACATGTTTTAGGAAGGAGATTTAAAAAACCTGTGACGGCACACTGGCACACGCTGGCTGTTCTTTTCTCTGGCGTTGACAATAGAATCACCCCGTACTCGCATCTTAAACAGAAAACCAGCCTGCTGGAATAATTTTAAGTGACAAGTCTCTGCCATTCTGGCATGCTCCTTTTATGCGCAGTTGTCATTCTATTCCGGTAGCATGGATGTGCAGCCCGTTTTAACCATCGTCATTTTAGAACGTAAGTATTAACCCTTTAGCCGCCAAATTATTCACTCTGAATTTTCACCCACTTGATCCACAACTTCAAGTGAGTGAAAATTATTCATATTTGACAAAATGAAGGTCAACTGTTTTCAAATATTGCTGATTGATGTCACATTTTATCTTTAACATGTTTAAAAGGTGGTACTTAATGTGCTAATAAAAAATGAAACCCGAATATATGCGGCACCGACGGTTAAAGGGTTAATGGCAATGAATCCTGCAATGACGACTTTAATGTCAACCGCTTGATATAAATAATTATAAAACCGAAGAAGCAGATCTATTGAAATGTCTTAACACGTTTAATTCGTCGACCATAATACCCTATTGACATGATTGACGTAAGTACTGTTACCATGGTTACGGTGTTCAAAACAATCACCACAAGGTGACATATATAATGAGAATAATAATATTCGTGAATGTACTGGGCTTCACATGTGACACATGTATTTTTTAACGTCGATACACTGGTCTCAATCTCAACTCGACGAGGCCGCCTAGTCAAATTGAGAGGGGAGAAACAATTATATTTCAATGAAAGAACCAACTAGGATAAGCGGGGTTCGAGCCCGAGACGTATGTATGACTGACCAGGCAGTCAGGCGTTCCACCAATGCGCCACGTTCCCCTCTCTGATAAATTAAACCATTGTCATTGTTATTCTTATAGCATGTATAGCGCAATGTTATGTTAAAGTGATCTATCACCCCTTATATATTCTGAATAATTTTGTGACAAATAAAGCAAAGTTGCCACAAGATGGGGCACAAGTGTTTCCTTATATGGGGTGAATGGCTATCATGTGACGCTCTGAGAGGGTCACATGAGAGCCAATCACCTCATATAAGGACATAATTATCCATACCATATAAGGGGTAATAGATCACCTTTAACGTTTCAACTTCTCTCTCTGCTTTGACTCATCACTGTACACATATGGTCAGAAGATTGTTCTTGCTAGATTTGTAAATATTGTAACATTTATTAGAGGTTTCAGAACAAGCGGAAATAATTCATTAAAATTATGACGAAAAGTTACAAACAGAATTAAGCCCTTTAGAGCAGACTGGTTAGCACGGTTAGGCCATGTTTTTTCATGTTGTATTTTTGTCTGTCATCGCAAGGAGGTTTTTAACTTGAACATGGTGAACGGTGTAACCTTTGTACAGTGTATCTCAGAGTCTTTGTGTAAAAAGAGCTGTATGTGGCCAGTACCAGGTGTACATCAACCGAGACCTGTGTATATCTCAACTGATTTTTATGGTCTTTCTAGCCATCGCCAAAACCCTTAGCTTAGAAATATTTTGCAGGTCTATTGTTTCAGTTGAAAAAATGACGATGATTAAACTGAATTAAAAACACCTGTTGGTTCCACTTATCATGCTTATTCCATTGATAAATTATCCAGTGAATGTTTATGGGCTATCTACTGTAATTTAATAAACAAACGCCCCCCGAGGCCTACAAGGTTAATGCACTCAGTACAGGTAAACAACTGTCAGTGTATATGGCTATCCCGCTTTTTGACACTTTAAATCCCAAATCCACCTGGATCGTTTCCAAACAAAGCAGTCCCGAAAACAACAAAGCCAAATGGCCAGATTTCCCCGAAGACAACATGGGCGACACAAAATAGAAATAATCAAAGGCTGTCGTCACTGTGGGGGGGGCATAAACACAACATTTAAATAGCCGTAGAGTGCCGGGGTGGATAGAAAGACTTGGACCATAAAGGGACGGACGTGGGTCCCATCTGGATCCGGTGCCGTTAGCCAAATCCTCCCCCTCCCCCTCCACTTGAGCTCAAGTCCCTGCATGTTATAATAAAGGTGTGCGCAGCGTTACCAAGAAGCCCACCAGCAGCTGACTGACTGCAAATGCCGGATAAACGCCGGCTCAAGGCCGGGACAACGTCGGAGACGTTGGCCCGACCTTGAGCCGGCGTTCTAGTCTGGATCCCTATCTTTGGAGAGTGTACACTATAGGTGGTTATCACGGCGATATAGCGGCCTACCTCCGGGCAGTACAGACAGACACTGCGCCCGTCTGGTGCCAGCCATCAGGTCATGCAAGAAAAACATGCCATTTCCAGGAACAGTTAATTTGAGTACAGTTAACATGCTTATCACACACGCGTCGTTGACCAATAACTAGCTATAGAAATCCCAGAGGGATCCATGTGGATGTAAACAACATTTCAAACAGCGGAATGTGCGAGAATATCACAAACATTTTCTATCACAAAAAGATGCTTTATTTGAACAAAGAAAATAGAATCAGATTGATTTGATCAACTTGATCTATACTAGTATCACATCGCAATGTATGTGAAATGTTCGGAAATATAATTTAAATTTACATTTATAATTAGATAATTATAATTTACATGATTATATTTGACCTTAGAACATTGTCTGATTGTGGAAATAGTTCAATTCATATAGTTATGTTTGAATGCTAGGCACTCCCTTTGTGTTAATGTATTCACTGCATACCATACACTGATACATGGTATATTACGACAAAGTCACAACATAATGTTCACATGTTATACAGATAGACCCTATTAACAGGCTTATTACGGTGGTCATGGTGATGGTGAAATTATTGTGGATGAGTAGTGTAGGAGAAGCCACCCGGAAAGTTCCTACTAAACCTGGAAAATGTTCGTCCGATAATGGACACGTAAATGTTTCCTATTAGATCTCAAACCTGATGTCAAAGATGGAAAAGCGTATTTGACTTTGTAAATATAAACCAAACTTTGAGAAAATAAGTAGTCCAGTCAGACCTGCGTATATCCACATTTAACAATAGCTGAGAAGAGTAAATTAAAAACATTTTAAAATTGATTTTAATTTTTAAAGATGGGTGTTTGAATGACACACACACATTGACTCAATGACAAACTATAACGTACACAAACGCTTATCTATAACGTTATATATACACGTGTAAATATAAAAGATGTTAGGACTGAGCCCTCTGAGGTGTAGAGGGTTAATGATAGGAGGCGGTAATTTTGTTTTGAGTGGATGGGTCGTCCATTTAACTATTTGTATGGACTTCCTGGAATCCAGTGAAAGAGATCAATTACGATCCCGAATGAGCACCCATTAAGTACGAGGTGCACTAACAAAATTGGGAAGTTCCTACATGTCGTTGAGTTTATTTTGACTTTAGCTGAAAGAAACTTGGAGGTCAAAATGATTTTCAAAGTACAGCTCTCTCGTGCAAACACAAAACGCCGTAGCTGTTTACTTTTCAAGTAGACTAAGCAGTTACTTTTCAAGTAACAGTTGGGGCCTTTGCTTTGCAGCTCTAGCAGAGCTGTTGTTCGAATGTTTGTGTTAAATTAAATTATTAGTTTCATTGTGAAAATCAATGATTTCAGTTCATTATGTGGAGGCGTTTGTGAATACACAAACGAGTCCGATGTTGGTTTAATGACGGTGTTATAGGAACAACGTTGTCTGAGCATAAAGCCAGCGTTGGCCCACAAATCCAGAGAACCTCATCACCCAGTCTACGACGTCGGCCCAACATTGTCCCAACATTGGCTCAATGTCTCGTGTTTGCTGCGTAGAAGGGATGCTTCCGAGGTTAAATTTCCCACAAACAGTGTACAGTAGTGTGTTGTCGGTTGCTGGGGTGACGGCAGATATATGGCAGTCTGGTCTATACATAGTGCAGCGACTCAAGGTGTGGCAGTTATATGACGGCAGGCGGCGGCACTAGAAACGTGACCTCAGCTTAACCCCTGACCTCCAGGAGCCGCTGAGAGCCAGGTGAAAGAGTGTACCCTGTGTCCCCTAGACCACGGGTTCACATCCACGGGGCACGCCAGATATTACAGCTTGAACTAGTCCTGAGAACAACGAAGAAGGTTATCATGGTTATCATGGTTATATAGATTGTCATAACCTCTTTGGAACAGCCCATAAAGAGTGTTATAACTGGAAAAGTACTTCGGATTCACATTCGTACATCTCCGTTATATTACTTGATCGCCTTGATCAGTGTTGAGGCGATGTTAAAATATCATTGTTTTTATGAAGGAAAATATAATCAAATTCTATTTTCCTTGTTTTCATCAATTGATAAAGACATACACTAAACATGCTTAACATGCTTAACTAGCATCTTTATTCAACATAGTACAGAACTGAATAAATCTAAATAATAATGGAAGGTTATTTTAGCATGTTTATTGTACAGAAAAATAGACTTTCGTATGTGTGACTTTTTTCTATTTTACAGTATGTCAAAGAACATTCAAGGTGTAGATGTACCGTGCGAATAGCATTTCCTAGTTTGTGGAAAGATCTGACAAAAGTCACTTCTTCAGAAATAAAATGATTATTCAGTACATCAGTGTACATTACAATAATTATTTTTTTGTAATATTCCCTGAGCTGTCGTTTACATGGTTTATCATGTGTTTATTTATTATATGTATGTAGTTCAACTTTACACCTGGCTGCGGCATAAATCGGTAACCCTTTTTGTTCTAGTACTGATGTTAATATAATCTGATACTACCACACTCACTCAAACATTATTAAAGTATAACCATTTTAATGGACAAAACATAATGACAAGATTATTGTTAATATAAATATGTGCTAATGCTAGGGGATCCCTCATTACGTGATCCATGTGGACGCCTGTCGTATAACCATACGCAACCTCACAGTGACACGTGAATGTTTGCACTACATCATTCATGTAACCATGTGTAATATCTCTACACCACAGCTGGGGGTTAGAACTACTGACAACTGAGAGGTATGCCAGCGAACACGAGACGTTGTTTCAACGTCGTAAGACGTTGAAACAACGTCTCGTGTTTGCTGGATGTAGGAACCGAGAGCAGAACATTGTGCTAGAGACGGGGCTACACGCTGCTAACATGACTTAGGTGCTCCCATTGATGAACCAGGAGAAGCAGAGCCGAGGACTGGCACGAGTCGTACGGATCGAGGTGATGGATAGTCTGGATCAGTACACCTGCCTGATGTACGCTGGCGCCTGCCACACGTCAGTCACAGTACCACAAAGAGAAACTACATCCTCACCATCCGCCTACATTTATACTGCGTCTGTACCTCTGGAGATACCACCCTACCAACATGTATGCATGTTTGTGGTGTATTTGTGTATTGGCGTGATTGTGATAAAAGATGAGGTCACCCCCCAGTGATAGGCCTAACCTCATTTTTGGCTCGTAATTATGATAATGGACGAGAAAAATGACATACCATTTTATATCATCACACTAAACAGTGCTAAAGCAAAAATGTCATTATTTGACATTTTAAGTCAAATACAAAAACATTTATATATTATTTATCATAATGGAAACTTTTAGAAAGTCCCATAACCCGATAACCATGATAACATGCACATTCAATTTGCACTCCTCGGTGTCACAAGCATTTTTGCTCATTAGTGTGGCAATAATTAATTATCATGATAATAGACGATCAGATCCCATTATTAATTCCATCTTTTAAAACACACGTCATACACACTAGAAAAATTATGATCGTAAAAAATAGCAGATTAGGACAGCCAAGAATAATACAAGTAAAAGATCACCGATATGGATAACCCAGGAACAGATCTGACCCAAACCAGGTACAATGAATACGTGAATTGACAGTGTACGTCATGATGTATGCTTTATTGTGTTTATGAACAGGATGAAATACATTTAAAAAGCTAAGAAGCAAGAGGCATTCGATACAGGGAAAATAATACTAGTAGAGGCAGTTTTGATGTTTGATTTATTTGACCCTTGACCCCTGGCTGCGGTGCATGGCGTGGAAGTCATACTGCCGTACAAAGCCAAAAGGCAGTAACTGCTTACTTTTCAAGTAAGCAGTTACTGCATGTTGGCTTTACAGAGCAGCATAGGTGTGCCTTTATCTATGAGAGGTTCACTGAATCTGTACTTGATAAGGCATCCTGCGTCTCGTTTAGTATGATAATAACCGTGCCATTACCTCATCTATCTACAAACACCGCTTTCCTCCTGCCAATCTCGGAATCTTAGATAAAACCATGAAACAAGCAACATAAGTGGTCACGTTTTTTTCCGGAAGTGTAAAGTCCACAACAACTACAAAATCCCGGCATGAGTCATTCAGGGGTACTACTCTTTATCTTGTGTTTGTGGTCATCACTGCTCTTCAAAACGAGAAGGCAGTAACCATGGTAACTGCTTACTTGAAAATAAATCAGTTACTGCCTCTTGGCTATGCATGACAGATCAATGGTCATATTGTCTACAAATTCGCTGAGTTCAATACATAATAATAATGCGTCAATGACACATATGATCCATTTTAATCATGATTATTATGTATTGAATAGTGAAATGATATACTATTTTAATGGACACGAAAATATGGCAGATAATGACCATGCATCTGACATCTTAAGATTACCATGATTACCATTATTGATAACAGCAATGCTAGTCTAATTAGTGTTTTTGATGGGAAGGTCGCGAGTAGGTACACTATGCCAGTATGCCTCATCATGAACATTATTTTCTTGTGCTTTATTCGAGCTCACGGTGACCACGGGGGGTTCGTGACGATGCATTTCTTCTCGTGACGGTAACTTGATTCCACGTAGATCCAAGTAATGATATCATTCTAGGGACACATTGATTCTAATGACGGCTGCGTCAGTAGTCTACAATCAAAGGGGGATAAAATGTGGTCCTATTTTCCTTGGTAGCCTACAATCTAACCCTATTTCGCAATGGGCTATGAATAACAAGACACACGCAGTTGAAGGTCTTATCAAAATAGAACAAGTCATGATTCCATAGTATTCATGGTATTTGGTTGTAAACGTGATATCAACGTTTATAATCATGATAGTTGGCACTAAATATCTGTCAATGGTGTCTTCACCTTCATGCCATGCGGGTTTAATTAGCTTAAAGTCAAAATAATTTGACGCCACATGAAAATATGAATAGGTAAATGGGTTGGTTTTGAATGACCTGCTATTAAATACTTCATCTATTATCATGATTATACTAACATGACTAACAGGCCAAACACACGCAGCTTTAGCACGCACATACATAGTGCCGTGCAAAGCCAAAATACGGTAAACTGCTCACTTTCTAAGTAGGCAATTACTCCCTTTTGGCTTTGCAAAGCAGCACAGCAAGACGTTCCACCTTCTGATTTTACTATAGAATGTAACAAGACATGTTATAAACATGATAAAAGAGCCTGAGAAAAAACTCGACATTATTTTCTACACAATATAGTATGATCCATCGTTATTTTTTATTAGCGATAATCTCTTTTTGTGACTGTCAGTACATTTTATGCAATAATAATTATAAGAAACAACAGGTATCATACACCCAAGATATACTGCATCATCAGGAGTAGGCCCTAGTTAGGCCAGGTGGATTGAGAAAACAATGTTTTCCATGCCTGAAAATGATTATGTATCATCTCACCATATATTCTGCCAAGGTAGCACGAAACAAAACTGTGTGGATATTGACGTGGGCCACACTTTATCCGATAAACACTGATAAACAGCCCATTAGTCTGCACTGCATACACCACAAAAAAACAACGTATATGTCGAATGTCTGCAGCAACATTGCCTCTATATATTGTGTTTACTGGGACCAAAGCAATCTCGAGATGTTGAACCAATGCTGTTCCAGCATTGGTTCAACATCTCGAGATTGCTTCAATGATTTACCAAGACACAAGATAAACCCTGATATAGCATGAAAAATATTATAGCTATTTCGAAAGAGTCCGGTAAACAAGACAACAAAACAATGGCTGCTGGTCGTGGCCTTGCCTGATGCTGTCAGGGCGGACGTTAGGACGTTGTACAACGTCAAAGTTTAATCACACCTCCGGGATATACATAACAACTGAATGGGGCAGGTGATATCCTGGTGAGCAAAATCATCTCTAGAAACGTTTTGTCAGCTCATTCCTACAGAACACTGTTAAAAACGATACGGAGACAATCTCGACTGTCAAGTAAAGCGACAATGATATTTCCCAATGTTTTTAAGACAGGTTTTTAAATCATGGTCCACAACACATTCTGTGAATTATGAAATCACAGTTAGCGTGTTTCTGTGGGATAGAAAGGGTTGTAAACATGGTAAACAACGAGGCCCCTTGAACTGTCGCCTTTGCACAAAACCGCTGTCAGCGAATTTGCTGATCCATTGTGAACATCGATTGTGAAAGTAAAGGTCGCAAGCACCAACACTAAATCATGTCCGCAACTTTGTCCCCAATATCTCCAGTAATGACCTCGAGTCGAGTACATGTAAGTCTGGTCATGGTCGACTATAGGGTCTTAATCTTTTTTCCTGAAATATTTTTGTATAAACCATGAAAAAGCCAAAGGGTTTTTTTTCAATTAGAAATCAGCATAAATGTCTTAAGCCTAAAACACATAGGACGCGAGCGTTACGCGTCACGCTAGCGTCACGCGACGTACGCGTAGGCAATCGCTTTAGTTCATTTCACATTGCATGAATACACCGCTCGCGAGCGTCACGCGAGCGTCATGCGGCACGCGACACGCGAGCGTCACCGATCACTTCTGGAGCGACATTTAACGCGTGACGCGAGCTTTACGCGAGGTGAATCCACAGTATGACGTCAGCGTGTGATGATTTATTGGGTACTCCCCAGACATCCACGTGTTGATCCAGCAAATGTGTGTGGGTGACGTGTTTTCGGTAAAACAAACTTTGTTTCAATTAAGCATACATTTATAAGCCCGATATGTAAAAGTGCAGAAAATAGGTTCCTCAATATATCGAGTTGACAACTTAATATATTGAGTTGTCAAATCAAAATAAAGGAGTTGTCAACTCGATATATTGAGCTACGAGCTTCACAACTCGATATAATGAGTTGTGAACTCAATATATCGAGTTGTAAACTCAATATATCGAGTTATGACAATTTAATAGAGGTGACAACTCGATATTATGAGTTGTCAACTTAATATACTGAATTGTCACAACTCATTAGATCGAGTTGACAACTCAATATATTGAGTAGTGAAGTCGATATAATGAGGTGTCAACTCAATATATTGAGTTGTCACAACTCGATATATTAAGTTTCATTCTCGATATATTGAGGTGACACCTCAATTATTGAGTTCACAACTCAATTGATCGAGTTCTAAAGCTAATATATTGAGTTCTGAAGTCAATATCTCGACTTATGAAATCAAGATATCGAGTTATCAACCAATAGGCTATATTAACTCATTATATTGAGCTTAAAGTATAGTGCAAATTCAAATGTCGCTTCATTGGCTTCGCATATATAGATTTATGATCAAATATGTACCTTATATGTCTTTATTCTAAAAACAAAAGTGACAGTTCTGTAATTATCACGAGAATGCACAAATTGAAATATTAAAATTAAAAAATCCTTTGATGTTGATTGCTCAGATTGACTATTTAACGCTTAACGCTCGCGTGTTAACGTGTCCTATGTGTTTTGATATGTCGCGCGACGCTCGCGCAGCTCTCGCGTGTCGCGTGTCGCACGCGTCCTATGTGTTTTCCGCTTTAGTTAGCTCTTTCCGGTTCATTTGAATATCTATGTTAAGGGTCTACGGCCATGATCTATATTTTAATTATTTTAGTGCGGGGACTGTCTTTATACGTCAGAATCTGACGTCTACAGACGTCAGATTCTGACGTATAAAGACGGTCCCCGCGCTGAAAGGGTTAATGCTAATTGGACAATGAACGGTTATAATCCATGTAATCATGCCTATGATCTTCATATTATCACTAAACAACAGAGGGGACGCGAACATGACTGCCGATCGAAGGAAAAGCAATGGCGGAAATAGCATAACTTTGGGACTACATAACATCCCAGCCAGTACGAAAGGTTGAATCAATTCTGGCTTAACCCTTAGAACACTGATGTCGACTACAGTAGACATTCTGCATTTTTATTGGCACCTGTATAACCAGTTGCTAAAAGTAAAATGTGCTTTCAATTTTGAAACACTGATATATTATATGTTGAGACTTAAATTTCACAAATAACACAAATTTTCAGTCACTTGAAGTTGTGGATCGCGGTAGCGAGACACAACTTTAAGTGACTGAAAATTGAAATTGAATCAGTGTTCAGTGTTCTAAGGGTTAATGTTAGGTCAGCGTCACAGACGGTGGACAAACATTCAAATGCATTATAAGGTTTACTGATAATAGGCCTGCATGTAGCTTTAAGATTAAAAAGATTACCATTTTGTCCTCGCATTTTGTACTCTAAAATAAGAGATCTGGACAGATGGAAGCCAAGTTTAGTTGGTTGGAGGACACTGGAATTTTCCCATGCCACGTACCTGTGAAGCGGTCCTTCTCATTGCTCTATTATCATGATTACCAATAACCGACATAAATCTGCGATGTCGAGACGGAATTCTGTTAATGCCGCGATGCCAACCAGCAATGCCTGTGCACACCATATTTCATACCACGTTTAAGTTGAAGATTGCGGAAGCGAATAAGAGCTTCGATTGGGTGAGAGGGGCCTTCGTTCAACTACGTTGGTCTAGAATTAAAACTGTCTTTAATCATTATCTAAATGGATGTAATCATGAAAATTACAAATAAATAACGTCCACCCAATGCCGGTGCAATATTGGCCCACCGTCTGCGATGCTAGCCCAACATTGTACCGGCATTGAGTGAACGTCCTGTGTTTGCTGGGTAGCCTATAGAGGAAAAGAAGAGGCTTACCGAAGTGTTCTAGCAGCATGATACATGGGATAGTTAGCGTTTCAAGTACCAAAGCAAACACACACAGTTCGGTTTAATTTTAGACAAGCGTCTACTTATAGTACAATGTTATGGTCGGCCCAGCCAAGAATTGGCCCAACATAATTATGAAATCAACATAGGGTCTACCATGTCTACATGAAGTTTCAATAATATTATACCATGGTTGAGAGAATGCGTAGATAGCAGTGACCGTTTAGCAGACAATACTTCATGTTGTGTGTAGACAGGTGACTGCGTGCCGGCAGGGAATTATACACAGACAAGATCAGTAGTATTACTGCACCATAGAGAATATTACTATAATTAAACATCCATCAACTCAGCAAACGCCAGACATAGATCTGATGCTGGATCAATGTTGGACCAACATTGAACCAGCCTTGGATTAGAATAAATGTGATTGGAATAGAATGCCTGCGACTACACGCAGCGGTATAAAACTGTCAGTGGGGCTTATATTGAGAGAGAATTCTAGAATCCTGAGAAAATACCTCATAAGATAAGAATAAGGCGCTGTTGTGTTTTGCGTTGGGCAAAGCATGATGCGGAGTCACTTTCCAGATGGAATCGACGACAGCGACTGAACTAACCTGCTAACAGAGACTGCTTCGCATGAACTGAGCTGACAAAACCATTTACCAAATGAGTTGCCATTTTCAGCTCTGATTTGGGATTTTCCATACATTCAATATAAATTTGATATAAAATAATGCCGATTCTAAGTTGGTTTATACTGGACCACAT
The DNA here is from genome assembly GCA_964017125.1 of Flabesymbios commensalis. Taxonomy (NCBI): domain Eukaryota; kingdom Metazoa; phylum Annelida; class Polychaeta; order Terebellida; family Flabelligeridae; genus Flabesymbios; species Flabesymbios commensalis. The sequence continues at coordinate 48,477,473 of OZ024913.1, read as the reverse complement.
CTGCGACGCTGGCCTCAACAGCGTCCGGATAAAAAAAGAGTATGGTCATCCAACAAAAATAATTACCAGATTACCACATTTAATTTGCGACATACAATTTTGACAATTAAACAAAAAATCACCGAGGGCCTTCGACCATGTTGACAAAGTGTTGATTTACTGCAGCAAAACAGCATTGCGTCAAAGTCTCGTGTATGCTGAATCTGTCTAGAACAACATGAAATAAAACTGATCCAACAAACACGAGACATTGACCAGTGTTTGCATAATGCTGGACCAACGTCTACGACGGTGGCCCAGCATCATACCAACACTGGATAAATGTCTCGCGTTTGTTGGCCGTGTTAAAGGCCGACTTCTGTGTGGTTGGTATTATCGGTGGGATAGTGAAGGCCCTTAGATCACTGAACTATTCAATTTAAATTTTCAATCACTTGAAGTTGTGTCTCGCTACCGCGATACACAACTTAAAGTGACTGAAAATTAATGTTATTTGTGAAATTTAAGTCCCAATATATATCAGCGTTTGCAGACTGTAGTCGACATTAGTGCTCTATAGGTTAAACATGTTAAAGACTCACCAGTGTTATCGATGGTGAAGAATCCGAGGCCTGTACCGTCCGTGATGCCGTACGTCAGACTATAATCCTTGGACGTGGCGTGATCCTGGTGTATATCCGCATCCGTGGCTTCCACCCTCATCACGATGGTTCCCACTGGTTCGTTCTCTGGGACGCTGCCCTCCTCAACGTAATCACTGAAGCGTGGCGCGTGCTGATTCTCATCCACGTCCACCACCTCCACCACCAGCTGGCACCTGGAGAACAGGTTGGGATCGCCGTGGTCCCGTCCACGCAGCGTCATGTTGTAAATCAGCTTCTGCTCGTAATCCAGGCCGCCTGATAGGCGGACCACTCCCGTGTTCTGATCGATCTCAAATTTGTCATCCATTCCAGCCTGCAGGGAGTAGCGTACCTTACCATTCTGCTTGTCATCTGGGTCGAAGGCAGTGATGGTGAGAACGACACTGCCCACTGGCATGTCTTCAGGGACTCGAACCACGTAGCTCTCTGGCACAAAGCGTGGAGGGTTATCATTGACATCATCTACAGTGAAGGAGACGATGACGGTGGAGGACATAGGATTCTCAGGGGCGCTATCACTGGCCACGACACTCAGGTTATAGTAGGGGGTCGTCTCACGATCCAAAGGCCGGTTTATACGAATAATCCCACTGACTGGATCTATCGCGAAATCTGTAATATGTGACTGGATGGAGTATGTAATCTGACTGTTATGACCCAGATCTCTGTCCTCAGCAGCTATACGTAGCACCGTGGTGTTCACATCTATGTTCTCCAACAGGTTCAGTTTGTTGTGCTGGTGTTTGAATGTTGGAGCGTTGTCATTGATGTCCTCCACCTGTATAGATAGCATGGTAAACGTGGAGCGAGCTGGCTGGCCCATATCTGTCACTGTGATGTTCAACATAAAACTGTCCTGTAGTTCACGATCTATCTCAGCCTGAACAACCAAGCTCCCTTTATAAGTACTGATGTTAAAACAGCTGCCCTCATTGCCTGATGATATGGAGTAGGCCAGAAGTCCATTATAGCCATGATCTGGATCTTCAGCTGTGAAACTTGCGACCATTTCCCCAATGGGCAGACCTTCTTTCAGGGTGAGTGATGTGACAGTACCTGGTATAAACTTAGGTGTGTACTGATTCACCATGAACTGAGACTGTCCTACGTTAGCGATGGTTTCTAACGCCCTGTCCAGCCCCTTCTCCTCCACCTGTGTCAGCAGATCCATGTATTCCTGGGTGGCTGTGGTGTCTTTACAAATGAAGTTGGCATCACTATTGGCCAGGTTTTGGTTACGGTTACTGTTGACCAGTGTGATATTCACGTACATGAATTCGGCCTGGTTCTTGCCATCTACTGCTGATATTCTCAGTACCCTCATACTCTCCTGTAGAGACGTCAAGTCACAATTTGTTTTCAGCTCCCCACTGGAGGAGAGCAGCTCAAAACAGCCATCATCATTCCCTGAGATTAGCTTGTAGTTGATAATGTTACCTCTGTCAAAATCCAGAGCTGATACAACACGTAGTAGAGTTCCTATCGGAGCCTCTCGGGATAAATAACCCGTACAGTCAATTTTCTCAAACTTGGGTGTATTGTCATTAGCGTCCTTCACTTTGATGTTTAGCACCATCTCAGACTCTCTGCGATAAGGACTCCCCCAGTCAGATGCACGAACACGTAGTCTGTATAAGCGACGCATCATCTCATAATCTAGCACCTTGGTGGTTGTGATTTTGCCTGAAAAATGTTCTATTGTGAATGGAGTTTCGTCTTCGTTGGCAATGCTATAACTGACGTAGCCATTGTCCTCCTGATCCAGATCGTAGGCTCTGATCTGATATACCTCAGTACCCACAGGCTCCCCCTCTCTTACAGTTACCATACTAGGAGTAACATTAAACACAGGAGAGTTGTCATTACAATCCAGCACAGATATTTTCACGGTAGTTTCACCTACATTACGGTGACCAGGGTTACCTTGGTCTTGAGCCTGTACGGTTAGACTGTAAGAGTCGACCATTTCAGCATCAAGAGCTCGTGACACCTTTATAAGGCCAGTGTCCCGATCTATTGAAAAAACCTGATCAAGGTTACCCTGTGATATAAAGTACTGAACTGCTGCGTTTTTCGATAAATCCACATCGAGAGCACTTACAAAAAGGAGTGGTGTGTGAACAGGTACACATTCGTCTATGTCTGTCCAATAATCAGCCTTCTCAAACTGTGGCGCGTTGTCATTTGTATCCTGAAGCTGAACATAGACATTTTGTTTAGTAGACCGCGGAGGGACTCCCCGATCTACAGCAAGCACTGTTAAATTAAAACCCTGTGGATATCGCTCTCTGTCCAGACGACGAGCCACTTTAATAAGGTACCTGGTGGCATCACTCGTCTTCTCCAACGTGAAGAAATTATCAGAATCTCCTGAAGCTATGGAGACGTTGGCAATTTCACCTTTGGTTCCAACATCCTGATCAAACACATAGAGTACGGCGTAGACGGTTCCCACCAGGCCCTCCTCTCCCACAGAAGGCAGCTCTTGGAGCTTCAAGGTTGGAGCGTGGAGGTTTACCTCTTGCACGCTGACTGTTAACTTGGCTGAACTCATTCGTCGCCGCCCTCTCTTAGGACCTCGATCTACAGCCACCACTTCCAAGATGTGATCCTCCCCAGCCTCACCGTGAAACGACACGGCGCCTGTTAAAGTCACAACTCCTGATGTAGGATGAACAGCAAACTGATTTGTAGGCTTACTCAAGCTGTAGTAGACATCCCCATTACGTCCTATATCTGCATCAGATGCCGACACTTGGGCTATACTGGTATGTATGGTGGTGTTTTCAGGTATTGACACGGTGTACTCCATGGGATAAAACAGAGGACTCAGATCATTCTCATCTACCACATGTATCATCACCCGAGTCTCTGCATTATAACTCGGCCAATTCTTGTGTGTACCTGTGACTTTGATCAGTACTTCATATTGTGACTTTCTCTCTCTGTTCAGGGCGCCTTGCTGACCTGTACGCGTGTGAAGGGACAAGAAGGAGAAGTCTCCCACGAGTCTCTCCTTGCATTTAAAGATCTTCTTGCCATCACCACCTGTCACCTTGTACTTGATATTTAAAGTGGGATCTGATAGATAGATGCCCATCTTTTCCCTCGGCTTCACCAGGGATTTGCCAAAGGCATTTTCAGGGATGTCCGCCTGGTACTCCTCTTGGGTGAAGCTGAAGGGGTGACTCAGCATTCCTGATGGAGCTTCATCACCCATCACCAAGAGGGGCAGCATCAACAGCAAGGGCGCCACCTGCCAGACGGCCAGGCCAAGGTGGCGCCCTGCGCCTCCTTGTGGCCATACGTGCATCATCTCACCCCTCGCGCTGACCTGAAACACACAAACAGAAAACACAATGTTATCATTATATTATTTAGATGACCATTTTGAGAATTAAAAGTACATCTGATAATAAAAAAAACCGAAACGAAACGAAAAAAATTAATGTAGGTTCAGACCTGGAATACATCGTTACCTAAGTAATACAGTTTAGTATCTGCCACATCAAGGGTATCTGAAACGACCCTTTAATATTTAGGCTTGTCAAACAGGATGTACGGTGCTCAGGTCATTTTTGGTGTCAGTGAGCCTTCTATGTTATGCTCTGGTCTTGTATAATTTGTGTTTAACGACAATCTGCTATGAGCATGATCATGATGAGGCTGAGAGACAGCCAGTCAATCAGGACTTTCGCTTTCATTTCCAACGATGATTAAAAGCTCTTATTATCTGCGACGTTATACAGCGGCAGATACAACCGCTTAGTCTCTGGTGGACGACATGAACAAAAAACAGCTGGAAGGCTGATGGGGTGTTTTAACCCTTTAAACCGCCGGTGTCGCATTTATTCGGGCTTTCATTTTTTATTAGCATATTAAGTAAACCTTTTAAACATGTTAAAGATAAAATATGACATCAATTAGAAATATTTGAAAACAGTTGACCTCCATTTTGTCAAATCTGAATAATTTTCACTCACTTGAAGTTGTGGATCGCGTCAGCGATACACAATTTCAAGTGGGTGAAAATTCAGATTGAATAATTTGGCGGTTAAAGGGTTAATTTGTATTTTATCACGATAAAAGAAGAGCTGACGAACGTGTTGTTTTATAGGCAATATCGGGGAAGATAATATAATCACGAGCGTTTGTCTTGTGAAAAAAGTGCACAAAGTCATAATAATAAAAGTCGACTACATCAATTACCCGATTACGGCGGGCGTACATGAACTGATGAAATGACTTGTCTTGGAAACGATGATATTATATTACCACATGAAATGAATGAGTGACATCACGGCAACATGATATTACTGCCAATTATTTATCACATTTATAACAGAGGATTCTGCCTCCTTGGTTTATCCAAATATACTATAATAATTCTTACCCACGTGAAGTTGTGGGTCGCGGAAGTGAGCCACAACTTCAAATGGGTAAGAATTATTATAATATATTTGGGTGAAAGTTATACACATTTGTTTAATTTGATGCTCTTCATTATTGCTAATCGTCTGGACTGAACACAAATTCCAATCCCAAGAACCGTCATTTGGTGAGTAAAATGAAAGAAAACGTTTTACGGATTAAACTCATAAAGAGCTGTTAAAATATCACACATGTTAATTATGTTAATGTAAAAAAAAACTTGATATTATTATATACATTTTGATGCTTGGACTCAAATATGTGGGCGGAGATGACTCTGCAAGGATAATTAATGGTAAACACTAATTGACGCGCAGCTCGCAATAAAACGGTTGCACTTGTCAGACTAAAAGCCAGTGCACTCACTTATCTTGAATTATCACTAATTCTAAATATGGCATAACAAACAGAAGGACTTCCCACACATGGATTGATTTTAATGAAAACCCAGCAACCCAACAACCACAGGAAACACGAGACATTGAAGAACTAATGGTGTAAACAATGGTGAAATGTTGAACCACTGTCTACGACGCTAGTCCAACAGTACACCATCAATGGTTCAACGTTTGATTGAACCATTTGATTGAACAGTGGAAATACACGATTATGTGTTTATATGGTAAAATCTACGGGAGACACTGACGATTATAGTAATCTCATCTTGTCGTGGACATAACAGGGGTAGATCCACCACAGGAAATGTAATCTGCGCTACGTGAGTCCTTACAGCTCCATTCTACACGAGCGGAGTTCAAGGTCTGCTGTCCGCAATCCGTCCTGACCCGGTGTCGGATATCATAGTTACGATACATCGTAGGCTTCTGATTGGTCGAGACGGCCGTCTCGACCAATCAGAAGCCTTCGATGTATCGTAACTTGTACGAGAATACGGGCCCAGACACTTAACCTAGTTAGTGTCAGGACATGTAGGACATAAACGATGGAGTACAACACGGGCTATCGAACATCTCAACAATAACTCGCCTATTAATTATACTGTTTATTGTACCTATACCTACATGAATAGGTGACATAGTGTATGCTAATTCACATATTTTATGATCAATATTTTCTATCGCATATGCAGTACGGATTATACCTTACAACTGGAAGACAAACACTCACACAACATATAACCACTGATAACGGAGCTAGGGAATTTGTATGAGCTGAACAATAATTCTAAAAGAACCACGTCTAAAATAAGATTATTTTGATCACCCACTATCCTCGCAGTTGCCGCGAAAAAAACGAGAGAAATCTCAATTTTTAATGGAAAATCTCAGTTTATTAGCTATGCTAAATACACCCGTTGCTTATGTCCAGTAATAATTGAGATGTGGAACAGACGCTGGGAGTCTACAGATACATCTCTGCTCTGCAAAGCCAAAGGAGAGTAACTGCTTACTTGAATAGTAAAGAGTTGATGTCTTTTGACTTGGCAGAGCCCATCAGATCCCTGTCCTTCTGATAAGAGACCCCCCTCCCCGAGAACGCCCGCGGTGCGTCTATCACATAATTGTTGGGCCGATGTCTCAGACGTTGGCCCAACATCTTGGGCCAACGTCTGAGACATTGGCCCAACATTGTGGCATCTCAGGGGTGATATTTAGTGATAAGGGATTGACAGGTGGATCATGTGACACTGTGTGCTCAAACAGACGGGTCTCAGACGTAAACGCCCATTGACAATGTATTGTTATAAAGCAGGCGTACAATCCCATCCGAACGAGATATTCATCCAATGTTGGTAGACAATGGTGTGCCATCATTGTACCAACATTGGGTGAATATTTCGTGTTTGCTGGAGCCCACATCTAGATATTGTGAATCTAACACAGAGATCGACGCAGCTCTATAATGCAAATAGCAGTAACTGCTCACTTAGAAATCAAGCAATTACTGCCTTATGGCTTTGCACGGCAGAGCGTCTTGCACATTTTAAAATATAACAATCCAGGACTTCCTCCATTATAATATTATGTCTACTCATTTCGGTTTGAAAAATGTATATTTAGATCAATGTATATATTTGGATAAAGAGGTTAGTATGAAGCTAAACAGTAAATCAGTTATATCAATAAAAATAACCTGCATTAATAATATGCCTGCGGAAAACGTGGAATTGCGCAGAAAAGCAAAGGAATGCGCAGTGATTATTCTTCCGTGGCTACAAACAGATAGAAACAAGCTGTTCAATTTTCACGAATATAGAATGTTTTGAGATTTTACAGATATCAGGCCAATATTAGTTTAAAATGTAGGGTTGCTCGTGATTTAGACGTATTCATAATAAAACAATTCTACTTATTATGTATTCAGGTATTACGCGACGGCGCGAAATTAACGAAGCAAAACATCGTTACATTTACGACAAATGCCAGTATTCCTGTGTTTACCTGTTTACAGCCTCCCAGTGCACCAAGCAGCAGACAGACGATGTGGTGTGGTCCCGTTTTTGCGGTGCAGGCAAAATTGTGGACAGACACGCAGATGATTGCTGCGCCGCGGATTCGTTAATGTTTCTGGAGCCTGGCTCTCGGCAAATGAAACTTTGTGGTTGTTGTTTTCCATTGATAATGTATCTGACATTGCCTATAGCGTATTCAAATATTTAACTTCGAAAATGTTCCTGGCGTAGGCTATAAGCCAACTCGAGATATGCCTCTGTAGCGGTCTTGATTTGACTTCTAATTTCACAGGAGTCATTAAAACGACGACAATTTAATTAAGTGGTGTTTTAATCAGGATGGCAATTTCAAAAATGAGCCTAGATTTCTACTCCTCTATAAAATCTGCTGTGGAAAGTTATAAGGTTTTAACCATAGTAATCATGGTAACCAAAACTCATTTTTCTAGCTCCTACTTTTAAGCTCTGCATGGCAGAAAAAGCTAAGGTGAAAATGATACAGGGGTGCATGGTTATCAGGTTATAGGGAGGAAACATTATTAATTTTACAGTTATTTAATAGTTTCCTTGGCGATGGTAAAGTCCTGTTACATTGAACCATGTAGTCAGACCTATGTGATAATATGCAAACGGTGTTCATTTGAGTGCGATATGGGAAAAGACTCGTCTAATGAAGAAGGTGTGAGCCTTTAGGCGAACACCTACGTCAATGGACAAGTACTGTATTCTCCTATATTGCACAAACATGTACATGGTTTGTATTTTCTCACACGATCAATTCACACATACATAACGTCTACTAGTCTACATCACAGCTCAAACTAGACGATACCGATACACGTCTCATACGCATAGTGGAAACGACTGCATGCACAGAGTTTGCAAATAATATTAACATGATTAATATCATCAAAAATGACATGGTAAAAAGAAATTTGTTCTACAATGTCTGTCTGTCTGCACTCTTTTTATTATATAAGAAGTTGAGTAAAACAATCAATAATTTATTAATTAATTAGGCTAGTTTTATTAGCTTTATTTCACCAAATATAGGCCTAAAACACATTTACGCAGATAAAAGTACACGAGGACCACGCCGCAACAATAATCATCTGATCATAGAACGCAAAAAGTGTCTCCTGAACATGCTGAAGTGTCCTATTGATAAATGTGCACGCGTGCCATGTATTGTTCTATATTAGGACAGCCAGACTTGCTGATCCCTATCCAAATATTTGCGAAGTGACCACTGGGCGTCCATTCATTAAACAGGAAGAAATCGGACATTCGGTGTCACTTACAAATCCATACAGAGGATTTCAGAAATTACATGTAGGCCTATATATAGGGGCCTATATATTATCATGGCCCGTGTGTCATTTCTAGTCGATATATAGAATGATATCAATATAAAAATACGTGTTTCGCTTAAACAGTTAAAGTAACGGACTTTAGCATTCAAACAACGCAGGGGCGGATCCAGGATTTTAAAAAGGAGGGGGCGCAGGTGGCTCGGAGGCGAGTTTTTAGGCATATTTAAGCCAATTTGGTGGACTTTTTAAAGAATTTGGCGCAAAAACGGGTGGGCGTGCGCCCCCCCCCCCTCTGGATCCGCGCCTGCAACGTTTCTTATGATCTGTATGTTCATTATGGATGAGTAAACATCAGCTTTTATAAAGAAAGTCAAAGTGGGGTGTGTGAACACAGTGCGTTTTCACCAGATGGTGAACACATAATGTATAATTTCAATACGAGCAGATACACACAACTCCCATCAATTAAAGACCACAGTTCTGTATAATATATCATGTTTTCTGATGTTGGTTGTGACCTCTGGTATGTGATGTGTGGTGTTGACAATGCAAACAAGCCCACTGTTCCAAAGGTCGCAGTTTTCAGAGGAGCTTCAATGAACCTCTAGTCAGGTACATGAATGCCTGCTAGTGGGCCCAAGATAACAACTACACTGCCAGAGAGTGACACTTTCTTTATTAAACATTGAAAAAAATGTACCAAAAAAGAACAATATGTCACCGTTCACGTAAAGTGGCTAGCTGTACGCTGGATGAATCCAGCGTACAACTAACCATTTTACGTGAACAAAACCTCTTTATTAGTCTGTGTACCCAGTGGAGCCTGGTGTATGTCATCTGTACACGTCAACCCAGTGTGTGCGACTGACAGTGTATGTATACAATCACGGTGACAGATGGAAAAGTTTGATTTCGCACGGGCAAGGTGACAATATTGAAACCAGATGGCAGGATAGGACTATTATGTCAAGAAACACGGATCAACACGCGACCTTCACGTTCGTGCTCCACACACGTTTTCAGTATTTGCGTTGGAACGGTCCCGATATCTGCAACCCTTTGGGACCCTAACTTCCTAAGGTATATGCCATATGTCATATGGTACATACCCTTGCTGCACATTTAATAAATTAATGAAATACATTTATTCGTGTACATAATTCCTTGTTTATCAGTAAAAAATGTTCTTGAAACAAAATGTCAAATCATATGAAATGAACCACTAGCCCAGGCTATAATGTTTATCTGGGGACTTCTGGACATCACCCCTCATATGGTCATCATTCTGAGCCTACAGTCACCTGGACACTTGCCATGACACATTATACATAAGATTCTATACGTTTCATTACTACACTCCGACTGCATATAAGATAGGAGCCTACATTTGTAATCCCTGTGCCCGTAGAAAAAGTACGCCTTACATTGTTAACCCTTTAACCGCCGGTGCCGAATATATTCGGTTTTTCAATCAACTATTACCACATTCTGTACCGCTTCAGCACGATTTGAAAAAAGTTGACCTCCATTTTGTCAAATCTGAATAATTTTCGCTCACTTGGAGTTGTGGATCGCGTCAGCGAGACACAACTTCGAGTGGGTGAAAATTCCAATTGAATCATTCGGCGGTTAAAGAGTTAAACTGACAAGACATTACATGAGGGCAATACCACTCTGCAACGCAAAAAGGCAGTAGCTTGAAAAATAATCAGTTAACAGGTTAATACCTTTTGGCTTTGCACGACAGAAAAAACAGTAGAACCCAATGAATAATATCCCGGTCCTAACTGAACCTCCGTAAACGCTTCTCTATAGTCTAATTTTAACAATGGTAGACTGTGGTGATTTGTACAAACGAGCGACATCGAAACACTGTAGCCGCTTATTTGTGAGTATTAGGCCTACCATGATAACCGTGATTACCAGATTACGTTGACTATATTAGACAATGGCTATATTAGGCAATTTAAATAGAGTAACACCTCATAATCTTATTTACAAAGTCAGTGACGTTCTCTTGATTTCCATTGGAATTTTTTTTTTTTAACTTTTCTAATGAGAATATATGTGAAGTTAAGATTGTTTTTAAGATTCGCAATGGGGTTGGATGGGTCTAAATTTGTATTTGAGCATTCCAGACGTTAACAGCCCAGGTTATTTTACCCCCGCGGTATCCCATGGTGACATCTCTACTAACCCGAGGTGTGCAGAGCTTGTCGTATACACTAGATCTATCACGTGATACCTTCACCAGAGGTACCTGATTGAGTCAAAGTAGGAGGTGTGTCAGTTTGGGTAACAGCTTGTAAATGACAAGGGTCACCGGGTCACCAGTGATACCTTCGAAATCGTCAACTAGTCATTGTTACACTGTGGATGTAAAGGACAAAACTGCCTTGTAAAGCAAAAAATGCAGTAACTGCTTAATTTAAAAGTAAGCAAAATGAAATGAATCGGGCTTTAGGCCACCTTTGTGCACATATAGGCTAAACTGGGCCAGGAGAACCTCCTGAGGATGGTGAGATGATTGAGATGTCTGATGACACTGTCCTCCAGACACAAGATTTGAAATTCGAGCCCTGGCGGACTGAGGCCGAGCACGCTACCTCTCGGTCACGGGGGCTCCCCACAATACTGACTTTCACACGTGGATGGGGAAGAAACATTTTTGTTTCTTTCAAACCGCCGAGACCGGGAACCGAACCCCGAACTCTGGCGTGAAAGGCAGCGGTGCTAACCACTACCCTAGGAGCCCCCGCCCTAAAAGTAAGCAGTTACCCAGTAAACACAAAACATTTGTATAACATTTATATAATGTTGGACCAACGTCGAAGACGTTCGGCCGACATTGTATAAATGTTATACTAATGTTTTGTGTCTACAATACTGGGTACTGCATTTTCATTTTGCAAGGCAGATTGGCACACCGGTATTCCGAAAATACAGGGATACAGGAAATATTTAATTTTCGTAAAATAGTAGGCCTCTCAGGCTCCGTGGTTCATGTCATGTTCAGGTGAATGACGAAACATCACATTTATCACATCCATTTGAATAATCACTTATGTGAAATAACGTCAGTCTGCTATCACGTTGTTATTGTCTCATCTGAACTCAAATGCTTATAAATTGTCTAACACAAGCTCATAGAAACAAGACTTTGTGTTTCTCTGTATCGTTTATTTTACATGCCTAAAACATACGAGTACTGGGAGCACCAGGATGGCAGGATTCAATTTGTTACGTCTTTTTCGCTGACAGTCAAACGCTCTTAGATCGTCCCGTGGGTGGCCTGGGATCTGCAAGTGAAACGCTGGGGATCTTCCGGTCGTACGATTCAGTTACCGGGATCTCCCCGGATGACAGTGTCACGCATGGTGGTGTCAGAGGCTACTGCCGCTGTCTGGATCATCTTCAGCAGGACCCTCCGCATCGAGTCCCATAAATGTATTGGTGACAAGCGGGGTCTCCTGCCCAGCAAACACGAGGAATTGACCCAGTGCTGTTTTAATGCTAGCCCGCCGTCTTCGACGTCGGCCCAATATTAAAACAACATTGCGTCAATGCCTCGTGTTAGCTGGTGGCCTGTCACCAGTACTGCTCTGTAAAGCCAGAAGGCAGTAGCTGCTCACTGGACAAGTAAGCAGTTACCGCCTTTTGGTTTTGCACGACAGAGCAGACATATCTCTATGCCCTCAGGACATTGTCACTCTACAAAACCGGACAGAAGGCAATAACTGTTTACTTGAAAAGTAAGCAGCTACTGCCTTCTGGCTTAGTACGGCCTATCTATGGCATTACGGCCTATCTATGGCATCAGGACACAGGTTCCACGGGGATGAAAGGCGCCCTCCTTTACCGGATCTCTCCCTGTCCATCCCGTGAGATTGACTCTGAAGTCTTCTCGCAAGTAGGCCTATAGCTTTATTCTTATAACGAAACACACCTCATTCAGTCACGCAAATACCGACTTAACAAACTCACAGGATTTATTGACCGTTTACATGTCAGCTTTGGCATATTGATCTTTTCTTCACCTTTATTCTGTTTTTTTAAATCATGTTATTGCGGAGCAAATCGGTGATATATTTTTCAGAACTTTATTATTATGATATAAATTTAAACATGTTAAACATTTCCATATTCATGCACCGAGAAAATATCTATACCTGTATACCGAATGCAGAGTTAACGCTACCAAAGAGATAACAATACATATTTTAATCTGTTAATTTTCGTTTTATGTTTAAAATAAAAGACAGCGAATGAAGTAAATAAATAATAACTGTCCGCTCACAGTTAATAACAATACATTATGACATAGCATGCATACCAAAAAATTTGATACAATTATTATGTCAAGCTCTGTTGTTATTAAGTTGTACTGAAATACTACACATCTGACGTTCCAGGTCATTGGTCTCGGAGATCTACTAAATATTTCATCAACAATTGTTTTTAATAATATATTTCCGTATTTGCATGTTAATGTAATGCTACACAAAATGATCAATGCGGAAAGTTAAGTAAATAATTGCCAAACTAATTCATTTTAACATTCTTGGGAATTTAAAAGGCAATATGTTCTCACTTAGATTTACATGTGTCAATACTAATAATGTCTGGTCTTTTGTTTGACAATTAGAAGGTGTCACACCACATGCTGTGGTTTCAGTCATTACACAAAATATCCTAAGCTCCACTGAGCAAAATGATATGTTCACACACCTTCTGACACTTCAAGTACGTTATATGTATGAAAATGTGGCCACCCGTGTGCGGGACCATTATAAAATATCTCACAACAAGCTTGACTGTCAAAACAAATCAAGAGTAAGATGAAATACACTTTCTGGCAGTGACATTAGGTTAGCTTTCCAAGAAAATACAATTAAAAGAACATCTGAAGGATAAAGTAGGGTGTGCGACCACTTAACATCACTCCCACGTCAAATCGTTAAACGTTTCTGGGATTATTTATTTAAATAAATTAACATGCTAAACATCATGAACATGGATCGTATCCCGTGTGATCCCAGAGAGAAAACATAGCATTATTCAACAGAAATGTATTTCCTGAAATTTATTGTCATATCGAAATGGCGTGGCTGAAGAGCTAAAATAATCTGTGACATTTGTTTTCATTCTATTTTCTCATTTCGCGGAGTTGATTTTGTTATTTTATCGCTGGTCGCGCGTACTCGGCACGCACGATACATCAACCAATGTTGAGTTATTGTTGGTCCACCGTCTCCGGCGGTGGCCCAACATTAACCTAACATTGGTTGCATCTCGTGTTTTCTAGGCAGTGCGGAGACGTCCTAGAACTGTAGGGATCATTGTGATGTAAGGACTCCGTCATGACCTCTGACCTTCACACGCAACCAAGCTAGAATGAGATCAGACGTGCATCCCAACTCATGGGAGCTACAGCAACCAAGATAAAAACGACACTGTTTCACCGACATCTACCGTTTTTAAAAGACGGTTCAAGTTGGTGCCTGCTTGATTTATTTGAAAAGAGGTATGATTTAGATGACTAATGTTCATGTGTTCTCTATTGTCAGAATTTAATTTGTGAATTGAGAAATGAATAAATAGGCTAATTTGTTTGGAAAATATCGCAATGGATAGCCATAAATCATGTACATGTACATGATGTATGTAGCCTTCCTTTAACCCAAGTTACAACGCTGCCATATGTTATTCCATGAAAGAGACCAAAGGTGTTTATTGTCACTTTATAATCATCATAAATTGTCGCCTCGGAGCTAAAGGATCCTATCTGCCACTCTGACGAGTGTCAGATAGGATCCTTTAGCTCTGAGGCGACGAAATGTCCTCGTTAGCTCTTTTCGCTTCATTTGAATATCTATGTTATGGGCGTACGACCATGGTGAATATTTGACTCTTTCAGTGCGGGTATCGACTTTAATATGTACACGATTTCGACAAATTTGTTAACCCACTTTGAAACTAAGTTGTGATTCATGGCAGCGATACACAGCTCGAAGTATATCATGTATATCTGTACATAAATGCATTTGTTTAATATTTAAACCAGTTTGTTTGCCGCTTGTTTACTCAAAACAAGGAATATGTTCCAAAGTAAAAATGCGATCCATAGCTAAAACTCAAATGATATACTAGTAACGCAACATTGTGAAACAGAACGCATGATGTCTGGTCAATCTGATGTCTGGTTAATCCGATGTCTGGTCAATCCGATGTCTGGTCAATCTGATGTCTGGTCAATCTGATGTCTGGTTAATCTGATGTCTGGTTAATCTGATGTCTGGTCAATCTGATGTCTGGTCAATCTGATGTCTGGTTAATCTGATGTCTGGTTAATCTGATGTCTGGTTAATCTGATGTCTGGTTAATCTGATAGCTGGTTAATCTGATGTCTGGTTAATCTGATGTCTGGTCAATCCGATGTCTGGTTAATCTGATAGCTGGTTAATCTGATAGCTGGTTAATCTGATGTCTGGTCAATCTGATGTCTGGTTAATCTGATGTCTGGTTAATCTGATGTTAGATTAATCTGATGTCTGGTTAATCTGATGTCTGGTTAATCTGATGTTAGATTAATCTGATGTCTGGTTAATCTGATGTCTGGTTAATCTGATGTCTGGTCAAGCTGATGTCTGGTTAATCTGATGTCTGGTTAATCTGATGTCTGGTTAATCTGATGTCTGGTTAATCTGATGTCTGGTTAATCTGATGTCTGGTCAATCTGATGTCTGGTTAATCTGATGTCTGGTTAATCTGATAGCTGGTTAATCTGATGTCTGGTTAATCTGATGTCTGGTTAATCTGATGTCTGGTCAATCTGATGTCTGGTTAATCTGATGTCTGGTCAATCTGATGTCTGGTTAATCTGATGTCTGGTAATCTGATAGCTGGTTAATCTGATGTCTGGTTAATCTGATGTCTGGTTAATCTGATGTCTGGTCAATCTGATGTCTGGTTAATCTGATGTCTGGTCAATCTGATGTCTGGTTAATCTGATGTCTGGTCAATCTGATGTCTGGTTAATCTGATGTCTGGTTAATCTGATGTCTGGTTAATCTGATGTCTGGTTAATCTGATGTCTGGTCAATCTGATGTCTGGTCAATCTGATGTCTGGTCAATCTGATGTCTGTTCAATCTGATCTCTGGTTAATCTGATGTCTGGTTAATCTGATGTTAGATTAATCTGATGTCTGGTTAATCTGATGTCTGGTTAATCTGATGTCTGGTTAATCTGATAGCTGGTCAATCTGATGTCTGGTCAATCTGATGTCTGGTTAATCTGATGTCTGGTTAATCTGATAGCTGGTTAATCTGATGTCTGGTTAATCTGATGTCTGGTTAATCTGATGTCTGGTTAATCTGATGTCTGGTCAATCTGATGTCTGGTTAATCTGATGTCTGGTTAATCTGATGTTAGATTAATCTGATGTCTGGTCAATCTGATGTCTGGTTAATCTGATGTCTGGTTAATCTGATAGCTGGTTAATCTGATGTCTGGTTAATCTGATGTCTGGTTAATCTGATGTCTGGTCAATCTGATGTCTGGTCAATCTGATGTCTGGTTAATCTGATGTCTGGTTAATCTGATGTCTGGTTAATCTGATAGCTGGTTAATCTAATGTCTGGTTAATCTGATGTCTGGTTAATCTGATGTCTGGTCAATCTGATGTCTGGTCAATCTGATGTCTGGTCAATCTGATGTCTGGTTAATCTAATAGCTGGTTAATCTGATAGCTGGTTAATCTGATGTCTGGCTAATCTGATGTCTGGTTAATCTGATGTCTGGTCAATCCGATGTCTGGTTAATCTGATGTCTGGTCAATCTGATGTCTGGTTAATCTGATATCTGGTTAATCTGATGTCTGGTTAATCTGATGTCTGGTTAATCTGATAGCTGGTCAATCTGATGTCTGGTCAATCTGATGACTGGTTAATCTGATATCTGGTTAATCTGATGTCTGGTTAATCTTATGTCTGGTTAATCTGATGTCTGGTTAATCTGATGTCTGGTTAATCTGATGTCTGGTCAATCTGATGTCTGGTTAATCTGATGTCTGGTCAATCTGATGTCTGGTCAATCTGATGTCTGGTTAATCTGATAGCTGGTTAATCTGATGTCTGGTTAATCTGATGTCTGGTTAATCTGATGTCTGGTTAATCTGATGTCTGGTTAATCTGATGTCTGGTTAATCTGATGTCTGGTTAATCTGATGTCTGGTTAATCTGATGTCTGGTCAATCTGATGTCTGGTCAATCTGATGTCTGGTAAATCTGATGTCTGATTAATCTGATGTCTGATTAATCTGATGTCTGGTTAATCTGATGTGGCCCAATACATCAAGAAATATTATCCTTATTCAAACCAAATAATCTATCCTTGTTCAAAACAATTGGATTTTAAACATTTTTAAAGACGATTGTTATAAAGGAAGTGGAAGTGTCCGACAACATGAAACTATATGACCACCAAGACCCTTAGATAAGTGAATTGACGTCTCCATTAACCGGTTTAGTACTAGACTAACATGTACCAGTTTGCATGGTCTGGCAGCCACGATTTCCTTGACAAAGAATGCAGCTATAGTGGATGCTGCGCCACTAAGTCTGCTAAACTTGAAATGCGTATCTACATGATCTAATGCTCGAAAAATAACTTCATCGCCATGGGTGGATAAAATATAGCATGTTCATGTTATCTAGAACAGTGTGGCAGATACTGTAAGGAATACTAGATGTCAGCAACGCAAAAAAAAACCTATTTGTTATATAACCCTGGGAAAGGAGCAGCACTGTCAGTGATATGAAGGTATCACCTGACAAATACAAATCAATTACAGTAACAGCTTAGTCAAATAGCCTATTACCTCATAACACTTATCACTTGTTTAACAGTCTTTAGGCTTGCCTGCGTCGTTAAACAGCAAAAATAGTCTAACTGTAATGACTGCCAAATGGGCATATTATCTTTAATATGGACGACAGCTGCTTGTAAATGTACATTAAAGAACCCGAGATACAATACAGGTTGTACTGAAATTAATAGTTACAAATAATAGTTGTACTCAATCTGACAATATCAAATACTGACCATGCTGACCATACAAAAAACGTTAGGTTGCATCATTCCTTGGTTGCATGGAGGTGCAGCAAATCAGCCAAATTGGTCACATGAGTTATTCACCAAGATATCCGTTCATGTCACACTACAGATAAACCAATCTGTCTAATGGCTCATTCATATCACCATAGTCTTCCCGGCGCAGCAATGGACAAATCACCGGATGATGGGCCAGCGCTGTCTCAATGATGGGCCAGCATGGCCTAGCATTGAACCAGCGCTAGCCTACAGTCACCCTGTAGCCTAATCTTAGACTGGAGTACCAGAAATGAATTGCGTCGATTTTTTTTGGCAAAAACATGGCCCGTTCCACCAATTCCACATGTTGTGTAGTTCAACGCAGACTATTAAAGACCGCGTGAAACCAATAATAAATATGAGATATTGTCATAAGCACTTATCGCCTGATAGAGTTAAGTGGTTTTAATTCACACCGCGGCATGACTCATGATAGAGATAAAGGTTTATTACGTGAAAATAAAGAAACACACATGGAGCTAACGTATCTTATAAATATGATCCTTCAATGGAACAATTTCGATGTTTAAATATGCATTTTTACAATACAATAATCACACCACGCTAAAGACCATACAGTCTTTATGCAGTACTCAACGTTGATAGTTGAACATGTTTAACGATATGTGGCAAGTGTGTGCTGTCAGGCAAAGTAATAACATAACATCAAATAATAATAACTATCTTCTTTCTTTTTTGCGAGAAGAAGGCTCACACTTATTAGTTTCAGCAGGGAGTTCTTCTTTATAAACATCCTTGCAGTACATTAGTTAAATTAACACTTCAAGCTACAAGCGAGTATAAATTAAAGATACGTGGTACCTCTAAAATGTGCTATTCAAAATGCTGATACAAAATTTAAAACAAGTATAGTCGCGATTGTGGCTCAAAGGGTTAACCCTGTGGTCGTAAAGACCGATTATCCCGTCATGGAGACGTAGCGCAGAGAGCACAACACCCAAAGTGTTCAGTTATGACAAAGTGGTAGCTATAGCTGCGCCATGCACGATAATTATTATGTACAGCAATGAGTGTCTCATGTTCATTATCATGATTATGTGAATTCCACATGCAAAATGTCCTCGGTGGAATCAAGGAAAATGGGACATGATTCTACTTTCCTTCATCATGTTCGTGGAATGAAGAGTTGTAATAAATGCAGGGATCCGCAGCTACATCTTCATCAAAATGAATAGCAGCATCGAAGGATTTTTTTGAAGTTGATGAGTAGCCGCCATTTATTATTAAGTATTTGATTTAAACTAATTGCTCGCAGTCATCTCGTCAAATTACCACTCCCTCAGCAGAAAAAAACGCTGGTTTTAATGATAATACCCTATGCATTACATTCAGCAAATATGATGTCCCGTTTCTGGGCGTAATGACCATGATGACAGATTCCCAATAAGTGTTCCGTTATTAATCGCTGCTGGCAATATCTCTGTCATAATCTGCGGAGTAATTTACTCTGCTGTCTATTCCAACCCTGTGAGGGTACTGCCAGTAATGTATACATCCGCACCAGATGTGAACATGTAAATATTCCCGCAATTTAAACCTGGCTATGGATGAGAATTCCGATCTCAAACGATAAAGAACAGCACTTAACGATATTTCAGTAAGTATGACAAAACATATTACACTGAATGTCCGTACACATTGTGAAATGCCCGGCATTTTTCGTCATTTGAAGCTGGAAATTGCGTGAGCAATTCCAGTTTCAAATGATGAAAAATACCATTTCTGCGGAGTCTCGTTCAATTTATGTATTTATGGAGATGTAAAGCGACGAAGACCTTGATTTGGATGCAAATTAATTAGATTTCGACATGTTCAGGTTATCAGACACAGTCAGAGGCGAATTGTTAACGTTTCGTGAGAAATTGACTTCACCACCTCTCGTTGATCAAGTACTTGACGTGATTTTAACGTTAAAACGACGTCTGTCACAGCAATTATCCTTGGCCACAGTGACTTGACGCGATTTTAACTTTGTTAACATGACATGCGTCGATCTCATATTAAAATCACGAATATAATAAATTGAGAACATCTTGTGGGACAAATTGTGGTCCATAGCCAGAGAATTAAAGAAAACTGATGAGAAAAACACATGGTAGTAATTTAAATGTAACGATTTATTCTTTATAATTATATACAGTATAAACAGATCCCGGAGACAGATAAACAAGATTTACCCAACTAGCAATGATTTGTTTGTCCCTGTTTCAGGTATATACATGAAAGTCCATGTGCAGGACCCCGTGATGAATGCTTCTGTATGCGTTGTGTAGCCACAAGGACTGTCCCGTTGTGGAAACTGTCAAATTACATGACGGAAGAACACGCCAAAATGTGACAGAGTAGAGGAACCATCCGTCAAACACTTTAATTTTGGCTTTTCTTCGGGGTGCTGGGTGTGATATGGCCATGATGACGTCTGGAAGTCGTAAATCCTCACATCTCTGTAGCATGCTATACTAGCGTTCCAATGTTGGCCCAACATACAAGTAACTATGTCGGACGAGTCATCAAATCTCAGTTAGAAAACAACAGACGTTTCTGTAATGTTGGGCCGTCGTCTGCGACAATGAACCAACATTGCAGAAACATCGGATGAACGTCTGGTGTGAGTGGTGGTGTTTGATTTACAAAGTGCGTCACGCCAGTATACCCTAGTCAGCACGATACACTGAGCCAATGTTGGTTTAATGTTGGGCCAGCGTCTGCGACGCTGGACTAACATTAAACCAACATCGGGCGAGTGTTTCTTGTCACGCTTGGTACTGTCATGACCCTGTCACACTGTGTCTGTCACCGCCGTCACACTCTGTCACACACAGCCTACATAATGTTGCCTGTCAAATGAAAACCATAATGTAGGTGCCTGACTAATTTGTGAAAGGTAAATCTCTCAGCGGGAATTAGCGAGATAATCTGCGTCAGGAAAGATTTATTATCCAACAACATGAGACGTTACTAATACATGTATAGGATTTACCCTGATGAGCAACAACTGAATTAATGAAGAACTCATAATTCAATTTTCTGAAACCAGACGCATACACTATTATGAAATTATAAATTCTGAGAACAATCCTCTACACAAATACACGAAAACATATAATTAATAAGATGCATCATTTCCCGTATTTCAGATTTTTCTTCAGATACAACAGTCATAAAATTGTGTTTTTGTTACCGTGGTGTCAAATTCTACACTGACTGGGCGATCATATTATATAGTTATGGAAAGGACATGAGATATATGAGACAAGTACACAGTGTCTGCTATTCATGATATTAGAGCTGCAGTGCACCGCATGTACTCTATATCTCAACCCTTTAACCGTAAAGTTATTTAATTTAAATTTTCACTAACTTGAAGTTGTGTCTCGCTGACGCGATTCACAACTTCAAGTGAGTGAAAATTATTCAGATTTGACAAAATGGAGGTGAACGATTTCGAAATGGATCTGATTGATATCCCGTTTTATGTTTAGCCTGTTTGAAAGCTGGTATTTATTTTACTAATAAAAAAAATAATATAATCGTAACCGGCAGTTAAAGGGTTAATAAGCCGTCTCAGACCAAATGATTTCCTGGAAAGCTGACTTTCTGTCTGACAGTCATCTTTATATGATTAGCCGAGACCGGATCAAATATCCCATCAGTTCCACAGTCTAATTAAATATTAACCAATAATATCGCAAATCAGTTCTTAACCCTTTGAGTCCTAATCGCAAAAATTATGCTGCGCTGCAAAGCCACAAGGCAGTAGACCTAACCTAACCACTCACTGGTAACTGATCACTTAACTTAACTGGTAGCTGTTTACTGCTTACTTAAAATAATATGAATAATTTTCAACCACTTGAGGTTGTGGATCGCGGTAGCGAGACACAACCTCAAGTGGTTGAAAATTTAGATAAATTAGGTAAGGGTGGGGGGAATTTGAATAAATGTATTGGCGCTGGATTGACTCGCTCCGCAATGAGAAAATCAGTGGCATTTAAGGGACTAAAAAAATAAGTATTTATATCAGATCATACGAGCGTTAAGTCATCATGATTATAATAAAATATAATTTATATGTCCTTATTTAGGATCTCTTTGTTTGCATTGTTACTAATATATAAATAATTCTTAGTGAATAATTCTTAGTGGTGTGGTCTAACATGACTTAAGTGCAGTATGTAAGTAATGGTATATTGAATAAGAAAACCATATGCTTAATATAGAGAGAGAGTAGGATGTACATAATCAGACAATAATCAGTCTTGATTTATTGAAAAATAATACATGATATTCACAGAAGATGATATTATATCCGATATCTTGTAATCATGATAATACTAGGATTCTCATTTTTAAAGCGGTGTATTCGTTGGCATGCTATATACCGTGTTAGGTGCCATGTTACGTCAATAATTAGAGTCAGCTAATGTTAAGTACAAAGTGTTACTCAACCACCGGCCCAGCAAACACGAGACATTGAATCAAGGTTAGGTCAAAGTTGGCCCTCCGTCTGCGACGTCGTCCCAACATTGACCCAACATTGATTCAATGCCTCGTGTTTGCTGGAGGACTCATTACCATGGTACATGGAATAAGAAGTGATTAAAACGTACCCAACAAAGTGTTACCCAACCACCGGGCTAATTACCATGGTACATGGAGTAAGTGATTAAATGGCACCCAGCTTCACCGTCAGCCTACCTGGAGGACTCTCATTAAATACCTAATTATCCCTCACAGATATAATCCAGGTGTATTTTGCCGTGCAAAGCCAATAGATAGTAACTGCTTACTTTTCAAGTAAGCAGTTACTATCTATTGTGGTATTTGTCAAATGCTGATTGAATACTGAACCAATGTCTGGCCAATACCTGCAGGATTAGAGTAGCTTAAGTTGCATATAAGCGGCCTCAAGAGGAAATCGTGCCTGGAATTCTGAGGAAAGTAGATCAGTGACTGACAAATCCTCACTCGTTTCATATGTCTACTGTGAAGCAATTATCTCTGCAGGCACTTAGTTAACATACTTAAACGGATTCAATAAATTGCTGGTTATTTCGCAATTTTGCACCTCCACACAAGTGAAAACTGTTATATTTATGGTTATCATAATTTGGGACAATTAGGTAATCATAAAAATGCTAAATAATGTACCTGTTGTGTAGTATTAGATCCGCGCTGATCTATTCTGAGCACGCAACACGTTATTCTAAAGGCACGCGCTCAACATGCTGAATAGGTCTGAAAACCCGTCTTCCCAGCAAACACGAGGCGTTGATCCATTGTTGTTATAATGTTGGGCCGACGTCGAAGACGGCGGGCCAACATTATAACAACAATAGATCAACGCCTCGTGTTTGCTGGGTTATATTGATTTTTACATACAATTGACAGCTCTGGTCTTAAATCCAATGTATTATTAATGGCTTAGCCTGATAGAATCAATGTTACGTAATAAGCAAATTAAGTTGTGTGATATTTGTAGGTGAATGTGGGTTTATTTCTCAGCTGCATTGCATGGTTGACATGACTGAAAACCAATTAAAAACTAGTAGAACAAATTCAGTATAATGTACATGTTAAGTTTGGAAGATGTGCGTTGCTGTGTAATAAGTGTAAGTCAGATGTGCATGATGAGTGGTTGGTAGATGTGGACATACAGCTTTAGATACTGACTTGGAAGTCTGTAAAATGCTACATGTTGTGCTGAGCCGAAGTGCAGTAGCTGTTTACTTTTCAAGTTTCAGTTACTGTAGTGCGATTTTGGTGAGCAGAATGTTCCACAAACACAGAAAATGATACTTGGCAGTCTGCACTATATATTTATATCTGTATTAATATTGTATAGTGGTGTGTCAAATATGCATACGTCCAATAATGATTCGGTTATTCTCTTGGCATCATATGTGCGACCAGTTCCGTGATATTCCGTGAATAATCTAATATACGGAGCCACAAGCCGAGAAAACATCCCACAACGTCATTCACAAATGGATCTATGTCATTAGTCTGACGAGTGGATTATATGCAGGACTCTAGTTCATAACTTCCAGCCAATGCTTTGTGTAGCACATGGTAATATCATCCATCTATCTGCGGAACCCCTTCTCAAGCAAACAAGGCACGTTGATACTGTGCTGGTTTAATGTTGGGACAGCGTCGTAGACGATGGCCCAGCATTAAACCAGTACAGGGTCAGCATCCCCTGTTCGTTTGGTTTTTAGTAGCTGACATTAACCATCATCATGGAGTCCCCAGACAGTTCTCTAGAAAACGAAAGAATGTTCAGGAGATGTTTGTTAAACGTTGAACATATGTCGCAAACGTCGGACCAACATTAAGCCAGCATAGGTTCAACATCTCCTGCGTGAACATTGTATCCAAGGACGTTATATACAACTAGTCCTTGCTGGGTCTATATGTAGACCAAAACCATTACCTACACAGATAACGCATTTTGTAAGTGATCAAGCCTGCTGGCATGACTCGAGATAGAGTCACGTACGTATTAAACTGTTAAAAAAATGTATCTTAATATTTCAAGATTGTCGTAGAAATATTGCAGTTGTTAAGCTCCTAATGCTCCAGGAATCGTATCCCAAGATCAGGAGTGTTTATATGATTATGTTAATCCCACAGGTATCTGCTTATGAAACCACTGCCAGCATTTTCTATGTTGGCTATAGCATGTATATATATTATTTTGCAGTTCAAGTATATGTATCATGTTAGTACTTATACAAACATAATAATATGTTGGACAACAAGTACCAATAAGTAAGTTTATCATTTTTAAAGCCAACGTAAAATGCCAAAGAAAATAAATAAAGACAAGTATTCAAAATATGGGTCTTATAAAAAAATCTAAACTAAATTCTGCTCCTGTGGGTCATATTTTGCACTCAGAGGGTGACGTGCTTCATCAGAAAATGTATGTTCAGAGTTGTTGGCCATCAAGCTGTCTGGTGACAACCTTGATGGCCAGACTGCCAGGTCCATGCTGATCAGCAAGAATTATTCATTGTCTAGCGTCCAAGATGGTAGTATGCAGACATACACTTTATGGATCAGGGATACTGTGCCACGGAGATACTCTGACACAGTATATACTGGATCAATAGTGTACCGATGTCCAGTGACATTGGCACACCATTGAACCAGCAACTTAAGCATCCTGTATAATAATTCTGACCTTGATATTGAAACTAGATACTTATTACAACAGTAAATGTCCAGTAGAATAAGAAATCTTTTAGTCGAATAGTTCAACGAATACGTTCCGTACACAGGTACGCTCTCCGGTCTTTGGTAGTTTAAATTAAAAAGTAACACATTTCACATCTCTACAGGTGTGGTAAAATGTTTCTGAAGGGGGATAGTATAGCTTACTCACATTATTACATTATTACTTAATATACAATGGCGCAATGATAGTTGCCTCTAGCATCATA
This sequence comes from Flabesymbios commensalis, assembly GCA_964017125.1. Lineage (NCBI taxonomy): Eukaryota > Metazoa > Annelida > Polychaeta > Terebellida > Flabelligeridae > Flabesymbios > Flabesymbios commensalis. Next base: position 48,452,051 of record OZ024913.1, on the reverse strand, counting down.
ATGATACGCCACTGACATTAGCATTGAAATGCTTACAATGTTGGATTGAATTGATATATTCGGCTAATAATACTTCCTCTCGGGACTGAATCACACGTTATCTGTCCGCCACATTTGTCTGCCATAAAGGGCAAATTATTCGTTTCGTATGGCAATATGGAGATTAGTGAGTTGCAATCAGGGCCTCTTGTTCTGTCTGATGATGTCTGAGGCTGGTGAGATAGAAGATGGCGACATTGTTGGTCACTCACACGCAACTGCCGTTAACCATCGGCTCTATAGGTTCGAAACAGTATATAATATATGTTTGCTTTATCATGTTTATGTTGGATTTTTTTAATTAGAAAGAGGCTAGACGGTATCTAATATACATCTGCACTGCAAAGTCGAAATGCAGTAACCAGGTAACGGCTTACTTTTGCAGTTACCGCCTTTTAGCATTGCATGTGTACACCCACCAAATAATGTATTGTTTTTTTAATTATTGATTAGTTGGACCCACATGACATACCACAATGTCATTCATCTGTTCATATACCTTTAATGAACATTATATAAATTTAATTTCCATAATTATGGATATTTTTATGCCCAGGGTGCTCACTATTCATGAGATTCTTGTGAAACTATATGATCGTAAAATGTATGATATAATACCTGCAGCATAATCATAATCACGCGTAAATTGTATAAATATTTAAATGCAAATCACCTGCTTAACTAACATGATCAATAACGAAAAATGCCCAGCAAACACAACGCGTTGGCCTAATGTTGGGCTGATGTTGGCCCATCGTCTACGACGCTGGCCCAATATCCCAACGGCCCAACATCCCATCCCTACGCCTCGTGTTTGGCGGATAGGCTTAAACTGCATGCCGACTTGCAGATGTTACATAATAGAGGAGACAAAACGCTGTTTGAAAATGAAAGAATTAAATAATGAAATCAGAAATGAAGGGGGTTTTAAACCACCTCTGTGCACACAGAGGCTAAACTGGACCAATAAAACTGCTCACTGTGGCGAAGGGGAATCAATCTAAGAGTAGGCCTATGACTTGACACAGCCATGTGTCGCTATTGACACCAGGTTCTCATGATCACGAAGATGACACCGTTTGTATTCAAAGCATGATCGATATGGCCCGTGCTTCATCGGATACAAGTGGCCAAGCTAATTAACTTGAAAACATGGTGGTACATGGTGGTATGTGACCTGGAATTTGACATTCAGAAGACATGTCCACCACCTAACCAGTTAACGCCACTAACATGACTAAGTACAACCGTTACATCAGTCGTACATGGGCGTAAAGTGGTGGGAACACAGATAATTAAACCATGGGTATAATAAACAAAATAGAATCAGAGCACGTTAGTCCCAGCTAAACTTTTAACCGCCAATATGTCCTCACCTTAGATATGAAAGGGTGTATCTGCCACTTGGTAAAGTGGCAGATACACCCTTTCATATCTAAGGGGACGATATTTAACAGAAATATTTACCGGGTAACCCCCTTGAATGTGTGTCTCGTTTACAAGACCCACAGCTTCAAGTGATTGGAAAGTTATCCAGAGTTATGAAAATAATTTAGGCAATCATTTCCAAATCTCGCACACTCAACATCGAACAGTTTTATTTGAAGCGGTATAAAACATAAATAAATAATAAAACAAACACTAGGTGTGATTGGCGGTAAAAGGTATGGACAGTATAAGGGATATACTCCCTAGAGTATTTGTACCTGTAAACCAATTTTGATACGAGAAATGTGTCCTAAGTTTATGACACAGATATATTAATCTGATACTTAAATACAAACAATTTTCAGTCACTTGAAAGCGTGTCTCGCTACCGCGATCTACACTTTAATTACTGAAAATGTAAATGTGATAGTTCAGATATGCAAGAAATAACCCTTTAACCGCCAAATCATTCAATCTGAATTTTCACCCACTTGAAGTTGTGTCTCGCTAACGCGATCCACAACTTCAAGTGAGTGAAAATTATTCAGATTTGACAAAATGGAGGTCGACTGTTTTCAAATATTGCTGATTGATGTCACATTTTATCTTTACCATGTTTACCAGGTGGTACTTTATGTGCTAATAAAAAATGAAAACCCGAATATATGCGGCACCGGCGGTTAAAGGGTTAAACCCTAGTTTACCACGGGGCTGCAGACAAATACCACCGCTTCACAATGAGCTGGGCCGCGTGAATAGAAAACCAAGGTATCTACTGAATTGTGAACAGTTCTGGCGGAAACATCGACCTGATTGAAATACAATAATCACTGTGTCTTCTATTCTATCCTTCTGAAATCCTACAAGTCGATGTTCTGTATTTATAGGTTCTATGAATAGTTACAAAACTTGTATTGTGAGAGCACCACATAATATAGATTCAATTGAAATGTATTGTCCTCTTTAACATACATGAAGCATGTGAAGTGTTAAAATAAAAGTGATACATTTTATGTCTACGAACAAATGAATATAATACATATATACATATATATACATCATCAATGATCAGCATTATCATGTTTATCATGGTATCCGGGTATAACATGATCAGATAATTATGTCTAAGGTCAACGCCAGATATTTTTTTCCATGAGCACTGCAGTAAAGACAAACTACACGCCTGGACCTTGTGAACAGTCTCGTTAAAAATTTAAATGAGTAGCAGTCAGTAAATGTGATCCCGAACAGACTGTCCACTGAAAGTTTAAACCTTTCAGCCCGAGATCATTCTTTATACGTCAGAATCTGACGTCTGTAGACGTCAGGTTGTGACGTATAAAGACGGTCCCCGCAATGAAATAATTATTTATAAATTATTTAGAATGACCGTAGACCCATGACATAGTTATTCAAATGAAACGGAAAGAACTAACTAAGAAATTTATGATGATTTAAAATTGAAAATAACCTTTGGTCTCTATACTTTAACCAAAAAAAATTCAGTGTCGATCATTTTTAGCTAGTGAAATTCCAGGATCCATTCCTACCACACAGTACGTGCCGCGTGGCTCAAACACGTGCTTCGTCTTGCACCGGTGTACTGCTGGGGGCAATGTACCAGGAGTACCACACCGTAAAAGAAAGCAGTATCCCAGAAACACCAGACAATGAACCAATGCTGTTTTGATGTCTGCGACAGTGGACCATCTATGATCATCAAAACAACACTGGTTAACTGTTTCGTGTTTTCCGTGTGCTTCTGTAGCTCACAACGTTGTTGAGGCAAAGTTAAATACGTTGGGACAAAAATAAGCTGGGTGAATTCCACGTTCCAGGTGGGTGGTGTCTGCGTAAAACTTGAGTTTGTATGTCTCTCAACATTGTCAATAATGGTAACCCGCACCTGGTGGTTACGAAATTGATTTGGTCAATCAATTATAATTGTCTGAATCTCAAAGACCCACGTTTACAATTGGTGAAAAGGTCGACGGCAGTGAACTGGTGAAAATGTATGAATTGGAGTATGCCCCCGGCGATCAAATGTCACAATGGGTATACCATGTATGATACCTGGAATGCAAAGTGTTACTTTTACACGGTTGAATTGCTTCTTTTGAACGGTAAATCAATTATTATCCTGGATTGAAACCGGATAGCTCAGGAAATACTCTGAACAATTTCAGGTTGATTACCGGTAATGTTGATAGAGTTCAATGAGCTGTTGCGGGGCCACCCACTGGATATTTTTCTAAATCGTTTGCTGACAAATCAATATTACGTAGGCTCATACTGATACTACAGGCGCTGTTAAACATGACTGTTAAAACAAACGTGCATGAAAAAAATGACAAACCGTTTAAAACAAAATCGCACATCATTTAAAAGTGCTCATCATTTAAAATCATAGCCTATATACTGTTATACATAGTCAAGAGGCAGTATCTCAATTTGAATACGGTACTTGTAAAGTGAGCATGTAGACATCATATTCTGACGTATAAAGACGATCCCCGCACTGAAAGAATTAAAATATTTCAAATGCCCGTAGACCCATAACATAGATATTCAAATGAAGTGGAAAAAGCTAACTAAGATATTTATGATGACCACAAATTAAAAATAACCCTTTGGTCTTTATGGGTTATACACACATATTTCAGCATTATAAGGGTGAACTGGAGTCACACAAAGGTAGCACACCAACAAACATGATTATGACAAATAATAATTTTCAGTTTATCTATTATCAATAGCAGTGGTCAAATTAAGTCTCTCGAGTCCATGTAAAACAATTTGTATCGTGGCTCCATACACAGATACTGTACTAAAAAGACAAGGAGCAGTAACTACTCACGTTTCAAGTAAGCAGATACTACTGTCTGTCATTTCATGCAGCATACAGCCAGGTTGATTTATTGGAGGTAAGAGGTACATACAAGAATAGACAGACTGACACGTTTCGGACGTGCTCGATTTACAAGGTATGTACAACAGCTGAGTGTACGTATTTTGTAAGAATTGGTAAACACGTGAAGTCTTTATGATTGTCGTTATCGTTGTATTGCTCACCCGTTGTATGATACAATACGATACGATTCGGAGACCCGAAGATGCGCCGCACAATCGGTCGTTCGTTTTCTCATTTATCATATGTATGGTATTTATTAATGCAGTAGTCATGGTATTGTGATCTAATGAAATGAAGTATTAAGTATTTATCTATCGTCAAATAAACATGTCTGACTCAGACTGTCATCCGATAGTTACATAATAATGGCCAATTAAATGGAGAAATGACGGCAACTCAACTCGAGATAATAATTATTATTATATTGATAATCGTGATAATTATATTACGGGTTATCAGGTTATGCATAAAGTCCCATGTTTTCACCATATATTCACACATAATAATACATGGAAGTAATAAATATTTTCTCCATAAACATGATAAAAAGGATACAAACAATTATACTAATTTAAATAACAAAAAATAGACAGGAATGTAATAGACTACGCTAACTCGTTAATCTTTAAATTGCGTGTTTATCATGCTTAATATGTTTATAGCTGCTATGTTTTCTCCCTAGCCTGCACGTTTGTAATGGGAGATGCCATCAGCAGATTGTCAATTCAGATCCTTGACATTTACTGGACTCTCATGATTCTAAACATTTTCAAAATGCCACAGAGCACAAGGCCATTATGCAGCTCTGCCAAGCCAAAAAAAACAGTAACTGCTGACTTGAAAAGTCACCAGTCTTCAAGCAAGGAATCAATAGTCTCTATAGATTCCTTGCTTCAAGTAAATTTACGGTTTTTTGTCCTCGCACGGCAGCATAGACCTGCCCTGCAATGCGTTTTACCATGGGCACGTGTGTGTCTTAGCTTAAATGTTGATAAAGTAAAGTAATTAGCTAAAACTAAAACTGAAAGTCTGATACAGGAGCTCTCCTTTCAGAGCATAGCTTCATGTAATAATATTTTCAACATGATTAGCCTAAACCACGTCATGAATTTAGCTGAAAAATACACACAGCTGGTGATGAAGGCAAATAAAAATCCCTTATCATTGTTTTTTTTTGTAAGAATAGTTATTATTATTATTACAACACCTCTGGGCAAAACCTCTTCGATTTTTAAAAATCGCAAATAACAAAGGTAGCCTACAGTACATGTATCTTAACAACCAAACCGAAAATCATCCCGTGATCCATAGTTCGAGCCTGGCTCGATAACTTCGATGTTAGACCGAAATTGGAACAAATGGGGGAGATGAGAACAATTTCCATCGCGCAATACCTACAGGACTGTGTGTAGTCCTGTGTAACGAAAGATGAATGCGAGACAGAAAATCCTTCCTGACGCTACACGCCACGAAACCAACATGTACTTGCTGCATATTATACATGTTATAGACACTTGTTGTCAACTAGGGCCAATGTCTTACTAAAATAATTATGCATTAACCCTTTAACCGCCGTTGCCGTCCATATTCGTTTTTTACATTTTATATTAGCGCATTACATATCAGCTTTTAAACAAGCAAGATTTGAAATTTGTTGACCTCCATTTTGCCAAATCTGAATAATTTTCACTCACTTGAAGTTGTGGATCGCGTCAGCGAGACACAGCTTCAAGTGGGTGAAAATTCAAATTGAAGAATTTGGCGGCTAAAGGGTCAAACAGCACGCCGTAAAGGTAGAATAACTAAGTATTACAATCATGCTTTGATGAATTAACTTTGTCGTATTTATTGCATATATTGAATAAAATTGTTTGAATAAAACTGTTATCCTTCATCACGATACCCAGCAAGCACGAGAGCGTCCACGAAGCTGGCCCAACATTAAAACAACATTGTGTCAATGTCTCGTGTTTGCTGGGTAAGACATTTTGAATTGTCATTCTATACATAAAAGCTGAGGCATTTTATCAGAATATAAAATGTCAAATTTTTATTCACATTCAGCTGATAGTCATGATAATTGCGGCAGTAGTTCAAATCTCGAAGGACACGTGAATGTGGAGGAAAAGTTAGGTGGGTTCAATAGAAAATATATACTTTATTATATAATAACATTATAATAAGAAATTTACTTTGTGAGATTGCCTGCAAATGAAACAGAATTTGCCTTTTTTATTTTTCAGACAGTGAGAGCAGATGAAAACCGCCCTGCTAAGCCAAAAGGTAGTAATCTGCGTACTTTTCAAGTAGGCATTTAATGACTTTTGACTTTGCAGAGGAGAGGAGCTGGTTAGATAGATTATCACTCACTAAAAAAACAAACCGCGTCAGCAAATACGACATGTTGATGTGAACGGCGCCAGAAAACTAAATGCTCAAGATTGTTTTCGCACATTTTCTGTCTGCTCTCTCGATGGACCGATACACATGATACAGATATACATACGGTACTTTTCAATGTACGTCTGCACACAAATAGTTAACCCTTTAACCGCCGGTGCCGCATATATTCGGTTTTTAATATTTTATTTGCACATCCAGTACAGCATTTTAAATAATTATGTTAAAGATAAAATGTGACATCAACCAGCAAGATTTGAAAAAAGTTGACCTCCATTTTGTCAAAATCTGATTAATTTTCACTCACTTGAAGTTGTGGATCGCGTCAGCGAGACACAACTTCCAAGTGGGTGAAAATTCAAATTGAATAATTTGGCGATTAAAGGGTAACAGGTTAACCGTAATGTTTTAGAGCCATGGGTTTAAATACCCATATCACATTGATCGCACAGTGGGGCATGACACGTGTACGATTAAACAAGTGTGTAGAGAATGAATAATCAATGTATTTTATGACGTCTGAATAATGTGCGTATAACGACAGTCATGCAGCTAGTAATCGACCCATCGCTTAATTAAAAAGAATGTCCTGAGTTATCAGGTTATTATGCCGGTTCAAATTATTATTAGGTCTATTATTTTTTTTACATAGCTTATTAAATAAAACATAAGAGACACTCTGTAATGATATAAAACAATCCCGCCTTCTCTGTACCACGTGTATTGAGTTAATGTGTATATTGTGTTGCCAGCAGACTAAAAACCTTGTGAGAAAGACAGCACATCAGCATCATCAGATCATAGACATCATCTGATTATCGAATCGAGAATTTTAATTCATATTGTATCGACTTCATTCACCTAAAAAGTCATTAATTTTGCATCAAATCAAGTGTGTAAATGATAGTATGCAGGGGGCAGCTTTCCATATTCACCGTCATGATTTTTATAAGTAAGAGGGTGTCAGGTCATAAGGGGGTCCACCATTCAATCTCCAGGGGGAGGGGCAAGTTTTATTGCATGCTTACATAGACACGACCACGCTGTTGTTTGTGGCTTCGCTTTTAACTCGAATTTTCAAAGTTGATTCGGGCTCGCAGCAGTCACGGTACTCTGGTAGAGCAGTTCCTGAAGTGACCCAATGTCGGCTTAACATTAAATCAACGTTGGGTCAACGTCTCCCGTTAACTGTAAAAAGCAATATGTACAGCTGGAAAAAGAAAGCATGCCATTTTTACAGTGTTTTACGCGACGGTTCTTTTTTCACTTTTGTTTCGCTATTCAGTAACAATAAAGTGTACAAAAAAGTCATACTGATAAACATGATAAAACAGTTGACTGTTGTGGACCATACATCCAGATATTACTAAGTACTGGGTGGCACGCGCTTTTCATCTTTGTCTCCTTCGTGAACCGGCCATTCAGATCCTGGTTCTCTGTTCGATTGGCAGCGACACGAATGATCCTTCCTTTATTCCCCGGCCTGCTTCATGTCCCCACCATGTACATACACAGATAGACACAGGCGGATCCTTGACACAGAGGCACACAAACACACCTTCCCAGCGCTAGTTTAACGTTGGGCCAGCGTCGCAGACGCTGGACCAACGTTAAACCAGCACTGGGCGGACATCTCCTGCTTCCAGGATTTTCTTTTCTCTCCGTGTCATTGTGAATATAAGCCAATCCATGGCGTGCTGGTGGAGCATTCAGTAAAAGAAAGTATCACATTATACCTGTATACTTTATTTTTTAGGATTCGTTGACATGGGATCATTAATCATGTTAATCATTAATGAACAATGGCCTCCACCATGTGCAAAATATGACTTGTTTAAAACATCTGAACATGAATATTTGTTAAAATGCTGAATTATAAAAACGAACGATTTTAAATGTTCACACACTCGAAGTAGTTGTTAGCAATTAGACCAATCTAATGCATCCTCTATGTCAACATAACGACTAGAGGGTGACAACCCACAATTAGTGAAGATAGTGATTTGTAGATGTAATACAACCGGCTAGACAGTCCTGAATATAAATGAAGTATTTTATTGTCAATGTCAGATCCTACGTCTCCGTCTACATAGTGTAATCGTGCCTCATCTTGAAAAACGGAAAATAAGAATTTGTTCAAGAAAATGTATACGTTCGCGGCTATCGTACTGTATAATTATGTATATTATACTTTTTATCCCATGTAATAAATGGGTGAATAGGTGAACAACCCATGTAGCCTATATACACGTGATATAATGTGATAACACGCATGTGGAAACTATCAATGTGTTTTTTATTCATGTCATTTAGCTTTTGAACATTGATCATGAATGGAGAAGGTCTCGGTTGGCTGCATGTTATTGTATGGCGCGGTGGTAAAATGTATGTTCCCAGTATACAGGTATACATGCTATATCTACAGGTGTAGCATACACTGGTTTAACCATTTAACCACCGGTGCCGCATATATTCGGGTTCTCATTTTTTATTAGCACATAAGGTACCACCTTTTAAACATGGTAAAGATAAAATGTGAAATCAATCAGCAATATTTGAAAACAGATGACCTCCATTTTGTCAAATCTGAATCATTTTCACTCACTTGAAGTTGTGTATCGCGTCAGCGAGACACAACTTCAAGTGGGTGAAAATTCAGATTGAATAATTTGGCGTGTTTAATTACAATGCGTATACAATATCATATAGCGTTAATTTTTTTTTTAATTCGGAGGCAATTTTTAATTCATATACACCTAGCTACAATAATAAAAGATGCAGTCAGCATTTAGCTTTCCACATATTCAGGACCACTTGTTGATCCAGATGCAGGAGTCAATATAGGACTCAAACACGTAGAGATACTAGCTAGCAAACAAGCAGTAGGCCTAGGACTGGAGCTATCATTTGGCGATACTGATAAAACTCAAACCAGACGGTGCTGGCTGAAATAGAGCATCAGTCAACAAGAAATCTGGTACACCATGGCATGGCATTCCTGTAAGTACTTGGTGGTGCGCATGCGTCAGATTGCCAGGGGCGGGTCATCTGGTCAGCAACCTCTTCACACCAGGGGTCACCTTATTGTTTTAATATTCTATTTATTTAAAAGGCTCTAGCTTGAAGTACGGGATTCTATGTCACTATACCCATGAAAAACGATACGTTGACCCAGCATTGGTTTAATGTTGGCCCATCGTCTGCGACGCTGGCCCAACATTAACCCAATGCTGGGTCAACGTATCGTGTTTGCTGGGTAGTATTTGGGAATGATGAGATCTCATTGACGACGCTGGCCCAACATAGTGTCAACTGTAATAGAATGTCGGGTCGATTCAAATATCATAGTGGAATAGAATACCCGCATAGATTTTGGACCAATATATTTCCAAAGGCAGGGAACATTTTGTTCCGTATCGCGTTGCGATGCAATTTCGGCCATTTGCTAATCAAATTTGAAATTGATTAGATAAATATTTATACGTGAATGGTAAGGGTAAAGTTGAAAAGAGGCGTTGAAAAAGACTATCGCTATCAATAATTTTCAAACAAAATTTCCCCTGAACGCTGGATTGACCTGTGCTAGTGTGGAGGGTAATTGTGTAGGATTGGACTTTATACCGACGAAAGTTTCAAGTTGCTATCAGTACAAAACTGTGAAAAGCCAAAAGGCACTCAACTGCTTACTTTTCCAGTGCACAGTCACTGCCTTTTGGCTTTGCAAAGCAGTGTTACATGTCCTGAAGCCATCAGCTGTGTAGTCTGACCTCAGACAAACAGCACACAAAACAAAACAGACACATTCTTTTTGGAGAAAAAACATCACCTAAGCTCATTCCAGCAAACACGAGACATTGACCCGATGATGTTTTGATGTTGGGCCGACGTCGAAGACGGCGGGCCAACATCAAAACAAAAATATTGTTTGATCCAGCTCCTCCTTATGTTGCACGATTATGCACAAATTTGCGGTCCATCAGCGCAGATAACTTGTTTTCCTGCTCATTAATATATACGGAGGCATTTGTTGAAACTCAAATGTAGAAAATCAGAGCAGAATATGCCAAACTCCTTTCTGACAATGATCATTGTCGCGAATGAGTTGAATATGTATAGACAGACAGTCAGATGTCACATTAACATGATTAACCCTTTGACTTCCAGGCCGGGGTGCATGCCAGGATCCAGATATACTGGTGTAGGAGTTCTATTTTTCGTCATTTGAAGCTGGAATTGCTAACGCAATTTCCAGCTTCAAATGACGAAAAATACATAAATGTAGTATATATTTGACGAAAATTTGTGTCATTTTATGGTTACGTTCATTGACGAATGACGACGGAAATTTCCGTCATGTATGGTAGTGAAAAGGTTAAGGAATGATCGGATCCTTGATCGGATATCATGTTGGGTGATGTTGTTTAGCATGTTTAATAAACTTCCTATACAAACAGATAAACATGATAAATCAATAGCATCTCAAATAACACATGTAACTTACATGTTTTAACATGTTTAAGAACAGTCACACCTACGCCACTGGTCCAAAATTGACTGTAACTTTGTGTTATCTTAGCGTGATCCATGCATGGTTTGCCTGTGGGATGTTAACACCCATGCCTACAGTATCCATCCCGCAATCCGCCTATTCAGGATCTGCCGAGATCCCACCACGATTATCACACAGAATGTGTACCAGATCAATCCTGAATGGGAATTCAATATCCAGAATTGGTGAGGGCAGGGATCCACATTTCAATGTGGTCAGGAATCGACATGTAATAATCGTCCCCTTGGATATGAAAGGATATATCTGCCACTTTAGAAAGTGGCAGATACACCCTTTCATATCCAAGCAGACGGTATGTCAAGTATCTGACAATCAGGATACCAGACGGCCCTCTCTAAACCGTACAACATGTACAAGGCAGGTCGTCTTAAAACAATATAAAAGAGAAGGGATTAATATCAGTCGATTACTTATTTCTTACTTGGTAAGCATATAATAATCATGATAATATCCAATCAAGGACACTACACACTTGTGTGTAGTAGGGTATTTGATCCATAATGGTACTATCTGTGGTTACTCGTAAGCAACTATCCGCTAACATGGTTAATAACTTGAATGATTCTCGAGGTTAATAGTTGTTGATACGTTAATCTGGTAATAGAGCCATTCTATTATCATGACTATTACCATCTGTATCACGTTCAACGCATCATGGATATTTCTGGATTCTAGGAAAAATAACGGACACGATGGGTTTTATATATTATTGGCTGTGCAATGTTGTACGCCTATATTTCTAACAGCTGAACAAGGGGGTATTTGACCTGATAACAACACAGCTCTACAAAGCCAAAATGCAGTAACTCTTTATTTGGAAAATTGGCAGTTGCTTCCACTCAGCCATGCACGGCATATTCCAGCAGGGGATTATAGTATTATGATAAAAACACTGCTCTGCAAAACCAAAAATGCGGTAACGATTTAATGGAAAGTAAACAGTTACTTGCATTTTGTTTAGCACAGCAGAGCAGGTATACACGCTGATATTAATATTATCTTATCTTGGTCCTTTGTCATACAGTGAGGGCAAGTGGAACCCAGTAAATATAAAACATTTGCATAACATTTATACAACGTCGGTCGAACGTCTCCGACGTTGGTCCAACATTGTATAAATGGTATACAAATGTTTTGTGTTCACTTGGAAGATATAAGTATATACAGTCGTGTGATATGGTCTGCATCCACCATAAATCAATCATACTAATAAATGACGATCGTCAAGTATACATGCCTACCGATATAGTCAAACGGAAATGTATAGGATGCGGTACGGTATTCAGCATGTTCAGTGGTACTAGAACGTATTCAAAGTATAAACGTCGCTGTTTCAAACTCCAATGGTTGCTGATCCATAAATATGATTAAAATAAGTTAGCACACCTACATTGTACATAATGTATTATCAGAACTCGCCTATAACGTGAAAATTAGCCAACCTGAATCTAGAAAGCAACATATAGGGCATATTATCTTGATTATTAAGAAGCAGGATTGTAAAAGATGTACCACTATATATTCTGCAAAACGCAGTGACGTCACCGGAAACCCTTTTGAATGGCTACTTGGTGAAAATAATGTTATATAAGTCCCCCTCTCCCATACTTCATTGTATTAGATTTCTGGGTGAAAAGATTGCAGGTCAAGGAAATGAAATCAGTTTAAACAAGTTAAACACTAAGATCTACAAATCGTCGCCTCGGAGCTAAATGATCCTATCTGCCACTCTGACGAGTGTCAGATAGGAGTGAGTAAAAATTAAAATTATTTAATTTCAGAGTTCTTAGTGGTTAGTGAGTGAGTGAATATTGCTTTACGTCGCTTTCTGCACAATCATGGCAATATCGCGACAGAAGGACGCTCGAAGTCGGGGCTATGTCCTACTCTTTTCGGATGACTTCAAGGGTTCTTTATAGTACACAATACCATAGACAGTACTGCACACTCCAGGCCTTTGAACAGTTTGGAACACTGTATCACAACCCGATGACAAATATCCAACCCAGCCGGGATTCGAACCCAGTACATCTGAGTTTCGAGCCACAACCGAACCGAATGAGCCATCGGGGCCAGCCGCAATTCTTGGTCGTGGAGATTCGATTGTAAAATATATACTCCCAGAAAAAAACATGACTTGAACATGATGACATGAAAATCAGCCAAAATTATGTTTCCGAGATCACACAACAATTTTACTAGTCACCGTGGTCAGCTTACCATAGATATCAAGTTTTATTTATTTTATAAAGTTTTTGAAAATGGAATAAACGTGATAAATCAAAAGCATGTGATTGTATATCAATGATAGGATGAATTTGTATAGGCCTAAGTGATTATAGGTCATACTGCTCTATAAAAGAACACGTCTCAATATTGATGACAAGAGGGAGATCAAGTTACAAACAGCTATAGCCCAATCGGCGAATCTTATACTGGCAAACGAAACAGCACAAGCAACCAGAGTCAAGTGCGGAAAAGTTTACACGACGCACGACAACCGCGATACATTGACCCAATGCTGGGTTAGTGTTGGGCCACCGTCTACGACGTCGGCCCAACACTAACCCAACATCGGGTCAATGTATCGTGTTTACACGGCGCGTCTGGTCGGTCTTCACTCTATATTGTCAGTACATCAACATGATAGATGGCCTGAGGAGAATGTGAAGTGTACAGTCAAGAGAAGTTATTCCATATTATAGGTACGGCCAAGGGAACGCTAGGACTAAAATAGTTTTTTGGTACAACCAAATAACCAGATAACTTAAATGTATTTAGGTTCTTTGGTACAACCAAGAATGGATCACCTAAAACTAGCACAGCGCAGGGCAAGCATTTGCTCCCTATAACATGTATAATAACCTGATAACATGTATAAATCACATAGTTTTTCAAAGGGTTGACCGTTTAAATGTCAACTTTGACATATTGGTCATTTCTATTTATTTATTTTTTATATGGTTTTTGGATGTGGCGTGAATCGGTTGACTTGTACGTTTAGGTTGTCAATATCCCATGAATTCGAACAGTTTGGATCACTGCATATGTGTGCATCATGGAAATACATCGGCCGCAGTGTCAACCACGCTACCAACATGACCAATGAGTCATCATGCCGCCACAGTAGGCCTAAATACATTCCTATATTACATTTATCATGTTTATAATGACAAAAACTTATGTGGGTAGATTCGTTACCCATTTAGTGACTTGCTAACAGGTTTCTGAAATGTGCAGAAGAGAACCAAATAATAATAATGTCAGTGTGAATTTCCTCATGATAATCAGATAATGTATGAAAAGAAGATCAACCAACTCTCATGTTTGTGACTACATGTTTAACAAGGGTATAAGTAGATTAAATCATGTAAATTATCAGAAGGAAATACATTATTCTTGATATTAACCCTTTAACTGCCAAATTATTCAATCTGAATTTTCACCCACTTGAAGTAGTGTCTCGCTGACGCGATCCACAACTTCAAGTGAGTGAAAATTATTCAGATTTGACAATATTGAGGTCAACTGTTTTCAAATATTGCTGATTGATGAAATGAAAACCCGAATATATGCGGCACCGGCGGTTAAAGAGCTAAATACTACAAATCAAGCAATACATAACCCGTTGATTGTAATTATAAATAATATAGTAGCCTATATCGTGTATATCATACAGATATATATAATAAGACACAAACTTAATGTAGTCTTTCCTTATGCTGACAATACAGCTTAGTTTGTACTAATTGGACCGAAATAATTTATCCCTACGCCATCATGGCCATGTATACAAAATAACAAATATAGGCGGCTGATTTTCCTGTGTACATTGTACATGCTGTATAATACTGCCGTGAAAATCCAAACCCAGTAGCCTGGTAACCACTGCTTACACTAATGTTACATGACTGCATTTTGGCTTTACGGAGCAGAAAAGGCCTCATAACTGAATAAGATGCGGGTGATTGCTTAAGATGTAGCTGAAAATGAGTTTCTTTCCTCTCAAATATTAGCATGACTCGATTTGTAGACGGGTAGAACCGCATGTGCACAGTTTGAAAAAAAAAACAGTATGCCCCTGCACTTAGTATCTATATCGCTTTTATATATATTGGTACTGTTGCTATAAAATCCAGGACAAATCCCGGACAGACAGAAGCCTCGGGAAAGCCGAAGATGAAAAAGTAAAGGGAACAATTGATACCTAAATAACGTTCATATTAGATTGGGAACGGCTCTTTTCAGAGCGCGGTTTTATGCGCAGCCAAGCTCCCGCGACACAAAACATTTGATAACATTTGTGCAAGGTTGGACCAACGTCTGCGACGTTGGTCCGACGTTGTACAACTGTTATACATATGTTGTGTGTTTGCTGGGAAGACTGTCAATAGGAAAACGTATACCCACTCCACCCTAGGTCGTAAAAGGCAATGCAATCCCCCATATTCCTGATATCGCGTCTGGATCTCTATGATCGACCGGGCTCCGAACGGGTGGCTCATGCCGGCTCAATTCTGGGCCAACGTTCATGACGCTGACCCAGAATGGAGCCAGCATAGCGCCGTCGTTTTCCATTTTATGGATCCTCCTCAATAAGGGGGTATCCCGTGTCAGCGGCTGATTGTCATACAATAGCACAATTAACCCCTTCATCGCCGGAGAGGAAAAAATAACAGCAAAAAACAGCAGAGCTTGTTTAGGGACAGACGTGGTAATTTAGCCATCAGATCGTATTAGGGAAAGCATATAAATTTGTATATAAAATGTACACGGCATCTCATATAGTAGACAGTGGATAAAATGAAAGAAAAACAGGGAAGTAAGTATTTTTTAATTAATCACATCATCGAAAATTTTATTCTCTATTCCATTACCACAGAAATCATACAGGAGAACCCTGTTGGACCTGATATGTTGATTTTACGAACACATTAAATCGACATCTCAACTTTTATTAGGGGCCTAATTCTACTGTACATATACTGACTGCATGGTCCATGCCACCACAAGGCTCAGGAATAAACGGCGGTTCACAATCCATGAAGCGAGACGAGGATCCAATGTAGGCATATTAATTCCCAGTGATGTGCCAGCATACGTGAGACGGTGGCTCAGCAGTGCCAGTGGGCTCATTGTTTTCGTAATGTTTCACCAGCAAACACGAGACGTTGAACCAATGCTGATTTAATGTTGGGCCAGCGTCGTAGACGGTGGATCAACAATAAATCAGCATTGGTTCAATGTTTCGTGTTTGCTGGGTCACCACGTGCTACATATATGACATCCTCCATGTGCTAATCATATTCAGGTGATCATGGTGATATTTAATTTATTCTATTCCATTTTCCTAAAAAAAACATTTTTTTGGCAATTGGGCTTGTACGAACCACACAGGCAGTCCAAGAATAAACAAACAAATGTAATAATCTTTTCGGTGTTTTTATTCCCTGGTGACCATGATTGGCGACTCATGATTGTATGTATCAAATTGTGTAGCCTATTCTTGATCATGTTTTGTGTCCATGTAAATGGCTTACTTGATAAATCTAGTCTGATAATATCGAATCTTAAATAAAAAAATAATAATTTTCAAATTGATCAAGATAGAAAATGTTGTCACCGGATTAATAATAAAATTAATAAAAAACGATAGCACTCGGCGGTCGCTGGTGTTTTAATTAGAAGGATATATTAACCCATGATTAAGCAAAGTATTTTTTATTGTAAAATAGGCTATGTTTTGTAGAAATAAATTTCGTTATCAGATTGCCGAGAACGGACGCTACTTAACCGTATCAACGGAATCAGACCAGCATGAAAACAGATGTCACATTTGTGTGTGTAATTATGTTAATGTCGCACTATGCGCGACATATTTCACACTGTAAGATTATTATTGACGAGATTAATTTTATCACCGTGAAAAATAATGATATAGCGAGCTTGATAAAGGTATAAGAATAACACATACGAGACGTTGAAACAATGTCGGTTTAACGTTGGTCCAGCGTCTGCGACGCTGGCCCAACGTTGAAACAACATTGGTTCAACGTTTCGTGTTTCTAGCAGCCAAAGGGTTATCTAGCACCAGATGTGTAGGGGTCGTGTATAGCGGTCTACACACATGTATAGAGGCTTCGCGCGTCGATTGCTGTAGCCTACATTGATTACCAACAGGGAGCGGTCTAAAAACCGTATACCCCCTTATGATTCAAACGCTCCTACAGGCCACAAAACAACATAAAACAAGGAAAAACAACCCTCACCTAACAAGGACAATGCGGTGCTGCATCTGTGTCGTCTCAAGACATTGAATAATCCGTATTTGGTATCCAGGTAGATAGTTAATTGTGGGTATTACACTGAAGCCTGTGGTCGGCACGCCGCCTCCAACTTTGTGGACACAGTGAGGCATAGAGCCGCATCACTGCCACGACCGAGTCCACGCGTAAAATAGTGCGCTGTGTAAACACGGCCAGTCAAACCCCGGAAATATCAATCTGCCTGCCTGTTAACCGCTGTTTGTCTTGTCTAAGTCCAGCAAATACTACGTGAAACAGGCTGATTGTCTTTTTACCTGCTTTGTTCGTGTATTCCTGTCTTTATCTTGGCACATGTCAACAAGCCGGCAGCATGTGCTCAGATCAGGCACTGGGCAGTGAACGCGGCAGAATCCACTAGTTACACTTCTAGCTCCTCCCACTTTGCGGTTAGAAGCCGGGTGATAAAACACTTAGTCACCCATTTATTCCTAAAAAAAAACATCTTTTGAGTATCATTATGATCAAAATCCAGTGAGAAAAGCACTTAAAAAGGAGGGGAAGATGTTCAATGACAGGTTATATAGAGATATAGACCTACATAATTGATGGACACGAAGACAGCTGTCGCCAGTCATGAATGCAGAAGAAACGAGAGGAATCTCAAAAACACGAGACGTTGACCCAATGCTGGTTTAATGTTGGACCACGACGGTGGTCCAACATTAAACCAGCATTGGGTCAACCTCTCGTGTTTTCTGTCTTTTTTCCTGTTTCTGTATGTTTGTTTTATGATAAACAGGCATTTTTGACAGAGATCGGACACGCAGATTTGGCAGCGCATTTTGCCAAACTTGCCAGTATTCGGGCTGGGAGCCGCTGTATCGTGACACCCCCTTACCTCTGATGATTTACAAACATACATGTAAACACTGGCTGACCACAGCGTAATAGTTTTACCAAGAGTCAGCAAGTGCAGGTGCTTACCACAGAATAGGTCCCCCCCCCCCCCCGCATACCCACAGAAAACAGGAGTGGTTGGTCCGCTGCTGATCTAAGGTTGGTTTGATGTCCATGACGTTGGCCCAACGTTATTCTAATTAGGCTATCACCCGTAGTGTCTCTTGTGTGCTATTATATTATACTCTATGATAGAATTTTATTTGGGCGAGGCCGACATTCATGAACGGTAAATCGCAACACTGCGACAACTGCTTAGTTTTGTGTATTATAAGTATATCTCATACAGGGATTCTTCAATTTTATCAATACAATATAGACTATTGTTTTTCGAATGGGTTATCATTATTTTTATTTTTGGATAATGTTTCAATGTTTCAATGCTGGGCCACCGGCTGCGACGCTGGCCCAGCATTGAAACAGATTAGGTTACGTCTCGTGTTTCTTTGCTATCTATGTGATTGTGAAGCATGATATGATTGATCAGTCGAGGTAGTACCACACAATCAATCGTTTTAACACATCTACTCTTTTCACATTACCACGATAATAATCTATTATAGGCCTACTATAGTGGGCAAGTAATACAATCGTAAAATTGATATTTTATGACAGTTCGAAAAACGTTGCTCATAATTTCACATTACGTTATGTAACTTAAGATAAGAACACGAGTTTTAATATTCAAACGGTGCATGGGTTTCAGCCGTCAAGTGTTTCTATTATAGTTAAGATGTGTTAAATCGCGGTGGCGGCTGTTAATATGATACACTCCCTTTGTTGACCTCACAATGGAGTGAAGATGTAGCTGTGACCTGAATGACCTCAACACTTTGGTAGCCTTGACCTAACCAGACTGAATATATTGTGGAGTGAATGTTAGAAAGTGACAAGTATACACAGAAAAAAACAAGTAAATTACTCCCATGTCATTGGTATGGAAATGCATTGTTTTCAAACTTACACTCATTTTGAATCTGTTTTATACTACTGGATATTACAGCAGGTCCCGTGGGGACCAGAGAGTCAGAGGTGCCCACACCCCCTCCCCTGGACTTCGGTTCACGCCTATGTTCACAGAAGCCTGTTGAATGAAATTAACAGGTCATCAATTAGGTATTCATAGGGATTTCTGCAGGGTGTTCCCAAATAATGGAGGTGGCATATGCGCAGAAATAGCCACTGCCCCAGCAAACACGAGGCATTCACCCAATGTTGTTTTAATGTTGAGCCAGCGTCGAAGACGCTGGATCAACGTTTAAACAACATTGGGTACTTGCTACATGGGGATGCCATCTAAATAAACCTTGGGCATTATGACAACTCGGTCAACACGAACCAATGTTGTTTTGATGCTGGGCTAACGTCGCAGACGGTGGGCCAGCATTGAAATAGCATTGGATCAATGTATCGTGTTCGTAGTGTATCGTGCAATTAACCGTTTGATTTCAACACCGTAACAAGTAGCTAGTCTTCGTGGTGCACCCATTTTAAGTTGCCCTGTGCATACAGTACTTTTTGTAGCTGAAATAATTAAATCATAAGTATATGTTCGTGAGTGTATCACATAAATACATAACTGAGAAGGACGAATGGATATTAGTTTTTGTTGTTCTTGTGTAAATAGTTGATCGTTACCATGAATAAATAATTGCATGCTTCATTTAAATCAGGCATATTTTTTTACAGTCTGTTTGAACCCTATACAATAAATACACGTTTTCATTTGGGAGAATTGACCACCAAATACTAATAATTAGGTTGGAAATACTGTATAGTAATTTCATGAAAGCGAAATGTCGGTAGTGAACTGACATTTTCTGTCACGATATATAGACCGTCGACTCTCCGCGGAGGCCGTTTTTATCGTTATTCACAGAGAAGGTTGTAAAATATGCTGGATGTATTCAGAGGAAAACGTGTCTTTTTTCCATATACATGATACACCTATCCACCCATAAAGACTTGACGCTGAAATATTTGTATATACACCAAGGGAGCAAAGGGTTTTTTCAATTTGAAATCATCATAAATGTCTCAGATAGCTCATTCTGCTTCATTTGAGTACATATGTTAAGGATCTACGGCCACTATATATTTTCAGTGTGGGGATCGACTTTTGATGTCAGAATCTGACGTCTAAAGTCGATCCCCGCACTGAAAGGGTTAATGCATCACTGTTATTGATACAATTTTGATAAATGTGATTAAAAAAATGTTCAATAAATTCAGCAAGCAAAACAAACAACGCCATGTTACAGTAGCAAATAAAATGACTCTGATTAGATCGAGAACTTTCAACCTAGTTGTTGATTAGATTCTTTAAAAACAAAACCGTCAAGGTGTCATAGTTGATAAGTTCAGTGGTTGTCACCAGGTGCCAGCAAGCTGTGAGAAGCATCCCAAAAAACACGAGACTTTCACCCCAAGTTCGGCTATTAATGTTGGCCACTGTATGCAACGACGGCTCAACATTATCCCAGCATTGATCAATGTTTCGTGTTTGTTGGATAAGATGGTAAGAGAGATGGTAGCTTGATCTACCATGCAGCTTTTTGTAATACGAACAAATACACACTTATACCAACATTATGTACATTATGTTATACCGAAGTTATCTTTAACCTGTTTAACCATCACAACACTAAAATATTTTTGAATGGACCATAGGGACTAAAGGGTTTTTCAAATTTAAATTCATCGTAGATGTCCTAGTCAGCTCTTTCCGCTTCATTTGAATACCTATGTTATGGGCCTACGGCCATTATTATTACATTATTTTTTTTAATGCGGGGATCGACTTTACACGTCAGAATCTGACGTCCACAGACGTCAGATTTTGACGTATAAAGACGGTCCCCGCGCTGAAAGTGCATTTTAAATCAATTCACTACTCGGTAGGCATTCAATTTAGCTTGAATTTTAATACAAAATAATCGTAAAATAAGAAGTTTTAATCAGCTCCATTAACATGATTAATGATTAATTTATGTGTTTGATGCGGCTTACATACGGATAAATTTTAATGTGAGTTGTGTATTTTGCTCAAGCTCAACTAAGAAAGTTTCTATTTAAATTCATTTCATGTTTATTTACTAGTAATTGGCCTACTTACAATTAGATTCTTTGAGTTAACGTGCTTTGATATGAAGCAATGAAATGCAAAGCAAAGACAATGACTCAAAATAGCAATTTTCGCATAATTTCAATTAATATTAGACTATTTCCTGATGTTGTTTGCCGCACGTAGCGTTTTTGTTAACAAATGTGTAAAATGAAATAAATGGAAAACAATCCGAGTCTAAAATCTGGTATAAGCAGTTTTTTACATCGAACATACGTTGTCGTATAGCATTCCACATGGCAAGTATATTAATTTGTGAATGCTAAATTGCAAGTAAAACTAAGTTCCGTTCAAAGGGCATTCTAATGCAAAACAAATATTTAGACTATTTTAACGTTTAAATGAGAAACATGAGAAATACTTTACTAAATGATCTACCGGAAGTTGAATGGAGACCAAGATATTGAGGTTATGGTAGCTGTCAGCGGAGAGTTATAAAATGATACTTCATCCATCATGTCTGTCATCTGGACCAGTGCGTAGTAATACTCTGTGACAACACTGTATAATGTGACAATTAATCACCGGCTTCCATTTACCAGTGTCTGTCTAGATATTGTCTAAATCTGTCTGGTCAAGCTTCCTGGCAGGTGCAGGTATTCTTCACTGACCAGACCTATTATTGGTCGAGATCGCGATCTCGACCAATCGACGGACTAAGTTATATTAATGTCAAACTAAATCACTGGTTCAGTTTTAGCATGTTTAATCTTTATAATGACGATACATTCTAGGACCTTGTGATTTTTATCAATGTCGGTCAATTCGGTGTCTAATTCGTGGGGATCATGTACTGTAATTCCACACTGGATCTTCTCCACACATCTAGGTTACAAATTTGTATCATAAAATAGAAAATAAATGGTAAAAAAATAGATTTACAATAAGATTTGAAATAATTGTAGCAAAAAATAGACGTAAATTTTGCATAATGACCATTGATAAACAGTAAGATACTATTCCTGATACTAATATATTTACTATTACTATTACGATTATATTATTTAGGAACTTTTCTGGCTGATAATAATTAACCCTTCGTTCGATAATTATCTATCTTATTTAATTTTTCACCCACCTGAAGTTGTGACTCGCTACCGCGACCCACAGCGTCAAATGGGTGAATATTACTCATTATGTTTAATTTACCACAAAAAATGTGCAAATCTTGATGTATAAACACCCATTGCTTTCCCAATAACAGTGATTTAATCAGCTAATAAAACAGATTAAAACCACTATAGCCGGGCTTAGCGGGTAAAGGGCTTAGCAGTAACGCATACGTGAAGTATCCATGCGACACTTAACCCTTGAAGCGCTGAATTTTTTTATGAAAACCTTGGAGACCAAAGGGTTTTGAAATCATCATAACTGTCTTAGTTAGCTCTTTCCAATTCATTTGAATACCTATGTTATGGGTCTACGGCCATAATAAAGATTTTTACTCTTACAGAGCGGGGATCGACTTTAGACGGCAGAATCTGACGTCTGTAGACGTCAGATTCTGACGTCTAAAGTCGATCCCCGCGCTGTAAGGGTTAAGATAAGATATGAAGAACGTCCAAAAACTCGTCTGAAAATTATAATATTATCTCCCAATTGTAATCAGTTTCTTGTTGTTTCGTTCAATCATTTTTTCCAGACGTCTCATGGTCGACACTGAGCCACGCGGTCTATCAATCATAGCGATGAAGGAAGATCTACAAGCAAATATTGAGTCACGAGAATAAAATTTACATATTACGTGTACCACCTCTTTGTTTCTAGCTCATTGGCTCTCCTTAAGTTGATTCTTAATTTCTAACTAAATTAAATGGCTCCGTGCAATAACCTGCTAATTGCATGTTTCATAGTTTATAAAAAAACGACTTCAAAGTTTAGGTTCAATAATTGTTTTCCTTTATTTTTTTTAAGTAAAATAAGTTTGTTTATCAATAATATTAGTAAAATAATTTTAGTAATCATATCTGAGACTCCCAGCATGCCTTGCGCATATTTTAAAAGTTTTTAAACTAGTATTTGCAAATAATATTCAAGTTTAATATCACAATATTTTATGGCAAATGACATTACTATATTTTTGCTTTATGGGGATTGTTTTCAAAAATCATGGATATCAGGTAGATATCTGTGAAACAGTGACTTCACAACCATTTATCTGAATACTTTTGCACATTTAAAATTGTATTAGTGTTGCTTTTAGAAAAATTATGTTAAGGGTGCTTACCATTTCTGGTTTGTGATTGTATTATTTGCAAGAACATGTTAAGTGAGCGCACCGGTATGATTTGCTACATGTTATGTGTACTTAACATAAATATTAGCAGTATTTACTGGTGAACGCACTTCACAGTTTTTTATATTGAAATATGTCTCGCTTACAGCCATAAACATGTACTAGGTCTGAGAAAAATGATTTATAATGGTCGTAGAGTTAAGATTTTTTTACACAATAATCTTCCCTAACTCAGCACCTCAATTTCTTCGTTATCAACAAGAAGCTGTTAATGGCACTTAACAGGTTATTGCATGGAACCCTTCATTATTGTTGACCACAGTTAGTTTCACCGTTATATTCTAAATAACTATTTTTGTCCAGTGTTTATTTGAAATTACCACACACTATCATCACTATCAGGTAAATATTATAATAATGAATCTACTATCAAATTCAAAGGTAATACTTTATGCCTAGGATAACTGGTGTTATAGTTACATTTTCTAATCAATGTATCTCACTGCAGCACATAACAATGAAATGAATCGAGCTTTAGGCCACTCTTGTGCACATACAGGCTAAATTGGGCCAGGAGAACCTCCTGAGGATGGTGAGATGAGTGAAATGACACAGCCCTCCATACAGACACAGGATTCGAAATTTAAACCCTGGACGTCTGAGGTCGAGTACGCTACCTCTCGGTCACGGTTGCTCCCCACAATACTGAGTTTTTGTTCCTTTCGAACCGCCGGGGTCGGGAAACGAACCCCAAAAGTTCCCAGAACTACTCTGCTCTACAAAACCAAAAGGCAGTAACTGCTTACTTAAAAAGTAAGCAGTTACTTCCTTTTGGATTTGTATAGCAGTACTCTACACAAAGTAAGTAGGTTAAACAAAGTCATCAAGATGTTATTTAAATTGAGGGGTGAAATAGCAGACTTGGGCCAACATTTTTAATGGTCAGTATGCATTATCGGTACGATTTAGCCAACTAAAATCTTAACTTTTCAAATAGAAATGAGAGAAAGTTAAGATAATCATTATTTGAATATATTTAGTGGGATGTACCCCTGGTCATTTTGTGCATATCTAATACACAATGGCCAGGATTATGCCATTTCACAGGGGTATCAGGTCCGGGTGCATGCAGGCATGCAGATGTAGATGTTGATGTACATGTACAACGCATGTTTGAAATTTCGATCCCAGTCAATGTTCACAATGTTCACAATATATTTATATTGCGCCATATCTCATAGGATTCTATGGCGCATGCATTAGGCATATTTAAGGCGAGGTGCACTGTTTAGTCGTGAAGATAAGCGATGTAGGCTTCTCTAAAGAGCACTGTCTTGAGAGACGTTTTGAAATTATGCTCGTCAACACGAAAGTCGGACAAAGCCCTTCTGCTGTGATGCAGGAACAACAAATTTTGGCCTGTCACTGCAGCTCCATCTCTTGGCCGAAATCTTGGTTTCAATACGGGCTTATTGGAATAGTTTGTGTACAACCATGCAATCAGAAGACGCCAACCCGGTGTAACAGTTTCAGATTACCCCCTGTTCAGGTTACCCCCGGGGGTAATCTGAGACTAGTTTCAAATTACCCCTCTAGTTTCAAATTACCCCCTCAATTTTACCGGTTAACTTTTAATGATAAAAATAAATTATATTTTATATATTCTCATCACATGACATTGAGACATTTTTTTGTGACACTTTAATCTCTATAAGTATAACCCTTTGATCTCCAGGGCAACTAACAGAAAAAATATGTTGACAAGAGGTTTGAAATCACTTTAATCTTCATATAACGCTTTAATCTCCATGTCAACTAACGAGAAAAAATTGTTAGCGCGAGGTCTCGAAACACTTTAATCTTCATTTACCCTTTGACCCCTACAGGAATTAACGTAAAAAACTGTTTGCGCGAGGTCTTGAAATAATTGAATCTCCATGTAACAATTTGATTTCTATGGCAACTAGCGAAAAAAATGTTATTAGCACGATGTCTGGAAACACTTTAATCTTCATATGACCTTATGATCCTTGGGGTCAACTGACGAAATGAAATAGTCTCGCGCTGTCGTTATTATCTATCGAGTTTATATATCTAGATTGCATAATTATGTAACGTTTGTCATGTTTCCGCCTGTTTTAAAGACTGGTGCCTGCATTTATTTCGTTGGACTATAATTATTTCTAGTGATAAAATAACACAAATTTGAGCTTAAGTGTTTAATGCAGATAACGAGGGTGTTTATGGGATAATTCAGTTGATCAGAAATAGTAATAGGTTAATGTAAGAAATAAGAGAGCTTAAGGGGTTAATACAGATGATATACGCATAGGGGCCTATCTTGCCCGCATGCTTACAACATACGCGATGCCAGTCATAACAACCACATTTCCGGCGCATAAAAAAAATTGAACGGTAGCGTTAGACCCCGAGCTAGACCAATAATCGGGCGAATGTATACAATATTCATAACATTATTTATATGCCTAGACTATAGTTAATGATAAATATGCTGCAGTTTGCTAGAGTTTGATTGCGTTATTTGAATATATGAATTTGACTGAACTATTTTTAATTTACAGCAGCTTGGTCGTTTTGCTTCACTGAACCATAATATATAGGCCTACAAGGCTACATGGCGATGCCCTACTCTTGTGAGCGTTGACCATGTTGCGCATGTGTATTCAGAGAATCATCTACTTTAATCTAGGTCTAACGGTATTAAATTATTATATTTGTTGTGTAGGCCTAGAAATGGGGAGGGACTAAAAAATCATTTTTCTAGTTTTAAAATACTGGAGGGGGGAGGGTACTTTGAAACTAGTTTGAACGTACTACCCCCCGGTACGCTGAACCTACTTTCAACGTACACCCCGGTACGCTGAAACTATAGTTTCTACGTAATCTGAAACTAGGGGAGGTAACTTGAAACTGGACTTTTTCTAGTTTCAGCATACCGGAGGGGGGGGGGGGTGCGTTGAAACTAGTTTCGTACTCCCCGGTAAGCTGAAACTAGTTTCAACGTACCCCCGGTATGCTGAAAGGGAGGGGGGGGGGGTACGCTGAAACGGCCTACCTTTCAAAGTTGAGCCAGCGCCGTTCAAGAACATACACTATATTTGGCTAAAATTAATCATGTTAATACTACGTGGACTTTGTATGTGATGTCATATGTTGAAACTCCACCCAACCCAGAAAAAAGTGTACATCTTCAGTCTTATCTTTTGCCAAATAATTATATGATAATTCAAAAAACTGGTCATTGTGACATATACTTCAATTATTTCTAAACGGAAATTACTTCAGATGAACTTTAAAGGGGTAGTCAACTGTCAAAATTCGCGGGACAAGGGAAGGCAATAGTGCCCGTGGGTAAGCCAAGGCCCTATTCCATAATAATACTAAATATGCGTTTCATACCCAAAGCCTCATTAAGAGCAAGTTCTCAAATCACAGCAAGTTCATATATACTTGAGCGACATCTATGAGGTAATAATTCAAAGCCCTTGTCTTTTGCCCCTACTTGGTCGCCTACTTGCAAACAAACTGACTATTACTGAGGGGATTTGGAAACTGCTTGACCCCCAAGCTTGAATGTATTGTCACCCAGTAAACACAAAACATTTGTATGACTTTATGCAATGTTGGACCAAAGTCGAAGACGTTGGGCCTACATTGCATAAATGTCATACAAATGTCTTGCGTTTGCTGGGCAGGAGGACTTTCTCTCAAACATTCTACATTTAACTAATGTTGGTTCAATGTTGGGCCAGCGTCGCAGACGTTGGCCTAGCATTAAAACAGCATTGGATCAATGTCTCGTTTAAGTAGTCAGTTCAGTGGCTATATTAATGCCGTCAATCTGTACTCAATAGGCTACTGTTGGCCTACACTTGACCGTCCCAGGCATGCGCGTTTTGAAGCTGAATGATTCTTTAACCTGATTGTAGGCCTACATTTTGGAAGTTGGGTTGGATGCTTTTTAACAATTATTATTGCTTGAAAACTGAAACCAAATGAGCGATGCTTGTTAAAAGCGACAATCAGGCTATAATATTTAAAAAATCAGTAATTTTTTTGGCTTCTTAACATGACCATATGATGTAAACATGTAGAACTGTGAAATTCCCGTATTTCTTATTTTCGACATGTCCGAAATAAGAAATCGTGAATTTCGTCTTTATATCTCGCGCAACACGAAAATAAAAAAAAACATACTTTTTAAAGGTTCTTCATCGTGTTATAGATATAAAGGTTGGTTTGAATTATGCTGGCACAATCCGTCATGTTTTCCTATGAAATATGTGAGGTTAATCTGATAAAACATAACCTTTAACCTGTGCAAACGAAATATAAAGTGGAAAGTGCGGATCGCCATAATTAGAAACATTTTACGGCACTAATCTGCAGAGCTCAAAATCAGTAACTACTTACTGGAAAAGTAAGCATTTTTACTTATTTTCAAGTTTTAGCCTTACACGGCGGTACAAAAGTGCACCACTACTATTTATCACGCAGGCTTCTATTATGTAGGATGACGCGTGGCAGCGAAATTCGGCCTCATGCTGAGCCGAATTAGTCTGCCACACGTGGCTGAAGGAGTCCGACGTGGATAGGAGACACCTGGTCAGAGTACCAACAACAGTCTATACTTAGTACATGGTAGTACAATAACATGAGCTACCATCAACCCAATTACCCAATAGTACCCTGCCATACCACAGCTCCATTACGAGGGCTACACATTATTGTTTACAGATATTGCTATTTACTTTACCATAGCAGCATATCAATGATAATTTAAATATTAATTTTATTTGAGGTGACAAAATCTTTTTTAAATTTTGTTTGTGAATTTGAACTGCAAGTAGGAATATTTATCATGATTGTAGGACAATCTCTTTAACTCTTCCTTTACCAATTTCGCACTTATGCGAGAACTACCTTCTTTTACCGATTTCGCATTTATGCGTAATCCACATGTGTAAATGCATTAATTGCAATGGAGATATTTTATTACATGCATGGTTGAAAATCGACAGCCAGAATGGTCAGTGACATGGACGCAATGTTCCCTTGCATGTTTAATTTGTGCGATGTGCGCATGCGCATAGCTATAACCTGTACTGTGCCAAGGGGCTACTTCAGGGGTTTATGGGATTATGGCGTCATAAATTGCCTGAGCGCTGAATTAATTAATATTTTAACACAAAAACGTAATTAATGATGTCGCCAAAAGGCGACACCCGCGGTCTTTCGGGGGGGGGGGGGTGTTTGCCTTTTTGCGACATCCGCGGTGAAAGGGTTAATAGTTGCCTTACCTCTTTACACGTTTAGCTGTAGTAACCCTTTAACCGCTGGTGCTGCATATATTCGGGTTTTCATTTTTTATTAGCACAATAAATACCACCTTTGAAACATGTTAAAGATTCAAAGTGACATCGATCAGCAATATTTGAAAACAGTTGACTTCCATTTTGTCAAATCTGTATAATTTTCACTCACTTGAAGTTGTGGATCGCGTCAGCGAGACACAACTTCAAGTGGGTGAAAATTCAAATTGAATAATTCGGCGGTGAAAGGGTTTAAATTGCCCACTCTGTGAGACGACTTAATAAAAAACTTATAACATGCCAGACCAGGTCTGAGTGTCGCTGAACCCTTTCTATATAACACGAGATCACCCGCAGTTCATTACACAGGTTTTGGTTTTCGAATTGAAATAGGAGCTGCGCTTTAGTGTATACAGTATAATTATGTAATTGTAAGTAACGCATTTTGCCGGTGGTAAGGTCGCACTAGACATGTAAGCCTATATATTTGTTTTGGTGCAGAGTGCGTCTATTTTATGTTGATGTGAATTGGCGATGATAAGTATGGTTCGACAGAACATACTATCTTTGTCTGAGTCTGCCACCACCAGCTAATGTAATTAGTATGATGAAAGCATAGCAATAATACTATACAGGAAATTCATGTGAAGGTATTCCTAGCTAATTTTAATAATCATTCTTTTGAGACCACACTGGCATTACATACCTGTAGTGCTGCAGCAATCAATCAAAAAGTTCAGTATTTATTGAGTACCCCAAACTCAAATGTTAACTAGATGGACCCTATACCAAATTAAAGGTATGAATCTCACGAATATGAATATTGGGGATGCCATTGCGCAACCCTTGGACAATTGCTAGGTAGCATATATACACTATCTTTAAAAATACATTAACTTTAAAAAGGCCATATATAAATTGAAGGGGTCAGAGCAAAACCAAAGCTAACTCAATTTTTCATAAATTTGAACATAGGACAAAAAAAAACAGTGTGCCATGTGTCTACCACAACATATCATGAAAATAATCAATTTTGATGACAAGGCGGTCATTTTGTTCTGGACAAAATTAATGTTAACCATTTTTGTCCTATGGTACCCCACTCAAACATCTGAAAAAAATGAAAAATGACTTAGCCTTGGTTTTGTTCTGACCCCTTCAATTACAGACCGTAATACACATGATGCACTGGCCACATGTCATTTTCGTTAATATTTCTCAATTGTATTACCATGGGACAGAAAAGGGTAGCTCACCAACTTTGTCCAAATTTACCGCATTGGCGTCCCCAATATTCATATTTCTGCGATTCATATACCTTTAATTTGTTATAGAATGCATCTAGATAAAAGTTGATTTTGGGTGGTGATAAAATCTCAGCAACACCGACTTCGACGTTGGACCAACATTGTATAAATGTTATACAAATGTTTTGTGTTTACCGGGTAGGCACTCACACGTATAAAATCGAAGTTAATATCTTTGCGAATCCGGCTCAGAGCAGCCCTGATCAGTAAAACACATTATAGCACAGGCCCCCTTGTTTTGAGAATATGGACTTGAGCTGGCAACCAGACTATATACGACTGGGATAGTTTGACTTTAAATGAGTAATAAGTACGAATATTTCAATTGACACAGCTTACTTTTCTCGCACGAGACATATTTGTCTTAAAAAATCAATACAAGGTGTTTATCTGAAGAACTTTAATATAACCAAAATGTCTTTTACCTGATCAAAATAAACCAAAACATGTTTTGCAATAGGTGCGATAAATATATTTTTTTTAATGCTTTAGTCCAAAACGTCATGTGTTTTACCTAATCACGACTAAGAGGTTCAATGTTTACAAAGTAATGGTTTAGTTGTCACATATCTAGGATTCCCTCAGCATTTCTGAAAGCATTTCTCTAGCATGACTGCATGTTCAGCTCGCACAGATTACAATCAAGGATATTTTTATCTCATATCAAATTCCTAGTATAACAAACCAACGCATAATATGCGTTGGTTTGTTATACTAGGAATCTGATATTTTCACATATATTATTTGAAAACACACTCCTGAGAGTCTTCTTCAAATACAGACATATTTTCACTGATGATCACGACCACTTGGCTCCCGAATATGAGCGTAACCTGTGTCCACACTACGGGAGGCCATTCAGGATGTCAGTGGTGACATTTACGACCATACTACCATCACAGACCTACCACAGATATTTGAGCCTTTTCAGCTGCCTCTCCACAATAATTAAATAGAATGTTTTCAGATGGACAAAATCATTTAGGAGAAAATTAGAAACTTGGCGAGGCTTTACCATCCACAGACCGATCAGTGCCCATACATTTTCAGAAATGGAAAATGGACAATGAAATTAGTCATCGTTTCTTGCCCCTGATTTAGCATATTTAGGCGCTATATAATTATATATATCCTATCGTATGTATTTAACAAGTCAATGAGAATTGAAATAATGATTATTATTTCACTGTCATGAAGTCAGCATGAATGAGCGTGATGATACACTTATAATTTAAACATCAACTGCTATATTTCATTCTTGGCATCATCGTTTAATCTTTGACACACATATTCAGATTAGGTGGACAAGGGGTCGACTAAGGTCTTACATACTCAAGTCTCACAATTTAAGTTACAGTAGAGTAGATTGGGACTAACATTGAACCGACGCTTGCACATACTCCTTTTTGCTGAGTGGCCTTGATGATTACTAGTTTATCGCACTCGTGATATTATCTCTCTTAACCTTAGTAATACAAAATATGTATTATCATTTTAAAACTATTTTAATACGCTGGTAATAAATACGGTGGATGTTTTTTCTCCACTGAACCAAAGACGTTATAATTGCTTTGTGTTAAAAAATAATTAAAAATAGTATTTATATTTTCAAACTCGCACAGGCGAGATCTAAACTCTGATTAATTACACAGGTCATTGAGTGCTATATGACTTACATACCCAAAGGAACACATTCATCATGACCTAACATTTAAAATTAAGAAGGTGATGTTTCATATCAAGTAATCAAATACATTGAACTTTAATTTTTTAATATAATATTTACCTGATCTATTTTATCGTGTTTACAGCTGTATGTTTTATTATAACAAAATGGACAAAATAGATTGGCATATATGTTATAACATGTATTAAACAAATGAACATAATACATCGCTTGCCTTGGGCAAAATCTCATCATTTTAATAACGATTGCTTTTGTTGAGTCAACATCATAGCTCATTAATCATTTAATGGAATCGATGACATTATCGGAGCTTGATCTGTGTGCAATTGACGTAAATCGAAGATTGTAATCACAATTATTGAAATTACAGCTTGCTCGGCACACAACAATGTTCACACATGATAATAAGTCAAAAGAAGGTAAGGAGATATACGATGTATTCCATGACGTCGGAAAAGCCTGAGGGTTATGATAACATTTACAGTATTAACCCTTTAACCGCCAAATTATTCAATCTGAATTTTCACCCACTTGAAGTTGTGTCTCGCTGACGCGATCCACAACTTCAAGTGAGTGAAAATTATTCAGATTTGACAAAATGGAGGTCAACTGTTTTCAAATATAGCTGATAGATGTCACATTTATCTCTAATATGTTCAAAAGGTGGTACTTAATGTGCTAATAAAAATGAAAACCCGAATATATGCGGCACCGGCGGTTAAAGGGTTAACCCTTAGAGCACTGAGCAAGAAATTTAAATTTTCTGCCACCTGAAGTTGTGTCTCGCTGGCGCGATCCACAACTTCAAGTGACTGAAAATTAGTATTATTTGTGAAATTTAGGTCACAACATATATGAGTGCTGCAAAATTGAAAGCATATTTTACTTTTAACAGCTGGTTCTCAGGGGTTATACAGATGGTAATGAAAACACAGAATGTCTACTGTAGTCGACATCAGGTCTCTAAGGGTCGATACTGGTCCTCATGCTAGGCCTGTACATAGGGGGCCTATGCTGCGCCAGGCACGTTTCGAACCAAATAATATGTCAATAATATGTCAACTGATAATGTGTTGTGGTCGATGGTCATTTATGAAATGTTTATGTTTCATAAATTACATTATTTTTCTTTATTTGAAGCTGGAAATTGCGTTAGCAATTCCAGTTTCAAATGAAGAAAATCAGAAGAAAATTATCAGAGACTGTTTCAACGCATGTGTTTACTAAAGCATGGCTCGAATGGTTTAACATATCTTAGTTTTTTTAACTTTATCTTATGTAGGCGCTGTAGCGTACAGTAGTATACTTCATAGTATTGATGAAAAAGAGGTCAGCCACAACGCTCTTGGTGTGTTTGAATAATTTATATATCTGAAACAATTAATATCAGTTGATGTATTGCTGGTATAATACACTTGCGAATATAAAAACACTCAATGTTGGTATTAACTAAAAGAAAATCCTTTGCGCATGTGCTACCTGGATAATTAATAAATAAGGTTTCTATCAAACAAAAAAAGGTCCAGACGATACTTGTTTTATTGAATCAAAGAACGAAAACACACATTTCTTGACATGACATTAAGAAAAAAAAAATTATGGTTCTTGTAATATATCATTTTATGATTTGTAAACCGCAAAGAGCATGTATACATGGGTGACCATCATAGCCATAACAAATATATTTAGAAAAAAAAGTAATCATTTACTACTTTTAGGTTTCAAATCATCAATTTTACACGATCGAATGATTTTATTATCAAGGTATGGGTGTGTTTTTTATGTCCATTGGTCTCAAACAAATGCTTCGTCAGAAGCAAAAATAAACCAGTTGAATGGGCTCTCGTTTATTTCCTGGGTTTTTTCGTGGTATCTTTTTTTGGGCACGCTTACATCCGTTTTGGAATTGTACTATTTTGCTTTTATGCGTCAAGTTATTTTTGTTGTTTTTCTAGGAGATTTCCCCTTATATTTGATGGCATTGTACTCTCAGTCTGTGGATCACACTTATCTATATTCCATATTGTCGTCTGTGCTCTTCCTATCAGCCGCTCCAGTTCTATCCGGCCATTTCTCTGTATCAGTTATAAAGCCCGACCGTTCATTCACCGTTATGTCTGTAGGCGAACACGAAACCTTCAGTTTATTTTGTTTTAATGCTGGGCCAGCGTCGCAGACGGTGGACCAGCATTAAAACAACATTAGCTGCACGTCTGATTTTGTTCGCTCTGGCAGCAGTCGAAGAGAAACGGATCTATTTACTCTTTAAATCATGGTGTTCCCACGCATTGATGATCCGAGGAAAGCAGCCAACAACGCATTACTGTCAGAAGATGTTCACTTTGCGTTGGATCAGCTGCATTCGTCATTGTCCCAACATTTCCCCAATGTATTGTGACTGTTAAGCTGCCGTCAGGATCTCGCAACAGACCCCCAAAAAACTCGTATTATTTTAAGATTTCATGGACATTTATTATTAATAGAATTATATGCGCTTAATTAAACTATGCACATTAAAAAAGACACTCGAAATACAGTTTATTTTCACTTATGAATGCAAAATAATTCCCCTGAGTCGCATTAACATTGCATTGAGCGAACAATATGTTGGTATCACGATGATCTGATTTTACGGCATCAAAGATTTAATTCCGCGACATTAACCCTGTGTTGGGCTAGTGCTGGAC
The DNA here is from genome assembly GCA_964017125.1 of Flabesymbios commensalis. Taxonomy (NCBI): domain Eukaryota; kingdom Metazoa; phylum Annelida; class Polychaeta; order Terebellida; family Flabelligeridae; genus Flabesymbios; species Flabesymbios commensalis. The sequence goes on along the minus strand of OZ024913.1, from coordinate 48,417,106 downwards.
CACCGTTTGCGACGCAGGACCAGCACTAGCCCAACATTGGGTCATTGTATCGTGTTTGCTGTTGGGTTTTCTGCTGGATCGTCTATTGGGTTGTCTATTGACCACATAAAGATAATCTGGTCTTCCGCCTGAACACAATTTTTTCACGATAGTCACTGAATGCTCGGCAAAACAAAGAGGCAGTATCCCAGCAAACACAATACATTGAGACAATGAGACAATGCTTGTTTAATGTTGGTCCAACATTAAACCAGCATTGGTTCAATGTAATGTGTTTGCTGGGATATATCTGCTTACTGTAAGCGAAGCAGATACTATCTTTTGGCTTCACACCGTAGAATGATATAATTATGAAAACCGTAGATTGCTGGTAATTTTGAAATACACACATTAATTTGTCTACGACGTTGGCCCAGCAGTAAACCAATGTTGGGCCAACGTCTCATGTCCTGTTCATGTCCTGGATCTTGCCTGAAGTTATGCTGGCCCCTTCTGCTGATTGTAATTTATTTTCAATTCAATTACATCATATGTTTTGCTCACTCGTTCATTTCCAG